>CM065598.1:51722076-52154398 GCA_033119425.1 Bufotes viridis
TGATCCACCTGTGCGTTCAGGGCGGACAGGAGTGCTGGCCCTGTGTGGCTCTCTGCTTTCAGGCAAGTCAACCACCAGACAGCGTTACACTGTCGTATCCGGGATGTGGAATAACCCTGGGGAGCTGAGGGATTCAGTTGATGTGCAGCCAGGCGCGCAGCAGAAGAGGACTCAGCCGAGGAGGGATATCGAAGAAGGATGGAGTAGGAGTAGAGGAGGTGGCAGTAGGTCTGCCTGCAAGTCGTGGTGGTGTCACCAACTCCGCTGCGAGCCACGCATTCCATGCTTGTCAGCCGTCAGCAGGTTGACCCAATGCGCAGTATACGTGATATACCTGCCTGACCGTGCTTTGCAGACCAGGTATCAGTGGTCAGATGGACCCTTGCCCCAACACTGTATGCCAGAGATGCCATGACTTCCTTTTCAATGACATGGTAGAGGTTTGGGATTGCCTTTTGAAAAAAAAATTCGTCCGGGTACCTTCCACTGTGGTGTCGAATAGGAACAAATTTTTGAAGGCCTCAGACTCTACCAGCTGGTATGGTAAAAGCTGGCGGGCTAAAGTTCCGTCAAGCCAGCTGTCAGTCGCGAGCAAGGGGTGATTCTGTGACATTGGCTTTTACGCTCAAACATGTCCTTGACAGACACCTGACTGTGGGCAGATGAGCAGGAACTGCTGAAGGTGAGAGGCAGAGTGGCGGGTGGTTGAGAGGGGGCAGGGAGGACAGCAGTGGTTGGCGTAGCTGAAGATGCTGGACCAGGAGGAGCATGGTGGCTTTGAGTTTGTGTGCTGCTTGTACTCATGTGTTGATCCCATAGGCGTTTGTGATGTGAGATCATGTGCCTTCGCAAAGCAGTTTGACTTCCCACGACTCAGTTTCTTTTGGCACAGGTTGCAAATGGCATTGCTGTTATCAGAGGCAGACACACAAAAAAATGCCACACTGCTGAGCTTTGCAATGGCGGCATTCTGGTGGTGGCAACAGCATGCGTTGACTGGCGTGCTGTCTGGCTGACCCCAGGTGCCGATACATGCTGTCTGACTGTGCCACTAACTCCTTGCGACGACCTCCCCTGCTTCCAACTCGTCTCCTCATTCTCTCTGTCTCCCCTTCTGAACTTTCCCCCTCTTCTTCTCTTCGAGCAGGCACCCACGTGGCATCCGTGGACACATCGTCATCATCAACCGCTTCACTTGTATCTGACACCTCAGCAAAGGAAGCAGCAGCGGAGTACAACATCATCATCATCATCATCATCACACTGTACGTCCATGTGTGTAATCCTGCCTGACTGAGACATATCCCCGTAATCTACATCATCTGGCAATAATGGTTGCACATCACTAATTGCATCCAACTGATGTGTAAATAACTCCTCTGACGTATCAAGTGAAGCGGCTGTGGTGGTAGTGGTGGTGGCGGCGGGCAGGTGCGTGGTAACTTGAGAGCAGGTGACCGAAGCTGAGCTGGAGGAGGATGGTGCGTCAAGGTTCTTAGCGGAAGCTGTTGAAGATTGGTTGTCCTGTCTAAGCCAGTCAACTATGTCCTCAGAATTTTTCGGGTTCAGGAGTGCGTGGCCTCTGAACACTGGGCATTATTCCAGGGACAGTGGAAATCACAGCACCACGACCACGACGGCCCCTGCAGTGTGGCCTGCCTCTGCCTGTCATTTTTTTTTTTCGATAAGTGGTACTACGGCGTGCTAGGTACTGTGCCACCCAGTATCAGTGGTGGGCACTGGCAGTGGGCACACTACAGTCTGTGGAAGTGGGCCTGACACACACTGGCAGCAGGCAAGCAACTGAAATTAGACTGTGTAAAAATTAAATGCCTTATTTATCGGCAAGCTACTGTGCCACCCGGTATCAGTGGTTGGCACTGGCAGTGGGCACACTACAGTCTGTGGAAGTGGGCCTGACACACACTGGCAGCAGGCAAGCAACTGAATTTAGACTACTGTCTAAAAATTAAATGCCGTATTTATCGGCAAGCTACTGTGCCACCCGGTATCAGTGGTTGGCACTGGCAGTGGGCACACTACAGTCAGTGGAAGTGGGCCTGACACACACTGGCAGCAGGCAAGCAACTGAATTTAGACTACTGTCTAAAAATGAAATGCCTTATTTATCGGCGAAGCTACTGTGCCACCCGGTATCAATGGTTGGCACTGGCAGTGGGCACACTACAGTCAGTTGAAGTCGGCCTGACACACACTAGCAGCAGGCAAGCAGCTGAAATTACACTAAAGTGTAAAAATTAAATGCCTTTTATGCAAAGTCCTGTGCCAGCCGGTATGAGTGGTGGGCACTGGCAGTGGGCACACTACAGCCAGTGGAAGTCAGCCAGACACACACTGGCAGGCAACTAACCTTAGATTAAAGTGTAAAAATGAAATGCCTTTTTGATGCAAAGTCCTGTGCCACATGGGATGACAGGGGTGGGCACTGGCAGTGGGCACACTACAGTCTGTGGGCCTGCGGCTCCTCACACACAGGCAGGCCAGGCAACTGCAATATGTATATAAAGGAAAAAAAGCAGACTAATGTTGCAGCCCTAAAAGGGCTTTTTGGGGTGCTGTCAGGACGCTGTCCTTACAGCAGAGATCAGATGAGTCTTTCAGGACTGGAGTGGACACAGAATACACTAGCCTAGCTATCGATTTCCCTATTAAATCAGCAGCAACTACACTCTCCCTCCTCTCACTAAGACTGCAAATTCCGAATGAATCTAAAATGGATGCTGTTCAGGAGATGGGAGGGTCTGGGAGGAGGATATGCTGCTGATTGGCTGGAATGTGTCTGCTGACTGTGAGGTACAGGGTCAAAGTTTGCTCAATGATGATGTATAGGGGCGGACCGAACATTGCATGTGTTCGCCCGTTGAGGCAACGTGAACAAGCTATGTTCGCCGGCGGATAGTTCGGGCCATCTCTAAATACCACTAGTAGATTTCAGAATAGCAGTATATATGAACGTCTCAATCTAAAACTAGCAGCCAACCATTGCTGATTACAGCTATAGTTGGGACCCGTATGCAGGCTTAAATGTAAGTGTAGACCAGGAGCACGCTCAAATCAATGTAGCGGACAAACACATAGGTATAGTTTACTTTACCGGTCTTCTTCCCCTCTGTTGTGTGCTTTCGCTCCCGGCGATCCGTGCTAGTTGGCTTCTCGGCATCTCAGCGTGGTGTCCCACATGACCTGTAAGATCCACAACAGTTAGATGCGTCGCTCCGTGGAGGTGAATAGGAGCTTCGTGTCAGCTTGAAACAGCCCGCAGGGTCCTAGAGTCCAGCGCTCATCTTTAGTATTATGTGTATTGTAAAAATTGATTGCTGCATATAGAACTTCACGAACAAAGCTTCAGCTCACTGTCCTTACTGCCCAAATGCGTTTCGGGGACTCAGGCCCCTTCCTCAGTGGTGCAAGTCAGTGAGCTCATTAATCCTCCATTCATAGCAGCAAATCTAGGTGGAGGTACCTATCAGGACAGGGAGTCATCCAAAAACTCTGGCTATGTAATCAGTGACTTTTACATAGCGGTTCTCATGCGTCATCGATGTGTTTTCAACTGCAATAATTTGGAAACATAATAAAATAAATATAATAAAATACGCAATAAAATGCTTTAACCCATACAGTTGGAGGTTACTAAGAGAGGATCTGCAGAGCATAAATCCAAATTCCTAGATGGCACTACTAGAAACAACATACTGAATTATTAATTATCATATGAATTATAAAATTTTCTTTGGCTGCAATATTCGAACTATACTTCAGAATGGTTACTGCGATAGATGATTAAGGAAAGGAGGTCGAACGGGGAGGAGAGAACGATGTGTCATGAAAGACGACCAGACTTTGAAGTCCCATCACCGCCCGACTATCCTCCCATTTACAGAAAATCGAATAACTCAATTTCTGAATTTAATCCCCTAGGTAGCAAGGTGTCGAAGTCAAATATTCTACAATGAAATTATATACAATGACAGTATAGACCAGGCATCCTCAAACTGCGGCCCTCCAGCTGTTGCAAAACTACAACTCCCAGCAAGCCCGAACAGCCTACAGGTATCCGCCTACAGCAGGGCATTGTGGGAGTTGTAGTTTTACAGCAGCTGGAGGGCCGCAGTTTGAGGATGCCTAGTATAGACAGTGTAGAAAATGGATGGAACAGCTGCCGGGCCTGGTCTGAGAGAGCGATCTTTAGTAGCCACAGGAATGGGGGCCGCATGAAAGGAAGGGTTGCAAAAAATTACTGGGGAGGGGGTTCCATTCAAGAATTTGCAGTTGGGCCCAGTCATTTCTAGCTACGCCACTGGGTCTGCCGCATTCAACTTTTGGGTCTCCAAATTGGGGACATGGCCTCAGCTTCACCTTTACGCCTTGGAGGTGCTGGCCTGCCCTGCAGCCAGTTTATTGTCTGAAAGTGTGTTTAGCACGGCTGGGGCGTGATTACAGACAAACGCAGCCGCCTGTTCACAGCCTACATGGAACCAGGCATGGATCCCACAGGACTTGTTCATACCATATGCAGAATAGACATGTATACCGGCCTCACCCAACCATTGTTGTACTACAGCGCACTTACTCTTTGTTTTCTTTTTATATTTCCCAATGTTTGGGGTCTACCCCAATTAATAAGAAAAAAACATTGTTGTTTGGAGACTACCTTTGGCTTTACAGCAAAAAAAGGCTTTGTCAGGCAACAATTTAACTGCCAATTGTAATGAATTAAGTTCCCTGTCTGTTATGCAGTGCAGGGGTACTTTGAATGAAAGAAGGGTACAGGTCACCCAACAATCTGAACGCCACCTAATTTACTGAATATATTTCCAAGTCAGGTATGCAGTGCAGGGGTACTTTGAAAGAAAGAAGGGGTACAGATCACCCAACAATCTGAAGGCCACCTAATTTACTGAATATATTTCCGGTCAGGTATGCAGTGCAGGGGTACTTCGAATGAAAGAAGGGGTACAGGTCACCCAACAATCTGAACGCCACCTAATTTACAGAATATACTTCCCAGTCCGGTATGCACTATGCAGTGCAGGGGTACTTTTATGGCAATAAAAATAAAATGTTTTTTCAAGCCCAATGTCCCAGTTGTATTTTCTGATTTTATTTAATTTGCAGTGCAGGCCCCAAAGGTACTTTATAGGAAACAAAAGATTAATTTTTCAACAACAGTGAATTTACTGATTATATTTTACTATCAGAGTTGCAGTGCAGGCAGAAAAGGGAGTTAATTGAAAAAAATATATATGATTTTTTTAACCCACAAATGAAACAGATGGATTTAAATGATTTTCTTTCACTGTCGCAGTGCAGGGCGCAAATGTATTTTGTGCCCAAAATTACGTGTTTTTTTCACCAACAATGTCACAGTTGTATTTATCAGAAATGCAGTGTAGGATCCTAATGTGCTATCTAGCCCAAAAACAGTGTTTTTGCAAACAACTATGTAAATGCAGTTTGTTAAGGTTTTATTGGAATATTAGAAATGCAGCATAGGACGCTAATGTGCTATCTAGCACAAAAACTGTGTGCAAACAACTATGTAAATGCAGTATGTTACGGTTTTATTGGAATATTAGAAATGTAGCGTAGGATGTTAATGTGCTATCTAGCACAAAAACTGTGTTTTTGCAAACAACTATGTAAATGTAGTATGTTACAGTTGTATTGGACTGTCAGAAATTCAGCGTAGCACGCAAATTTGTTATTTAGCACAAAAAGCTTTTAGCTTTTATAGCAGCAATGTAACTGCAGTACGTACAGGTTTAATTGGACTGTCAGAAATGCAGCATAGCCCGTAAATTTACTATCTAGCAAAAAAAGTGTGCTTTTATAGCAGCAAGGTAACTGCAGTCATTACCGATTTTATTGGACTGTCAGATATGCAGTGCCTGTTGCAGACAGATAAAAAATTGCTTTAGGTCACAAAAATATGTGAGACTAATGTAATTTAATAATTTTTACTGCTAGGAATGCACTGCAGGCCGCAGGAGCACTTGACCGGCGAAAAAGGGAATTTGTCCTCCACTGAGCTGCCAGAACAGAATTAAAGTAATGTCCCTGGCACACATGCAGTTGCAAGGGCACTGCACTTGCAAAAATGCCTGCCGACGCCCACTGAACTAGCAGATGGATTAAAACTGATTTTTCAGTGTCACTGGGCTCAGGGCTGGGTACAAAAATGTAGCATAGCACCCTCAATAATCGCTGTAGTTTGAAGATTGAACACCACCAAGTTCAACAGAATTCTATCCAAATCTCTCACAGCAGCAGCAGCATCCCATCCCTACACTGAGAAGAGCAGAGTGACGTGCGGCGCTACGTGACTCCAGCCTATATAGAGGCTTGGTCACATGCAGCTCTTGGCCAATTACAGCCATGCCATTAGTAGGCATGGCTGTGATAGCTTCTAAGGGCAGACTAGTGAAATGCTTGTTGATTGGCAGCCCTGCAGCCTTTCAAAAACGCCAAGAAATCGCCGAACCCGAACTTTTACGGAAATGTCCGGGTTCAGGTCCAGGTACCAAAACCCTAAACACCAAGCACTTTTAAAACTCCATTTTCCACCCTCCATTCTCACTCCACTATCAGAAAAGCACTTGAATGAACATTTACTTCAATTCACCAAAAATCCTGAAGCTCCACAAATGTTATCCAACAACAATCTCCCTCTCCTCATTGCAGCCACACTATCATTCACAATAACAACATCATCTATATATCCTAGGATATTTACATGTTTACCCATACTACCCGGAATTAGCATAACCCTCATCACCTTGTCTCTTCTTACCATACACAGCAGCACCTCAATCACACTATTGAAAAGACATCACCCATACCTTCCTACTCAAATTGCCATTAACAAAACCTCACTTATAACACCATCATACAAACTCTTTAATACAATCCGATATCTCATCCTTTCCAACACTTCAAACAAAAAATTGATGCGATACCCAAATGCTTTCTCAAAATCCACAGCTAACACACACCTATGTTTTTTTTGAATCAATTGTTTTTATTAAAGTTTTACAACAAATAAACAGTACATCCTGTATATTCATCAATGGTACAAGAAATATTGCACAGCAAGGAGTAACATAACTATCGTCTTCTGTACCACAATCACATATAAAAATATGCATAAACAGACATAGTACTGGCAAACAATATGTCGAGCATACATATACTTTTGACATATGTAAAAGCGGCATAACATAGCATGATAAATGCCTATTAGAGAAAGAAATAAGCGCTACAATTCAATCAAAAATACTAAACACCACCCAAGCACCATAAAGAGTTTTATGTGTTACATTCAACAGTCCAGCTATAAGATCACATGTCATACCTAGCCACGATTGTAGAAGGGGGAAATACACCATACCTGCCACCATTTTTGGAATGTATTAAAGCTCCCACCACCCATAGCTCATGTTCATGGCAGTGATCAATTCGGTCACTGCCGGCACCTCCACCGATTTCCCCCTTCTGAGAAGCATTCATTTAGCCAGGACGCAAAAAATGCAGACTATTTTCCTATATTTCAATGGTAGCTCAGCTATACCAATGAATAGCAATATCAAATGTGGAGACCAATCGATAGAGGTAGGCAGGAAGCGACAAAACACATTATGACACTCCTTCCAATATGCCTGGATACATGGACACTTCCACAGAATATGGTAGAGTGTGCCCCTACCGCCACAACCCCTCCAACACTGGTTCGAAGCTCCGTGATACATTACGGATAATCTATCTGGTGTATAATACCATAGAAGAATCGTTTTGAGTGCTGATTCAATGTGTGAAGTGCATTTCAAGTATTTATGTATAACACACCTATGTTTTGTGTTTCTGTAATTCCCAATCAAATCTCTCAGCAAAATCAAAATATCATCCTGTAGAGGCACTGCACGCACTTGATCTTCCCCAACAACCTTTCCAACCACATTTCGCATACGGTTCGCTAATATTTGACCAAAAATTTAGTTGTCTGTATTTAACAAGGTAATTGGTCTCCATTTTTATTTTTTTATTTTTTCACCTTTCTTAAAAATTAAAACTACTGCACCTTCTTTCATTGACTCACCCATTCTCCCTCATATATTTACATACTTCACATAACTCATCCCCCATCCAATCCCATGCTTTCACATACAACTCTACTGGAATCCCATCTTTCCTTGGAGTTTTGTTCTTTTTGCATTAAACACAACTTTTTAAAATCTCATCTACTGTTATAGCCTCACACAGAACCTCCGCACCATCTACACTTAGTTTTCCTTTCAGAACTCCCATCACCTTACTCATTAGGCTTTTATCCACCCACTTATTTGCATATAAATTTGCATAAAATGCCTCCACTTCACTTAACACATCTTTCCCACTCACACATTCTCCTGCAAAATCTCACAAAGTCCTCCTTCCTCTCATACACTTCACACAATCATGAATTAGTTGACACAGCTTTTTTCCAGACATATCACATTTTTCTCCTTCAATCACACTATTAAATCCCCCAACAACACAGTCAGCATTATTCAGAATAAAAACACATTCAATTTCTCCAATAAATTCAAGTTATGGTCAGGGCTAGGAGTGAAGACGGGCGTACGCAGAGCTCCCTGCCCTGAACATAGTGGCTGAATTGTGCCAGGTAAACCAAAAGGGGCATATCCAATGGAGGAGATGAGAGAAAAGGGGCGAGAGGGAGGGACACGAAGAACAGGCGTCTGGCTAAGCGCAGGTGGGAGGTATAAATAGCCAGATGCCCCTCCCACAAATACAGGCTGAAATCAGCCTTACCTATTTATGGTCAGGGCTAGGAGTGAAGACGGCGTACGCAGAGCTCCCTGCCGTGAACATAGTGGCTGAATTGTGTCGGGAGCCACGGGCGTGGGTAAACCAAAAGGGGGCAAAAGACAACATGTTGGGTGCAATAACTTTGAGAACATTTACAATGCTAAGGTACCAAAGGCTTGAGATTTCAGATTGGGGGTTCGGTATATATCTGGCAAAACAGGTGGACCGCCACCGCCCCATGGACAGTATTTTATGGGCTGGCACTTGATGCCGAGAAGCTGCTGAAGCTGCCCCTATGCGGAGCGAGTGTCCCGAAATAACATAGGGGTCATGGCCTAGACCCTGGGCAAGAGCACGGATGTAGGAAATGAATTGCGAGGTGGTGAGTGGTCTGCCTGCGAATGGCAGGAGCGGGCTGTCTGGCTGTAAAGCCTGAATGTGGGATAGTAATTAATGAAGTACATGGACCGGGCATCAATTGTTGGCAGTCGGGTAGAATTTGACTTCTCTAGGTGGACTGGACTGATTGGTTTTAATAGAAGGTAGAATCAGGGTAAAATGGCCATTGCCCCATGTCAAATGTCACTTTAGGGGATAGCCGTGATGATTTGGACCAGTTGTAACTTCCCTGGGCCTAAGAAACCCATAAAAACTGAGGTACATGGCTGCTTTCAAGATCAAACTAGTGGAGGGCCCAAAAGGATTAGGAGATGTGGAGAGTTCTCTAAACAGTTCGCTGGACACTGGCTGCTTACGGCTCAAGGACCCCTTACCTTCCTTTTGGATACCCCTGAGGGTGGCTTTAATAGCTTGGACGGAAAAAGATGGACTTGCGGTGCGGATTAATTAGACAGCATAAAATGATGTTGTAGGCCAGCTAAATAAAGTTTGATGGTATTATGGGACAATGACAGTTGTGAATGACAATAAGCTAAGAAAGCCATGATATAGGATGTTTCGCTAAGATGACCCCTCGGATAGATCTTTGTGAATTTATCAAATGCTCTCAACCCGGCTTGATAATTCCTGGCCGTGTGCGTGACAGGGATTTCTTGACCAGATTCTTGGCCTCGGCTACGAGACTATCTACTCCAGGGTGAATGCGCTGAATGGAGGAACTGACGTGCCTGACTGATCTGCGTCGGGCATTTCCTGAAAAAGACCAGAAAATTAAAACGGGAAACTGCGTCAGCGGCCCTGTTCTGCTTGCCTGGGATGTGAACACATCGCATATGAAAATTGTGGGAGAGGGACAGCCAAACTAATTTGCGCAACATAGCCTGATTTTATAGGATTTGGCCCTGCCTTTGTAGACAATGTCCACAAGAGTCTGACTATCTGTAACGAACGTCACAGAGGAGTTGGCCCAACAGTGACCCCAGACCTGAGTCGCTGCTACAATGGGATACAGTTCCAGGAGGGGAAAGGATTTGAGGGCAGCTGAATCTGAACCTAATTCCGGTGGCCATCTGGCAGCCAGCCAGTGGGACCTGAAAATGGCAGCGAACCCAGAGGAACCCGCGGCGTCTGAAAAGACAACGGGGGAAGAAGAATCCCATTGTGGAACGAACAAAGATATGCCATTCCAGGCGGAGAGAAAAGTGCTCCACATGACTAGATCAGCAATTGCCTGACTGTCCAGATGGACAACAGACTCCTGCTCTGGGGCAGAGGTTGTAGTAACCTGGAAAGAAAGGTCCTGCCTTGAGGTATAATTCTGGTGGCGAAGTTTAGCATCCCCAGAAAGGATTGCAGCTCCACCTTGGTCAGGGAGCGGGACCTGACCACCTGGGAGATGGCAGAGCGGATCCTAAGCAATTTCTTATTGGGGAGACTAGCTTCCATCCTAACGGTATCCAAAATGATGCCCAGGAAGATGACCCTGGTAGCTGGGCCCTCTGTCTTAGCAGCAGCCACTGGTACCTGAAGACGGGGGGAAAAAATGTCCAGGAGTGTGTGAGGAATGGATGGGACCTGCTTGGGCCTTTCAATGAGAAGAAAGTCGTCCAAGTAGTGGATGACCATGGGTAAGCCATCGTGATGGATGAGAATCCAGTGCAGTGTTTTGGCAAATTGTTTGAATAGCCATGGGCTACTCTTGGACCCAAAGGTGAGACGGTTGGCAAAGTAGAACTTGTTCGCCTATTTGATGCCGTAATACTTCCATAGTTGCTGATGAATCGGAAGCAACTTGAAAGCATCGGCAATATATACCTTGGCCAACCAAGCACCTGCCTGCAAAATGTACTGAATTGGGTCGTCGACTGAGGAGTATTGCATAGTAAATTTCTCAGCGGGAATAAGCAAGTTTAGGCTGGGGGTGGAAGACATATGAGGTGCAGAGAGATCGTAGATGAGATGCTTTTTATTAGATGACTGCTTAGTGACAAGGCCAATGGGATTGATACGCCAAGACTGGAAGGGAATCTCTAGAAATGGACCAATGATAAACCCTTTGTCGACCTCCGACTGGATGAGAGTATCCACCGCCTCGGTGTCTCCGCAACTTGATCAACCCCCACCCCTCCTCTAGGCATCCTACCCGGAATGAAACAGCCTAGAAACATGGCAGAATTAAAACATACCAGGCTCCCTGAAAGAAGACTAGTTGCCGCCCCCAGACCCTGCTGCCTGTAACTTATACGTGCGCAGGCGGCGTGCACTGGGAGAGCGGTGGCTTCTCCCCTTACAGCCAGCGGCGATAACATGTTCCTGAGACCGGAGCGGAGCTGAGGCGCGGTGCTGGCTGGTGCCCCGCTTACCTGATGCGCTGACGTGACAGGGCGGAAGTCCGGATCCAGGGAGCGCGCGTGTGTGGTAGAACGGCAGAATGATGTACAGGTGAAGGAGGAGCGCGATGACCAGGCAGGGAGCACGAATAACGGGTGTCTGGCTGACCGCATGTGGGAGGTATAAATAGCCAGACGCCCCTCCCACAAATAAAGAATATCAGCCTTGCCTATTTATCCTCTTTATTAGTAGATCTACACACATTAACAAACCTTATCCTCCACCCTTTATATTTTATCATTCCCGCCTCCACTACAGTGTAAGATTCCACACTCATACTTTTATTCTTTAACAAAATCCCCACACCTTCATTCTTATTCCCACACGAACCGGACCACACTGACTTGCCATAAGGCCACTCCTCCTCATACAGTGACTTTGTTATCACACATTCTTGGGGACAAATAATATCAGCTCCTCTGTGTTTCAAAAATCAACTCTCCCTCTCCTTAGCCTTGACTTCAAAAGCCTGACGTTTAGGGATATGACATGACAGGTGGGGATGAGCGGACAGTTGGATGTCCGGGTTCGAGGGGTTTGGCCAAACTTTGTTTCAAAGTTCAATTCGGGTTCGAACTTGACCCTGAACAAAGAACCCCATTGAAGTCAAAAGGTTTCAAAGTGTCTGTAAAAGCAGTACAATTGCCCTGCAAACAAAAGTGGATAGGGAAGTGACTTAAAATGACATAAATCAAATAAAAATAAAAAATTACAATCTTAAACCAAGAGGCGGAGGTCCAAAAGGAGTATGAAGTTGCGGAGGCTGTGTACATAGTGGTGTAGGTGAAAGAGCGGTGGAGGAAGCCAAAATTGTTTCTGTTTTTTTTTTCCATGTGTCCGTCAATTCTGTGTCAGGTTGCTAAGGGCCACGGCGTGACAGTTTGGTGCTTGTATGTCCTGGGTTAAAACTGGGTAACATCCCTATCTGGGGACTATATTTTAAAATAATCTTTCTCCTACTACAGTAAGATTGATGCCAAAACTATGATAACTGTCGACCACCAAACATTGGGAAATGGCAAAGAGAACGCACAAACTGCACCGAAGTACAACAATGGCTAGGTGCGCATGGTACACTTCTCTACTCTGCCAATATAAGACATAACAATCTTGAGCCTGGAGACAGAGGTCCCAGAGGAGGAGGAGGCGGACATGGCTGTGCAGGCGGAGAAGGTCACCAACTTTTTTTTTGTTTGTTTTTTGGTTTGAGGAGGCCCCAAAACATTGGGAAATAGCAAAGAGAACGCACAAACTGCACTGTTCTACAACAACTAGTTGTGTACGGTAAACTTCATGCCAATAGAAGACATAACAACCTTGAGCCTGGAGGCGGAGGTCCCAGTGGAGGCGGACATGGCAGTGCAGGCGGAAGAGGTCACTAACCTTATTTTTGGAGGCCCCAAAACATTGGGAAATAGCAAAGGGAGTGCAACAATGGTTAGGTGCGTTTGCTATATCTTTCTACTATGGCAAAAGTACGGACAAGTCCTGTGAGATCCATGCCTGGTTCATATTAATGAATGTGAGCTTGTCTACGTTGGCTGCGGACAGGCAGATGCGCCTGTCCGTGACCACCCACCCCTGCCGTGCTAAACACACGTTCGGACAATACACTTGCTGCAGGGCAGGCCAGCACCTCCAAGGCCTAAAGGGCAAGCTTGTGCCATGTGCCCAATTTGGATACCCAGAAGTTAAACGGGGCAGACCCATTAGTCAGTACGTGCAGACGTGTGGACACGTTCTGTTCCACCATGTTGCTGAAACGCTGGCTCCTGCTAAGACGATCCGTATCAGATGGTGGTGCTGGATATTTTGGCGTGCAGACAAAGCTTTTCCGGCTATGCTAACCCTCCCTTCTGAGGTGCTGATGGTGATCCTGCTGCATTGGCGACTTCACCCTGCTCTGCTGTCTCCACCTCTTACTTCCACTGAGCCCCTGCTGTCAGGTGGGAATGCCATCAGTAGTGCCTCTAACAGCATTCACTTGTACTCGCGCATCTTTCATTCACACACCAGTGATGGAAGTAAGGTCGGCACATTGACGGCATCATCAGCGCTGGCCATGTTGGTCGAGTACTCGAAGCAGCGCAACACGGCACACAAGTCCCGCATGGAGGCCCCCACTCGTGGGTGGTGAAATGTTGCTGTTTCGCAGAGCGGCTGACCCGTTCGTGCTGCAGCTGAAACTCCACTATCGTCTGCTGCTCGTGCAGTCTCTCCAGCATATGAGGCGGTGAGTGGGAAGGCCGAAGGTAGGCTGCGGCACAGACAGGCGAGCAGCAGCAGGGTGAGAACACTGAAAGCACGCACAGACGGCTCTCACTTTCTGCAGCAACTCTGACATATCTGGGTAATTCTTCAGCACATGCGCCAGGCAAGGGATGTACATCAAACCGGCTAGCCTCAAAGCTGCTACGAGATTTCGCCCATTGTCGCACACCACTAGGTCCGGTTTAATGCTCAGTGGCACCAACCACCCATCGTCTGTTCTTCCATGCCCGCCCACAGCTCCTGCATGGTGTGTGGTCTTTCCCCCAAACATGAGTTTCAGAACAGGCTGCTGTTGTTTCCCCCTGACTGTGCTGAAGTTGGGGTTGCAGGTGTTGCACTGACATGATGAGGCGGAGCGGAGGCATCGAGAACGTCCAGCAATCCTTGGTGGCAGCGCCAAACCGCTGTCGCTTCAGGCCTAGCCGCCAATGGGCAGTTAGGGAGATATAACGCCCCTGCCGGTATTTACTGGATAACATGTCTGTGTTTATGTGGACCTTGCCACTGATGGCGTTGCACAGCACACACCTGATTTTATTATTTTTATTTTCTGCCACCTCTTAGTGCAGGACAGGGATGCCTGCCTTGAAAAGTAGTGGTGGCTGGGAACCACGTACCGTGGGACAGCTACCATCATTACATTTTTAGAACTGCCTGTCTCCACTAGACGGAATGGCAGCATTTCAAAGGCCAGCAGTTTTTAAATGCTGGCATTCAGGGCCAGGGCTGGCGGATGGGTAGGGGGTACTTCCTCTTTCTCTCCAGTGTTTGTGGGATAGACAACTGAATGCTTTCATGGGACAGTGTGGACATGCTGGGTGACAGTGGTGGTGACATGTCTTCTCCACTGCAGCTCAGGCTTTGTGGTTAGATGCTGGACCGTGCAGGTGGTGCTCAAGTCGAAAACATTTATGCCTTGCTTCAGGCTCTGACTGCACAGCGTGCAAACCAACAGTGTCCTGTCATCAGCACACTGCCTGAAGAAGTGCCACTTCAGGGAACTCCTTTGCACCGGCTTTGGTGTGCTATCTCTCTTGGCGCATTGGGCAGTAGCAGGCGTACTGGCTGGGGGCCGAGCTACTCTGCTTTTGCACCCTGCTCCCTCTTTTGCTGTGCAGCTGATGCTGCATGACCCCCTCCTCTTCCTCCGAACTGCATGTGTCACTGGCATGACCTGGATACCATGTGAGGTCCAAGACCTTATCATCCTCCACATCATCTTCCACCCACTTCTCACTCCTGGCCAGTCTACATACTGCAGAAAGCCCCAGCGTTAAAACCTGTGTTTTGTCATCAGAGACCTGCTGCGGTGGTCCTCCCATGTCCTCCTCCTCAAACATAAGTGGTTCTGCATTGGTGCACTCAATCTCTGTCACTTCTGGGGTAGGGCTAGGTGGATAGCCCACAAAAACCCCGCCAGCAGAGTCATCAAAAAGCATGACTGCTGCATGACTTGGGGCTCAGACTGCTTGGCTCATGTGCAAGGAGTTGAGGTGGAAGACAGATGCCCATGGGCCAACGGTGCCAGTCCTGTGCTTTCAGCAGTGGACCAGGTTGAAGACAATGTGAAGGAACTAGAGGCACTGTCAGCCATCCAATCTACTACTGCCTCTACGTGTTCTGGCCTCACCATTCTTAGAGCGGTCTTTGGGCCTACAAAATGTCGCATAACGTCATGTCGTCTGCATGCACCAGAAGAGTTTCATTTGGGCGCATAGCTGGCACGGATCGACAACATCCTCTCCCTGCAGCAGGAGCTCCACCACCAGCTACACCACAACCACGGCTACTTGCCTAGCTGATACTCTCCTCATTTTGTCACAGTCACCGCAAAAATTGCTTGACATATGAATAATTGTGAATTTGTGTCATGGATGCAAAAGAGGTGTTTGGAAAAAAAAACATTGGTAGGACAAACCGACCCAATTAACCAACTAAAACTATTATATATTCCCCTCGATGGAGGCAAGTACAGTGTATTTTGAAACACAAAAATATAGGTGGTCCACACCGACCCAGTTAACTGGCTGAATAACTATAATATATTCCCTTTGACCGTGGCAAGTCCAGTGTATTTTCAACCAGAAATATAGGTAGGTCACACCGACCCAATTAACTGGCTGAATAACTATATTTTCTTTGATGCTGGCAAGCACAGTGTATTTTAAACAAAAATATATATACGTAGGCTGAATAACTATTATATATTCCCTTTGACAGTGGCAAGTACAGTATATTTTCAACCACAAATATAGGTAGGTCACACCGGCTGAATTAACCGGCTGAATAACTGTTATATACTTCTTTGATGTTGGCAACTACAGTGTATTTTAACCCCCAAAAAAAAAAAAATATATATATATATATATATATACAGTTGTGTTCAAAATTATTCAACCCCAATTCTGTAAAGGGTTTTAGGGAATTTAGTGTACATTTGTAATTGTGTTCAGAATGAAATCTTACGAGGACTTTTTAAAGAACCAAATGCAACTAAAATGACATCAATTGTTTTTGTAATACAGTATTCAATTTTTTTGTGATTTCTTCATTGACACAATTATTCAACCCTAAAGACTACCTCTTAGAACAGAGGTTCATTCAAGTGTTTTCGATCAGGTATTGAAAACACCTGTGGATGTCAGGAGCAGCAATCAAGCATAATAAGCACCAATTAGGCAGATTTAAAATGACTGTGATACTCAGCTCCTTCTAGACATTTACTGGTGTGTTTACAAACATGGTGAAGTCAAGAGAATGGTCAGGAAGACAAGAGAAGAGGTGATTTCTCTTCACAGGAAGGGCAATGGCTATAAGAAGATTGCAAAGATGTTAAACATACCAAGAGACACCATAGGAAGCATCATTCGCAAATTCAAGGCAAAGGGCACTGTTGAAACGCTACCTGGTCGTGGCAGAAAAAGATGCTGACTTCGACTGCTGTGCGCTACCTGAAGCGCAAAGTGCAGAAAAGTCCCGATGTGACTGCTGAGGAACTGAAAAAGATTTGTCAGATGCAGGTACTGAAGTTTCAGCTCAGACAATAAGGCGCACACTGCGTAATGAAGGCCTCCATGCCAGAACTCCCAGGCGCACCCCTTGCTGTCTCTAAAGAATAAGAAGAGTCGACTGCAGTATGCCAAAAGTCATGTGGACAAACCACATTTATGTGTTCTGTGGACTGATGAAACAAAATTAGAACTGTTTGGGCCCATGGATCAATGCTATGTTTGGAGGAGGAAGAACAAGGCCTATGAAGAAAAGAACACCTTGCCTACTGTGAAGCATGGCGGGGTCAATCATGCTTTGAGGGCTGTTTTGCTTCTACAGGTACAGGGAAGCTTCAGCGTGTGCAAGGTACCATGAATTCTCTTCAGTACCAGGAGATATTGGATGAAAATGTGATGCAGTCCGTCACAAACCTGAGGCTTGGGAGGCGTTGGACCTTTCGACAGGACAATGATCCCAAGCATACCTCCAAGTCCACTAGAGCATGGTTGCAGATTAAAGGCTGGAACATTTTGAAGTGGCCATCGCAGTCACCAGACTTAAATCCGATTGAGAACCTCTGGTGGGACTTAAAGAAAGCAGTTGCAGCGCGCAAGACTAAGAATGTGACTGAACTGGAGGCTTTTGCCCATAAAGAATATATATATACACACAGTTGTGTTCAAAATTATTCAACCCCACTGAAATTGAGTGTTTTGGCCAGTTTGACATTGATTTTGATCATTTCAGTCATCTTGTTTACAATTAAATCAAAGAGGCACTTGTGTAAGTCAGACAAATATAACATAACATTTATAATGAAATAACCACAAATGTCTTTTCTGTGCTCACATCATTATCAGTTTTATTCAACCCCAAGTGACATTCAATCTTAGTACTTAGTACAACATCCTTTTCCAGTTATAACAGCTTTTAAGCGTGAAGCATAGCTTGACACAAGTGTCTTGCAGCGATCTACGGGTATCTTCGCCCATTCTTCATGGGCAAAAGCCTCCAGTTCAGTCACATTCTTAGGCTTGCGCGCTGCAACTGCTTTCTTTAAGTCCCACCAGAGGTTCTCAATCGGATTTAAGTCTGGTGACTGCGATGGCCACTTCAAAATGTTCCAGCCTTTAATCTGCAACCATGCTCTAGTGGACTTGGAGGTATGCTTGGGATCATTGTCCTGTTGAAAGGTCCAACGTCTCCCAAGCCTCAGGTTTGTGACGGACTGCATCACATTTTCATCCAATATCTCCTGGTACTGAAGAGAATTCATGGTACCTTGCACACGCTGAAGCTTCCCTGTACCTGTAGAAACAAAACAGCCCCAAAGCATGATTGACCCCCGCCATGCTTCACAGTAGGCAAGGTGTTCTTTTCTTCATAGGCCTTGTTCTTCCTCCTCCAAACATAGCGTTGATCCATGGGCCCAAACAGTTCTAATTTTGTTTCATCAGTCCACAGAACACTATCCCAAAACTTTTGTGGTTTGTCCACATGACTTTTGGCATACTGCAGTCGACTCTTCTTATTCTTTGGAGACAGCAAGGGTGTGCCTGGGAGTTCTGGCATGGAGGCCTTCATTACGCAGTGTGCGCCTTATGCTGACGCATCTGACAAATCTTTCTTTCAGTTCCTCAGCAGTCACACGGGGACTTTTCTCCACTTTGCGCTTCAGGTAGCACACAGCAGTCGAAGTCAGCATCTTCTTTCTGCCACGACCAGGTAGCGTTTCAACAATGCCCTTTGCCTTGAATTTGCGAATGATGCTTCCTATGGTGTCTCTTGGTATGTTTAACATCTTTGCAATCTTCTTATAGCCATTGCCCTTCCTGTGAAGAGAAATCACCTCTTCTCTTGTCTTCCTGGACCATTCTCTTGACTTCACCATGTTTGTAAACACACCAGTAAATGTCTAGAAGGAGCTGAGTATCATAGTCATTTTAAATCTGCCTAATTGGTGCTTATTATGCTTGATTGCTGCTCCTTGACATCCACAGGTGTTTTCAATACCTGATCGAAAACACTTGAATGAACCTCTGTTCTTAAGAGTGGTAGTCTTTAAGGGGTTGAATAATTGTGTCAGTGAAGAAATCACAAAAAAACATTTAATACTGTATTACAAAAACAATTGATGTCATTTTAGTTGCATTTGGTTCTTTAAAAAGTCCTTGTAAGATTTCATTCTGAACACAATTACAAATGTACACTAAATTCCCTAAAACACTTTACAGCATTAGGGGTTGAATAATTTTGAATACAGTACAGACCAAAAGTTTAGACACACCTCATTCAAAGAGTTTTCTTTATTTTCATGACTATAAAAATTGTAGATTCACACTGAAGGCATCAAAACTATGAATTAACACATGTGGAATTATATATATAACAAAAAGTGTGAAACAACTGACAATATGTCATATTCTAGGTTCTTCAAAGTAGCCACCCTTTGCTTTGATTACTGCTTTGCACACTAATGGCATTCTCTTGATGAGCTTCAAGAGGTAGTCACCTGAAATGGTCTTCCAACAGTCTTGAAGGAGTTCCCAGAGATGCTTAGCACTTGTTGGCCCTTTTGCCTTCACTCTGCGGTCCAGCTCGCCCCAAACCATCTCGATTGGGTTCAGGTCTGGTGACTGTGGAGGCCAGGTCATCTGGCGCAGCACCCAATCACTCTCCTTCATGGTCAAATAGCCCTTACACAGCCTGGAGGTCTGTTTGGGGTCATTGTCCTGTTGAAAAATAAATGATGGTCCAACTAAACGCAACCCGGATAGAATAGCATGCTGCTGCAAGATGCTGTGGTAGCCATGCTGGTTCAGTATGCCTTCAATTTTGAATAAATCCCCAACAGTGTCACCAGCAAAGCACCCCCACACCATCACACCTCCTCCTCCATGCTTCACGGTGGGAACCAGGCATGTAGAGTCCATCCATTCACCTTTTCTGCATCGCACAAAGACACGGTGGTTGGAACCAAAGATCTCAAATTTGGACTCATCAGACGAAAGCACAGATTTCCACTGGTCTAATGTCCATTCCTTGTGTTCTTTAGCCCAAACAAGTCTCTTCTGCTTGCTGCCTGTCCTTAGCAGTGGTTTCCTAGCAGATATTCTACCATGAAGGCTTGCTTCACACAGTCTCCTCTTAACAGTTGTTCTAGAGATGTTTCTGCTGCTAGAACTGTGTGGCATTGACCTGGTCTCTAATCTGTGCTGCTGTTAACCTGCGATTTCTGAGGCTGGTGACTCGGATGAACTTATCCTCCTCAGCAGAGGTGACTCTTGGTCTTCCTTTCCTGGGGCGGTCCAAATGTGAGACAGTTTCTTTATAGCGCTTGATGGTTTTTGTGACTGCACTTGGGGACACTTTCAAAGTAATGATGGCCACTCGTTTTTCTTTACTTAGCGGCTTTTTTCTTGCCATAGTACAAATTCTAACAGTCTATTCAGTAGCACTATCAGCTGTGTATCCACCTGACTTCTCCACAACGCAACTGATGGTCCCAACCCCATTTATAAGGCAAGAAACCCCTCTTATTAAACCTGACAGGGCACACCTGTGAAGTGAAAACCATTTCAGATGACTACCTCTTGAAGCTCATCAAGAGAATGCCAAGAGTGTACAAAGCAGTAATCAAAGAAAAAGGTGGCTACTTTGAAGAACCTAGAATATTACATATTTTCTGTTTCACAATTTTTTGTTATGTATATAATTCCACATGTGTTAATTCATAGTTTTGATGCCTTCAGTGTGAATATACAATTTTCATAGTCATGAAAATAAAGAAAACTCTTTGAATGAGAAGGTGTGTCCAAACTTTTGGTCTGTACTGTATATATAGGTAGGTTACACTGACTCAATTAACCGGCTGAATAACTATTATATATTCCCTTTGATGTTGGAAAGTACAGTGTATTATAAACCCCACAAAATATAGGTAGGTCACATCGACCCAATTAACCGGCTGAATAACTATTATGTATTTCCTTTGATGTTGGCAAATACAGTATATTTTAAACTAAAAAATATATAGGTAGGTCACACCGACCCAATTAACCGGCAGAACAACTATTATATATTCCCTTTGACGGTGGCAAGTACAGTGTATTTTTAACCACAAATATAGGTAGGTTACACCAACTCAATTAACTGGCTGAATAACTATTATATATTCCCTTTGACGTTGGCAAGTATAGTGTATTTTAGTAACATAGTATATAAGACCGAAAAAAGACATTTGTCCATCCAGTTCGGCCTGTTTCCTACAAGTTGATCCAGAGGAAGGCAAAAAAAAACTGTGAGGCAGAAGCCAATTTTCCCCACTTAAGGGGAAAAAAATTCCTTCCTGACTCCAATCAGGCAATCAAAATAACTCCCTGGATCAATGACCCCTGTCTAGTAGCTGTAGCTTGTAATATTATTACACTCCAGAAATAAATCCAGTCCCCTCTTGAATTCCTTTATTGTACTCACCATCACCACCTCCTCAGGCAGAGTGTTCCACAGTCTCACTGCTCTTACAGTGAAGAATCCTTTTCTATCTTTGTGTACAAATCTTCTTTCCTCCAGACGCAGAGGATGTCCCCTCGTCACAGTAACAGTCCTGGGGATAAATAGATGATGGGACAGATCTCTGTACTGACCCCTGATATATTTATACATAGTTATTAGATCTCACCTCAGTCGTCTTTTTCTAAAGTGAATAACCCTAATTTTGATAACCTTTCAGGGTACTGTAGATCCCTCATTCCAGTTATTACTTTAGTTGCCCTTTTCTGAACCCTCTCCAGCTCTGCTATGTCTGCCTTGTTCACAGGAGCCCAGAACTGTACACTGTACTCCATGTGTGGTCTGACTAGTGATTTGTAAAGTGGTAGGACTATGTTCTCATCACGGCCATCTATGCCCCTTTTGATGCAACCCATTATCTTATTGGCCCTGGCAGTAGCTGCCTGACACTGGTTTTTGCAGCTTAATTTGCTGTTTTATTAAAATTCCTAGATCCTTTTCCATGTCAGTGTTACCGAGTGTTTTACCATTTAATATGTACAGGTGACTTGCATTATTCCTTCCCATGTGCATAACTTTACATTTGTCAGTGTTAAACCTCATCTGCCAGTTTTCTGCCCAAGCCTCCAATCTATCCAGATCCCTCAGTAGCAGAAAACTGTCCTCTTCAGTGTTAATTACGTTACACAGTTTGGTGTCATCTGCTAAAATAGATATTTTACTGTGCAGGCCTTCTACAAGATCATTAATAAATATATTGAAGAGAATAGGGCCCAATACTGACCCCTGAGGTACCCAATCTGCGTATCTACTGTTAATAACCACCCTCTGTTTTCTGTCACTCAGCCAGTTACTTACCCACATACAGACATTTTCTCCCAGTCCGAGCATCCTCATTTTATATACTAACCTTTTATGAGGTACGGTGTCAAATGCTTTGGAGAAGTCCAGATATATGACATCCATTGATTTGCCGCTGTCAAGTCTAGAACTTACCTCCTCATAGAAGCTGATTAAATTTGTTTGGCATGACCGATCTCTCATGAAGCCATGCTGATATGGCGTTATTTGCTTATTTTCATTGAGATACTCCAAAATAGCATCTCTTAGAAACCCTTCAAACAGTTTACCAACAATAGATGTTAAGCTTACCGGCCTATAATTTCCAGGCTCTGTTTTTGGACCCTTTTTGAATATTGGCACCACATTTGCTATGCACCAATCCTGTGGAACATTTCCTGTCAGTATAGAGTCCGTAAATATCAGAAATAAAGGTCTGGCTTTAAAACAAAAAAAAAAAAAAAAAGGTAGGACACACCGATCCTATTAACCTGCTGAATAACTATTATATATCCCTTTGACAGTGGCAAGTAACGTTTTTTTGCACCAAAAAAAATAAAAGTACGTATGTCTCACCCACACATTTACCAGACTGATTAAGTATTACATCACCATTAGGTCACTGGTGCAAAGGAGTAGGGTTGCACTAAAAAAAATGACAACACGTCACCCTCAGTATGGTATTTCTGTCTCACTGGTGCAAAGGAGCTGTATTGTACCCCTCAATAATGAAAGCAGGTCACCCTGAGACCTATTAAAAAACAAAAAGGCCTAACACTACCTGCCTGCAGCAGCATCCTGTTCCTACACTAGTCAGAGCAGAATGCCGGCGCACCACGCATGGTCACATGGTGCGCCGGCCAATCACAGCCATCCCCATGCCAATACTAGACATGACTGTGAAGGCTTCCAAGTGCCCACAGCTTAATCACCTGTTGATTTGCTGCGCTGCAGCCTATCAAGCTTTATTTAAACTTGCTCCAAAATTAGTATAACCACTATGTGCAGGATTATTTCACCACACCAATTAGAAAAGCCAACTCCCACACAGTTTTCAATGAATTTGGAAAAAATCAATAGCTTTATTAATACATATTACATAATATTAAAATTCATCATATAACATCAGCATACATATACACCAAATGGAAATACACAGGGCATGTACCCAAATGGTCTCTCACCAGATCTCAACCATGAAGCATCTTATCTCATTACTGGAATAGTGCGGCCTTTCCTTACACAAAAGGAGCTTCCTACACATGCTTAGGAGCACGGGGTAAGGAAATTACTACAACAGATGGCGAGCTAGGTACAACCAACTGATTTTTCTGCTCTGCACAGCAGTTAAAAGGGGAGAGAGTAAAGTGTAATTTTGTCTGCTGCATCAGAGGAAATCTCTGCTTGGCAAAAGAACATTTTTGCTCTTTGTGTAAGGATAAGGTAAGTGCTTTTTCGTTCTGTAGTTTTTGGTGGATCTGAGTTGATTGTAAAGAGATTGTATAGTCAGATTGTGATGTGTGTGCTGACCAATTGTTTTGTTGTAACTTCTCTGTTTTGGTGTAACTTTTATGTTAGTGGGATTTTGTAAGAGGTGATTCTGGTTTGTAGAGGAAACATTTTGTTTTAGTGTTTGTACAGGAGAGATAACATTTAGATTTCTATGCTGTTAGCCTGTAAATCACTCTCAGAGTGGAAGTTTGCTCTGGTTTAATTTGATTTTTCTGTTGCTGGATTTTGGAGACATCATCTTGTCTTTCCTTGTGTGTCCAGGCATGTAGTTTGTCAGCCATCTTTGATTTCCTCTGTGTAAGACCATGCCATGTGGTTTGTCGGCCATCTTGATTTGCTTTGTGTGAAGAGCATGTGCGTTTGGCAGACATCTTGATTAGTTTGGTGTCTATAGAAAGTGATTTGTTTGTCTTTGCCCAAAATCTCAGTTTTGTCCAGTATAGTTATTTTGTCTTTCTGTAACCTTTCTGTGTACAGTGTGATTTTGGTTTGGCAAGTTTTGTGCTAGTGACTTGTATTTTTTTTTATAGCAAGCATTGTGGTGTGTATCGCTGTATAATGGACAGTATTTTTAGGGAAGTTGGAAAGTTGAGGAACACGGCGGCCATTCTCCAAGCTATGAAGGGATCTACTGATCCATGGCTGGAGGCTCAGAATTGTGTAGGACACCTGATGGGTATTAGAAAATGGCGCAAACGTGAAGGCAAGTATGGTCTGATTTTTGCTGCAGAGTGGATAGGGGGCAAATATCAGGAGTCTTGTTGGCTGAAGTTGAGCTTGGAGGGAGAAGTGAAAGTTTTAAAATCGGAAATTGTTAAATTGAGAGCTCTTGTCCAGAAGGCAGCTGAAGCTAGCGCTAATTATGAATGTACTGTGGGGTGTAATACTGAGCTACGTAGGGAAAATGAACAATTGTCTGAGAGCCTGGCGCATGCACAGTGTGCTGTGAGGGAATTGTCTGCCCTCTGCAGGAGCACAAAAGCTGAGCAGTCTCAGTGCTTAGTGCAGCCAGAGGTATTGAAGGAACCGTTAGAGAGTAATGGTTCTGGGGTGACAGAGAACATATTGGCGGTAAGTATGGAGAAGTCTGAGGAAGTTCAATCAGATTCTGAAGCCGACTCGGGGATGGACACTTTATCTGACCCTGGAGTTGGAAGTATTGATCCAGAGGCAGACGATTCCTCAGATGAGTCCGTGGTAAGAGGATTTAATTCAGATTGTAGTGTGGGACCTACCCAAGCTAGGATGGTAAATGTTGTGCAGCAAGGCAGGTCACCTCGTGCTCAGAGAAGGTTTTGTGCAGGGAGACAAGTTATTCGTTGTTTTGCATGCAGAGAATTTGGGCACATTGCGAGGTATTGTGACGTTGCTAATGGTAACAGACAGAGGTATGTTAAGTACCCCAGAACCACTCCTAGGAGCAAAGTTTATTCAGCAAGGTGGGGGGATGGTCCCAGACATGGTCCTTCTCAAAGGCATAGGCGCTATGGACAGCCAAGGTCATGGATCCAGGAAGCAGATTTGAAATCCCAGTATGAGCGGTTAAAGTGTGAAAATGTGAAGCTGAGAGAGGAAATAGATTGGCTCCTGGAATTTAGCAGTTTCTCATTTCATGTAAGGAAAAAGGAAGAGATGTTATTAAGGTCTTTGTGAACCAGTTTACTATTGTATTAGGAAAAAATGGAGGAACTGTAAGCTTGTAATGTTAAATCCTGCTCAATTGTAAAGATGAATCTGATGTTGGTTTGAGGCTGGGCAAATTAGCATTTCAATGACTGGGTGGGGAGAAGTTCTCCTGCCAGTGTTTACGGTTTTAGGTGAACCCTCCAAGGCATTGATGTGTTAATTCAGTCCTACATTGTATGTGCTGGAAAGGGTTTGTTTTAAAATTAAAATGTACTTCTATAAGAGGGACCTCCAATGTGACCCTCTCTGGAGGAGATTCTGTGTGTTATTAATGTTTTACTAGTTTTGTCTTTCAGGGAAACCTGGAGATTTACAGAAGGACCTGGATGTGCGGTTTTAACTGTATTTTTCCCTGCAGGCAATAACTAGATATTAGAGAATTTTCATTTGTTGTTGTCTATGTGTGTGTTTTTAAATGTCTGTCCCAATTTTTATTTTTCTTTCCAAATGTCAGTTTTTTTATGTCTCTGCTGTCACCAATGCTTTTCTAAGTGACAGTTCTACACTCCAGGACTCTTCTCTCTTTAACAACATCACCACCAGAGGTTAACTCCGAATTTCTTTTATGTACACCTGGCCTGGATGAGAAGGGGTAACCGCAATTGGTGATATAGTTCCTGAAGCAGAAGAGGCTCTTTCTGAGCTAACTCTGTTAAGACAGGGCTGCATCCACCTAGACTGTTGTAGTTTTTTTTTCAGATGTCTCTGCTGTCACCAATGTAATTATCTATCTTTCTCTATCTCTCTCTCTCTCTCATCCCACCCTCATCTCTCCATCTAACCTTGAGACGATGCACCATGCTGAATCCAGCTTCTCTTCGTCCTGGTTTTGAGGACGATGA
Organism: Bufotes viridis; assembly: GCA_033119425.1. Lineage (NCBI taxonomy): Eukaryota > Metazoa > Chordata > Amphibia > Anura > Bufonidae > Bufotes > Bufotes viridis. The sequence goes on from CM065598.1 coordinate 51,748,350, forward strand.
GAAGGGGGGAAAGTGGTGTAGAAAACAGCAATTTTCAAACATCAAGTGTCAATAATCAGGTCAAGAACCATCAAGACTGCTTCTTTTTCTTTGACGGTACTTGGGTCACATTTTTGCAAGGAGAAATCACGGCTGATCCATGGCCTGAATGTACCGATTTAGCCCTTTATTCTATCAGGGATGCCCCAGGCAGCCCCACGGGTTACCACCCAATGTCCACCACCGGGTTCGGGAGATTCTCCCAGACCTGGACTCAATAACCAGTGTTCTTTCTAGTCAACCAGGTAATTGGGTCGTGCTAAAGAAACATCTGAAGACAGGACTAGAGCCGGAATATTTTGGGCCATTCCAGGTGCTGCCGATGACGACGAGACAACTGGATCCACACCAGACACTGCAAGAAGCTGCTCAACTACGTCAAAGGATGAGGAGTATCACTTTTGTTTACTTGTTTACTTTCATTCTTAGGAAGGGAAGGCACCTCAAATTGGCAAGGGCCACAAGAAGACATTTGTTAGTAGCACATCCTAGAGGGTGATATCAGTTATAGGTTTAATAGTAGCTCCGGCTCCTTGTTTGTTAATCCTGTATGGGTGTCCGGCAGCTAGGCGGCCCGCAGATGAGGTAAAGGAGATAGGTTGGTGGGGTCCTCCAGTTGTGAGGCAGTTATTACTGGAGGCCCATGACTGTCAGAAGTTCTTGGTTGGAGTTGACAGGTCTCTACTATTTCCTATGCGGGTTAGCCATTTATAAGGTAATTTCCCCTAATGTCAGAGGGTCATGTGTCCTGGTAAAGCTTGTCCCTGAATCTTACGTTGCAGCTGATTGGGAGGTCTTAGGGCTCACTGGTTTTCCATTGGATCCGGGCATGTACTTATGTTTTTTGTTTCCATTCATTCTATATGCCTGATGTATAACCGACCGAGGTCCCGAATAGACGAGATGCCCTGAAGACCAAACCATGGACCAGATGCTGAGGATTAATCATCGAGGGACACTGAGCAGCATATGACAAAGAGGAGGGACTGTTGTGGAAATTTAATATGATGTGTTTTCTAATATTGTCATCATGTCTCTCAGTGTGTAAACCACCGGAAGTGGATATCTTGCTGCGGATATAGAGACGCAGCAAGCAGTGTTTTCTTGGCGAATGGATAGATGCCGGCTGGGGCCCCCCGCCCAAAGAGCGGATTTATTGGCTTGGCGTCTATGCATTTGTTAAGAGAACGATATACGAAAGGAACGTGCAATCGTTATTTCCAATGTGTCTGATCAACCGCGGGAGATGGTAACGCTGTTCCTATAAAGTAGGCCCACATGAGAATCCTGGTGAATCTTTCTTGGCATTTGATCTGATCGATGCTGAACAAGATTCCCCCCTAGTGGTGACTAAGAGACATGTTGTGGTATTCTTTCTGTGTGTGTGTGTGTCATCACTTCCTGTATGACTGTACTGTACCTGAAGGGAGTGGTCAGGTGTTGGGCCTGCCCACTTCCTATTTGTTATCCCTTTGGCTATGTAAATAAAGAAAGGGTCAGAGGAGAGCAGTTCTCACCTGGTCCACCATAGAGCAACGTGTTTGACTGATTACTGGAATAGTGCGGCCTTTCCTTACACAAAAGAGCTGATACACGTGCTTGTGAGCACAGGGTAAGAAAATTACTTTAACACAATGATCATCCTAATGTTGGACTCGGCACACATAAATAGTAAACTTGAGGTAAAACATACGTTGGGGTTGGAGTTACACTGGTATTTTACTTGTATTATTTATTCCTCTGTGGACTGATTTCATATGTTGCACTACTTACTGTATATCTATATGAATTTTTACTGAATGATTGTATTGTACTTAATTAGATGATTACATTTACTATAACCTCCATTCTGTATTTAATAAACACTTTACATGTAATTATTGGGGGTATGTGCTGATAGAGGAAGGCACCAAATTTATGTGTGCCGAGTCCAACATTGGGATGATCATTGGGGTCACACTCCCTGTGTATCTACATTTTGGTGTATATGTATGCCGCTGTTATATGATGAATTTTAATATTATGTAATATGGACTAATAAAGCTATAGATTTTTTCCAAATTCATTAAAAACTGAGGGAGATGGCTTTTCTAATTGGTGTGGGAAAGCTTTATTTAAAGTACTAACAATGACCCCAGACACAAACTTTCGAGCCAAAATCAAGGTTCGGTACATAGACACCCAAATGTCCGGGGTGGTCCCGAACATGGCGGTCCGGGTTCGCTCATCCCTATTGACAGGCAACTTGGTCTTCCATGTCTTCATTTTTTTTAATGACATAAATTCTCCATCTAGTGTTTAGTCTAATCGTTCTAGAGACTGGTAACCTGATATAAAGACGCCAGTCTCTGTGCCTTCTAAAAAACGGAATTAATTAGTAATTTCCGACATAGGGTATTCCCTCTCACCTCCTGCACTTATGTCCTCACTAGCTGGAGAAAACATTATTTAAGGTCCTTTTAACTGACATATCCAAACCCTCATCCTCAGATGTTAGTGTCACTTTGGTGAAGTCCCCTTGGCCGCTAGTTGCACTGCCTGCACTTTCCTCACTCCTTGCAGCCCTGTCACTTCATATGAAGGAAGGGAAATTTTGCAGTCTACCACCGCAGGAGAGAATTCCATCTCTCCTCCATCCTCCCCACTGTCCACACCTGATCTACCAACGACCACACCCGATTCTGACTGTGCTTGCAGCCTTCTCACAGAACCTGGTTCTTGTGGTTCCCCCTGCGCAGCCTCAGAATACGTTTTCCTGGGTCTCAAATTCAAACTGCAATTTCTGAAAATGTGACCTGATTTGCCACACACATTGCAGACAATCGGTTGGTGCAGGTTCTTGCAGACAATTCTGCCACAATTGTTCAGAATTCAAAATCTTATGCAAATATCTAACCTCTTCACAATATCTGGATAAGAAGGAATCAATATCCTCCACCGACACATATGGCTTGTAAATACAAACTACAAGAGGAAGGTCATCATTATACAACAGGGTAAAGGCCAAACCATCAACTTCTGGATTATTCTCATTGTTCTTCAGTAACATATGGAGGTTATGACAGGCTTAACTACAGGTCAACACAAGAGACTAACACATTTTCTTTGGTTCCTGCAAGCATATCTTACATGTAAAATGTTAAATATCGCTTGTACGAGGTAGCTCGGGCTAATCTGCTGCTTCCTTCTTTCCTAAATATCATTCCAAAGCCATTTTGGACCCGGAGTTCTCCAGTCCCTGTAGAGCGAATGGTTACTCCCATCCTCTAAAGTCCACGCCTACTTTTGTCCATGCCTTTTCCCTCACATGTACGTCCTGTTGCCGAAGCACCCCCTTTGTCCTGGCCCATCTGGGACAGTTTCTCCACCCCCCTCCCCACCCATCACTCACTCGTAAAGGACAAAGAAGGAGGGTGGAAAAGGCATGCATGTACATAACATCAAATTGGGGTTAAAAGGAGAGAGAGGAAGGGGGAGAAGAAAGAAAAAAATGCATTGTCTGTGATGTCAGGCCCCATTGTTCAGTGTTCCGTCAGGGCCCCTTGTGATGTCATCCTGTAACCAGCTGCCGACTAGCCCCTTGTGACACGCATCCATTGTCCAGAGAGGAGGCCTAGCTACTAATACATTGAAACTGCTTGACAACTTTATTGCCCCCAAATCCAGTTCAGAAGCTCCACAAGAGGAAGACACAGATTGACTTCAGGAATGGAAAAGAGCCTCTTCTGGTACCAGGTTCATCCTAAAAGCACCTTCTAGGGCCACGTTCATTCTCCAAACCTTTCCGGGATCACTCCTGAAAACAACACCTGGGACCCCTGTCCTCAGCCATGCCTGGGCCTCCATCTGAGCCTGCTGTTGCTGCGCCATGGCCTGTTCTTGGTCACATAAAACTTTTTATCCTCTGCCTGAAATCTCTGCTGCTGCTCCATAGCCTGATGTTGCTATGCTGTAGTTTTTATCCAGCACATACAAGCACCAAATGGTCACATCGTGGCCCTTAGCAACCTGACACAGAATTGACGAACACATGGAAAAAAAAACAGGAACAGTATTGGCTTCCTTCCCCGCCTGTTCCACCTACACCTCCACGTCCCCTTCCTCCTCCACTTGGACTTCCACCTCTTGGCTCAAAATTATTATATCTTATATTGGCAGTAGAGAAATATACCGGCCGCACCCCAAAAAAATGGCTAAAGGTCACACACAGAATTAACAGACACATTTAAAAAAAAAAAACTGACTTCTTCCTCCGCCTCTTCCACATGCATCGTAGCGTCCAAAGCCTCCTCAACTTCCTACTTCACTTGGACCTCTGCCTCCTGGTTCAAGATTATTTTTTATTTTTATGTATTGTATGTTATTTTAAGTCATTAAGTCATCTACATTTGTTTGCAGGGCAATTGTACTGCTCATACCACTATTTTGGATCCTTTTGCGGGCCTCTAGCCCTTTCAATGACTTTTTCACAACCCTTTTTACAGCCCTAAAGTTCAGGTCCCCATTGACTTAACCACTTCAGCCCCCCTAGCTTAAACACCCTTAATGACCAGGCCACTTTTTACAATTCTGCACTACACTACTTTCACCGTTTATTGCTCCGTCATACAACTTACCACCCAAATGAATTTTACCTCCTTTTCTTCTCACTAATAGAGCTTTCATTTGGTGGTATTTCATTGTTGCTGACATTTTAACTTTTTTTGCTATTAATAAAAATTTAACGACATTTTTGCAAAAAAATGACATTTTTCACTTTCTGTTGTAATTTTTTTTTTAAAAAACTACATTCCTATATAAATTTTTCTCTAAATTTATTGTTCTACGTGTCTTTGATAAAAAAAAAATCCAATAAGTGTATATTTATTGGTTTGGGTAAAAGTTATATCGTTTACAAACTATGGTGCAAAAAAGTGAATTTCGGCATTTTGAAGCAGCTCTGACTTTCTGAGCACCTGTCATGTTTCTTCAGGTGCTAGAATGTCAGGATAGTATAAATACCCCCCAAATGACACCATTTTAGAAAGAAGACACCCCAAAGTATTCGCGGAGGGGCATGGTGAGTTCATGTATCATTTCATTTTTTTTCACAAGTTAGCGGAAAATGACACTTTCTGAGAAAAAAATAAAAATAATAAAGTTTCCATTTCTGCTAACTTCTGGCAAAAAAAAAAAAAATCTCCCACGGACTCACTATGCCCATCAGCGGCTACCTTGGGGTGTCTTCTTTCCAAAATGGAGTCATTTGTGGGGTGTTTGTACTGTTCTGGCATTTTGGGCGGGGCTAAATTGTGAGCAGCCATGTAAAAGCTAAAGGTACTCGTTGGGATTTGGGCCCCTTTGCGCACCCAGGCTGCAAAAAAGTGTCACTCATGTGGTATCGCCCTACTCAGGAGAAGTAGGGCAATGTGTTTTAGGGTGTATTTTTACATATACCCATACTTTGTGTGAGAAATATCGCTGTAAATTGACAACTTTGTATAAAAAAAATTAAAAAGTTGTCATTTAGGCTACATGCACACATGTTTTTCTCGGCTTCCGTTTCAGTTTTTTTTGCGGATAGGACAGGAACCCATTCATTTCAATGGGTCAGCAAAAAAATGCTGACCGTTCATCAGTGTGTGTTCCGCGTCCGTTGTCCGTGTTTCCCTTCAGCAAAAAAAGTAGTGCATGTCCTACTTTTTTCTCATTTGCGGACGAGGATAGGCATTTATTACAGGGGATCTGTGAAAACAAAGGAATTCTCCAAAAAAAACTGATGGACCATCAGTTTTTTTTGCTGATCCCGATTTGCGGACAGCAAAAAACAACTGTCGTGTGCATATAGCCTTACAGAGATATTTCTCTCACCCAGTATGGGTATATGTAAAAATACACCCCAAAACACATTGCCCTACTTCTCCTGAGTACGGCGATACCACATGAGTGACACTTTTTTGCAGCCAAGATGCGCAAAGGGGCCCTAAAACCAATGAGTACCTTTAGGATTTCACAGGGCATTTTTACGCATTTTGATTCTCACGCTTTAGGACCCCTAAAATGCCAGGGCAGTATAAATACCCCACTTGTGACCCTATTTTGGAAAGGAGACACCCCAAGGTATTCCGTGAGGGGCATGGTGAGTTCACAGAAAAAAAAATTTTTGGCACAAGTTAGCGGAAATTGATATATATATTTTTTTTTTTACAAAGTCTCATATTCCACTAACTTGTGACAAAAAATAAAATTTTACATGAACTCACCATACCCCTCACGGAATACCTTGGGGTGTCTTCTTTCTAAAATTGGGTCATTTGTGGGGTGTTTGTACTGCCCTGGCATTTGAGGGTCTCCGCAATCATTACACGTATGGCCAGCATTAGGAGTTTCTGCGATTCTCCTTATATTGAGCATACGGGGAATGAGATTTTTTTTTCCGTTCAGCCTCTGGGCTGAAAAAAGAAAAAAAATGAACGGCACAGATTTTTTCATTCGCATCGATCATCGTGGATGAAAAAATCTCTGCCAAAATCAGTGACTGCGGTGCAGTGGGCTGGGCACTAACTACCTAACAAGTAGCTAGCTAACTGGCGGTGATAAGGGACCCTTATGCCCCATTCACACGACCCATTCATTTCTATTGGGACAGACTTTGTCCCGCTCGGATCCGGAATTGCGGATCTGCACTTACGGGTCTGCATTTCCGTTCCGCAAAAATATAGAACATGCCCTTTTCTTGTCCGCAATTGCGGACAAGAAAAAGCATTTTCTATATAGTTCTGGCAATGTGCGGATCTGCAAAATGCGGAAAGCACATTGATGGTGTACGTGTTTTGAGGATCCGCGGCGCGGATCCGCAAGACACAAATGGACATGTGAATAGAGCCTTACAGGGGGGTGATCAGTGACAGGGGGGGTGATCAGGGAGTCTATATGGGGTGATCAGGGGTTAACAAGGGGTTAATAGTGGTTATAAAGTGAGGGTGGGGTGGGGGGGGGGGGTTAGTGTAGTGTTTGGTGCAACTTTACAGAGTTACCTGGTCCTCTGGTGGTCGATCCCAGTAAATGGGACCATCAGAGGACCAGGTAGCATGTATATCAGACGCTGTTAACAAAACAGCGTCTGATATACATGTTTGATCTAATATATTTTACATTTACAGCCTGCCAGCGATTGATCATCGCTGGCAGGCTGCAGAATCACTGCAGAGCCGAACTCTGCTGTGAACGCGCGTGCGCGCGTTCACAGCAAATCTCGCCTCTCGCGAAATAACGCACGGATGCGTCCAGGAGGAACAAACTTGCCGCCGCCTGGACGCATCCGTGCGTGAGGCGGTCGGCAAGCGGTTAAAATACAGTTCGGTGTTTGGAGTCAAGTTGGGGAACTGAACTTTGAGAGTTTGGTCGAACATCCACCTGTCCGCTCATCACTAATTAAGACAATTTGAAAAGTTTAAAAATAGCAGTGCAGGAAAAATATCGACATCACTGAAGGAGACCACATAGGCAATAAAATATATTATATACATATAAAGATACCCCAACACAATGCAAGTGTAAGTAATTTCCTACAATTCCTACATTAAGTACATTATTTACACTGTTTAGCAGTGTTTTTTTGATCCGATGTATTTGAGACTTAATGCATATAATTGCTGGCAGTCATTTTGTTTTGGTTTTAATTCTCTTAGCGTGCCCTAATAGCTGTAGGCTGTGCAGGCGAGCTGGAAATTGTAGTTTTGCAATAGCTGGAGGGCCGCAGGTTGGTCATCCCTGGTCTATTTTAATCTTTTAAGGACACCGCATCCTAGGTCAGAGGGGTGACTTTTAATGGGGAATACAATGGAGAGAAAAAAAATTTCATGGCTTTGCTTTTTCCTCATCACTCCCTGCAAGTCCCCCCTCATCACTCTATAAAGGGCCGACACCTTCAGATTTTTACTTTTTACCATATATATAATTGAAGAACATTTTAGGGTTTGTTTTAGTACCTTTGTCAATGTATCTCTCTGTCTCTCTTCCAATCTATTCTCAACTCTGCTGCCCGTTTGATCCACCTCTCCCCTTGTTTCTCCTCTGCCTCCACTCTCTAGCCATTATCTTTACTGGCTTCCCTTTGACCAGCAAATTCAGTTTAAAATACTAACAACTACATATAAAGCTGTCCACAACCAGTCCCCCCCTTACATCTTTGACCTGTTTTACCAATACATCCTTACATGTAATCTCCAATCCTCACAGGACCTCCTTCTCTGTTCTTCACACAATCCACTACAAGATTTCTCACGTCCTTTCCTCATACTCTGGTACTCACTACCCCAGTACATCAGACTCTGCCCCAACATCCAAATGTTCAAAAGTAACCTTAAAACCAACTTCTTCAGGAAAGCCTACCACCTGTAATGAGCATGCTGCCAACACACAGATGAGAAGCCTTTACCCTCACCTACTGGGTTTTTCCCCTTTCCTTTTGGATTGTAAGCTCTTGCAGGCAGTGTCCTCTTTCCGACTGTACAAGTCTGTTTCTTGTTTATTGTATTTTTATGTTAATTGAAATTAATGTCACTTTCAAATAAATAATAATCATATTCTCAGTCTTACAGGTGAATTGGGACAAGTTAGCGGATATGCTCCTTCGGAAAAAGTTTGTGTATATGCTCTTTTTGTCTTATGGGTCGACTACTAATTGGCAGGGTTCAGTGAATGCAGCGCTCCCTGTGCAGGCTCTGTACCTAACACTTCCTGGTCTCCTGCTGCAGTGTGAGGATGTTGGCGTGCTCTGTGATCTCACACTGTGTGTAATCAGGTCAAAACACAATGCGGCAGGAAGAGCGCTGGATCTCAGGAGCGGCTTCCGGAGCAGGAGAGACGAGTTGATTTGTTTTGTCTGATCTGTGGTCTAATTAATATAGGGGTCTGAATGGGGGTCTTATTAACACTGGGGGTCTAATCTAGAGTCTTATTAGCAATGGTGTTTTGATCTAAAGTCTGATTTAACATTGGGGGTCTAATTGGGGCTCTGTTATTAAACCAATTTTTCAATAACTAGATTTCCAATAACCCTTACTATGTCTATCATATGGGGGCATTTCCGCTCCAAGTTCAGTTTGGAGGTTCCTGAATGTATCAAATGTCAAGATGACATGGCCTTCGCAGACCATTAATTATACTATCTTGACGGTAAGTTGAACATGTTGTATTCATGAGTGTCACTGCATTTTCTTTCTAATTTTGAGCATAATACAGGTTGGCATCTGGATTTGTTCAATTTGTGGCCTCTCCTAGAATTGCTAATTCATAATCATAAGCCATTGTTCACACTAACTGAGTGGCACAAATTGTCTGGAAAGAAGCTAAGATACCTGCCAATTTCAACAATAATTTGGCTGAGATGCCCCTGGCATATGATTTGGACTTGTTCTCTGATTACACATTTCTGGATGCAGATTGTTGACTTTATTACTAGTTTGATATCTATACTAGTTCCATATACCCCAGAGGTATGTCTGTTGGGTTTATGCAGGAGGACTGTTGGGATCATTATGTTATTTTCCTCAGGAAATCTTTTTTCTTAGCCTGCAAATTTATGGCGTTTAGATGGTATAGTCCTATTACTACTAAGTTAAAAGGCTTATCCCAGGAGTAATATAAAAATAAAAATTATGTGCTGTATCATGTAGTGCTTGACAGTCTCTAACCAACTTTGAACCAGCCCAGTAACTCACATGGATCCAGAGATCTGCCAATTCATTGCTCCAATTGCTCTGCTAGATTTATTCAAGCTGGCAGCTCTGGGGAGGTGCTCTTTCTCAAGGGGTGTGTCCTACAGCAGCTGATGACAGTTGAAGGATAGAACTGAGCATGTATTTTAAAGGATAACTGTCACATTTAGACCCTAATTTCAGTTTTCATATATGTAGTTACTAATATGATAATATTCCTGAATCAATAACTATTAGACTTACTTACCCCTTATTTAATAAGATTCAGCCCTTAGCAACCAGTCTGCATAAAACTACAATTTCACTATTCTGTTAAGATGGCCGCCCTTAGCCCAGAGGCTAATCCATAGGACGCCTGCAGTGAAGTTAGTGAAGACCAGCTCTGTATAGGGGGGTCTTGCAGTGAAGTTCCCAGGTCTGGCTGAAGCCTGTAGTCCTTCTACAAGCTCTCCTCTTATCAGATAAGGCTTTTATTTATACACTGAGCAGCCACATTGTCCTGCACTACTAAGGGAGTGTCTGCCAAGCACAGGCATGTGGAGAAGTTCACACACACAGCCCTGTTATCTTCTGTCAGGAAGAACCTGGCTTTTTATACATTCCCTTACAATGCTGACTCACTATCAGTTCCCAGTGCACGCAGTGCTCCGTCCTCATGTCTGGTAGACGGAAGGAGCATAGCAACCTGATTTTATCTCAGGTAACAATAGCTAATACTGGCGACTTTTAGGTGGCTTTTAGGGGTTATTTATTAAATAATCAGAAATTAAAACAGGGCCAACAAGGTGATATTAATCACCAAAATCCAATAGTAAAAAAAAAAAAAATTGACAGTTATACTTTAACCTCAGTGAGCTGGATAGAGAAGTTACAAAAAGGGCAAACAGCAGGTGGCACTATACAGATAGAGTTAATTGAATAACTATGTGTCTATCATAAATTTTTAATTACTTGCAATTCGAAATGAATTCAGATCCAGGTGCTGGATTGAAAAATGAAGAATATTTTTAATGGGACAACCCCTTTAAGTACGTGGAAATTGGAGGTGACTAAAATCCGGTCACTGGCCTTTTCAGGTCTCTCCGGAGATGTTCATATGGGTTCATGCCAGGCTCTGGCTGGGCCACTCAAGGACATTCACAAAGCTGTCCCAAAGCCACTTCTGTGTTGTTTTGGCTGTGTGCTTAGAGTCATTGTCTAGATGGAAGGTACATTTTCAGCCCAGTCTGAGGTCCAGATCACTTAAGATCAGGTTTTCATTACAGATATCTCTATACTGCTCCATTCAGCTTTCCCTCAACTCTGACCAGTCTCCCTGTCCCAGCAGCTGAAAAACACCCGCAGCATGATGCTGCCACAACTATGCTTCACTGTATGAACGGAATTGGGCAGGTTATTAGCAGTGCCTGGTTTTCTCCAGACACGATCCTTAGTATCAAAGACAAAAAGTTCCATTTTATGTCATCAGACCAAAGAATCTTGTTTCTCACAATCTGAACGTCCTTTAGTTGATCTCAATGTGTCTTTTACTGAGGAGAGGCTTTGCCATTAGGGATGAGCGAACCCGAACTGTATAGTTCGGGTTCGTACCGAATTTTGGGGTGTTCGTGACACAGACCCGAACAATTACGTAAAAGTTCGGGTTCGTTGTTCGGCGATTTCTATGGCACATTTTGAAAGCCTGCAAAGCAGCCAATCAACAAGCGTCATACTACTTGCCCCAAGAGGCCATCACAGCCAGCGTGATGTGACCCAGCTTCTATTTAAGCTGGAGTCATGTCGCGCCACATGTCACTCTGCTCTGATTAGTGTACGGATAGGATGCAGCTGCGGTTAGGGCGAGATTAGGCAGGGATTAACTCAGCAAAAACATATAATGAAGTGATTGATCTACAGCTGTGAATTATTCAACTTCTGCTAGTTAATAATTACTGTTTTCAGGCTGCCCAGAGCGTTTTTCTGTCACTTTTTTCTGGGGTGATCGGCGGCCATTTTGTGTCTTGTGGTGCACCAGCACAAGCTGCCACCAAGTCCATTAATCCATCAATAGTAAGGTTTTTTGCTATATCCTACATCAGGGGCTTGGCTGTGCTTTTTGTCACCCCTAGAAACTAAGGATAGAATTTTCTATAATTTTATTGAGAGATGAAATTCACTTGAAAAAAACAGCAATCCCCTAAATCTGGTGTTCCAGCTGTGGCTACCCAAGTGTAATACTGTCTGGCAAAGATTTTTTTTTTTTTCCTGGTGTGAAATTCAATTGCCAAAATAGCAATACCCTAAATCAGTGGTTTCAGCTGTGGCTGGACAAGTTTCATAGTGTCCATCAAAGTATATATTATTTTCTGGGGTGAAATTCAGTTGCAAAAATAGAAATTCAGTAAATCTGGTGTTCTAGCTGTGGCTGGACAAGTAGTTTAATAGTATCCGTCAAAGGATATATTTTGTTCTGGGGTGAAATTCAATTGCCAAAGTAGCAATACCCAAAATCTGGTGTTCCAGCTGTTGCAGGCCAAGTGTAAATCTGTCTATAAAAGGGTATATTACACTCAGCGTGCATCTCCAAGTGCATTTCTTTCCGTTAAAGGGCATATTACACAAAGTGCTAAAATACAAGTGCTGAAACCATAATCCTATATATTTTTTCCCACGCTACTGTGCATCTCCAAGTGTAAATCTGTCCGTAAAAGGATACCGTTCATCCAGGGCCTAAATACTAGGCCTATAATTGATATTCCCATAAATCTGTGGTTACTGCTGTTCCTGGATTAGTGTAATACGGTACATAAATAGATAGCCAGATAGTGTTAGGTGCCTGTAAAAAAAAGCCTGAATTTGAATTCAATACATTGGGCCAAATAATTTTTTTCTAATTGTGGTGAACGGTAACAATGAGGAAAACATCTAGTAAGGGACGCGGACATGGTCGTGGTGTTGTTAGTGGAACCTCTGGTGCTGGAAGCGGATGTGAACGTTCTGCCACAGCCACATGTCCTAGTGAACCAACTACCTCAGGTTCCAGTACCCGCCAGAATTAACAGCGATATTTGGTGGGGACCAATGCCGTTCTAAGGATGGTAAGGCCTGAGCAAGTACAGGCGCTAGTCAATTGGGTGGTCGACAGTGTATCCAGCACGTTCACAACAGTATCTCCCACCCAGTCTTCTGCAGAAAGCGCACAGGTGGCGCCTGAAAACCAAGCCCATCAGTCTGTCACATCACCCCCATGCATATCAGAGAAACTGTCTGAGCCTCAAGTTATGCAGCAGTCTCTTATGCTGTTTGAAGACTCTGCTGGCAGGGTTTCCCAAGGGAATCCACCTAGCCCTTTCCCAGTGGTGGAAGACATAGAATGCACTGACGCACAACCACTTATGTTTCCTGATGAGGACATGGGAATACCACCTCATCAGAGTCCGCACGTCATGATGACGAAACACAGGTGCCAACTGCTGCGTCTTTTTGCAGTGTGCAGACCGAACAGGAGGTCAGGGAGTAAGACTGTGTGGAAAACAATGCAGGGGACGATGAGGTCCTAGAACCCACATGGAATGAAGGTCGTGCCACTGACTTTCATAGTTCAGAGGAAGAGGCAGTGGTGAGACCGAGCCAACAGCGTAGCAAAAAAGGGAGTAGGGGGCAAAAGCAGAACAGCCGCCGCCAAGAGTTCGCCTGATACTGGCTACCGCCACCAGGGACCGAGCACCCCAAAGGCAGCTTCAAGGAGTTCCCTGGCATGTCACTTCTTCAAACAATGTGCTGACGACAAGACCCGAGTGGTTTGCACGCTGTGCCATCAGAGCCTGAAGCGAGGCATTAACGTTCTGAACCTTAGCACAACCTGCATGACCAGGCATCTACATGCAAAGTATGAACTGCAGTGGAGTAAAAACCTTAAAAACAAGGAACTCACTCAGGCTCCCCCTGCTCCCTCTTCTGCTGCTGCCTCGGCCTCTTCCTCCGCATCGGGAGAAATGTTGGCACCTGCCGCCCACCAAACAGAGGATGTGCCACCAACACAACCACCTCCGTCACCAAGCATCTCTACCATGTCACACAGCAGCGTTCAGCTCTCCCTCTCACAAACATTGGAGAGAAAGCGTAAATTCCCCCCTACCCACCCTCGAGCCCTGGGCCTGAATATCAGCATTTCTAAACTACTGGCCTTTGAAATGCTGTCATTCAGGCTGGGGGATACAGACAGCTTCAAACAGCTCATGGCAATGGCTGTCCCACAGTATGTTGTTCCCAGCCGCCACTACTTCTCCAAGAGAGCCATGCCTTCCCTGCACAACCAAGTATCCGATAAAATCAAGTGTGCACTGCGCAACGCCATCTGTGGCAAGGTCCACCTAACCACAGATACATGGACAGGAAGCACGGCCAGGGACGCTATATCTCCCTAACTGCACACTGGGTAAATGTAGTGGCGTCTGGGCCCCAGGCGGAGAGTTCTTTGGCGCATGTCCTTCCGCCGCCAAGGATCGCAGGGCATCATTCTTTGCCTCCTCCTCTTACTCGGCTTCCTCCTCCTCTTCTTCTACCTGCTCATCCAGTCAGCCACACACCTTCACCGCCAACTTCAGCACAGCCCGGGGTAAACGTCAGCAGGCCGTTCTGAAACTCATATGTTTGGGGGACAGACCCCACACCGCGTAGGAGTTGTGGTGGGGTATTGAACAACAGACCGACAAGTGGTTGCTGCCGGTGGGCCTCAAGCCCGGCCTGGTGGTGTGCGATAATGGGCGAAATCTCGTCACAGCTCTTGGACTAGCCGGTTTGACGCACATCCCTTGCCTGGCACATGTGCTGAATTTGGTTGTGCAGAAGTTCATTCACAACTACCCCGACATGTCAGAGCTGCTGCATAAAGTGCAGGCAGTCTGTGCGTGCTTCCGGAGTTCCCATCCTGCCGCTGCTCGCCTGTCTGTGCTACAGCGTAACTTCGTAACTCCGCTTCATATGCGACGTGCCCACCAGGTGGAACTCCACCTTGCACATGCTGGAGAGACTGTGCGAGCAGCAGCAGGCCATAGTGGATTTTTAGCTGCAGCACGCACGGGTCAGTCGCACTGCGGAACAGCACCACTTTACCACCAATGACTGGGCCTCCATGCGAGACCTGTGTGCCCTGTTGCGTTGTTTCGAGTACTCCACCAATGTGGCCAGTGGCGATGATGCCGTTATCAGCGTTACAATACCACTTCTATGTCTCCTTGAGAAAACACTTAGGGCGATGATGGAAGAGGAGGTGGCCCAGGAGGAGGAGGAAGAGGAAGAGGGGTCATTTTTAGCACTTTCAGGCCAGTCTCTTAGAAGTGGCTCAGAGGGAGGTTTTTTGCAACAGCAGAGGCCAGGTACAAATGTGGCCAGCCAGGGCCCACTATTTGAGGATGAGGATAAGGAGGAGGAGGATGAGGATGAAGCATGTTCACAGAGGGGTGGCACCCAACGCAGCTCGGGCCCATCACTGGTGCGTGGCTGGGGGGAAACAGAGGACGATGACGATACGCCTCCCACAGAGTACAGCTTGTCCTTACCTCTGGGCAGCCTGGCACACGAAAGGGACTACATGCTGCATTGCCTGCACAACGACAGCAGAGTTGCCCACATTTTAACATGTGCGGACTACTGGGTTGCCACCCTGCTGGATCCCCGGTACAAAGACAATGTGCCCACCTTACTTCTTGCACTGGAGCGTGATATGAAGATGCGCGAGTACAAGCGCACGTTGGTAGATGCGCTACTGAAAGCATTCTCAAATGTCACAGGGGAACAAGTGGAAGCCTGAAAGGGATTTTTAACCTTGCTATTAGATATATATTTCTATCAGGCACTGCCACTTGTATGGATTAGACAAGACAGGTCATTTCCTCAGAAGACACATCCCCCAGAGGGCTCTTAATTAAAGTATGTGAGCCCACCCCACTACGATAGATGGCAGACAGTTATCACTTGGAAATACAATGGATACCAGGATCCTCATGTACATGACAGCAAGCTGTAACGAGTTTAACTTGTTAGCATCTAGACTACCATTGTAATATGTAAAATACCCTTTTATGTATTGTATATGGCAGATACCAGTATTGTTTACCGACTTCCCAAAATTAACATGTCATCTGCTGAGCTAATTTTGGTGTTCCCACCCCCAATGTCCTATAAATATGTGCTGTGCAATAAAGACTTCAGATATTGGCTACCTGAGTTCAGTCTGGGAAGTTGGTATCTCCTGGCCAGTGCAACTAGGATATTCACTGCAAGGGGAAATATATATGGGTTGGAGGTCAGATGCCTCATTGTATAACCATCTCATAACGACCTCGAATTGGAGAGTGCTAACAGTTTGGTGTCAGAAGGTGGGATCCGCCAAAAACAGTATCGGGTAAGTAATTCTATATTTTTTTTATATAGTATTGCTACCCTATACTGTAAGAGTGGATTATTTGAACCCGGTAAGCGCTTCTGTAGCGATTCCCAGGAATCTGATATTCCTAAAGAAAATTAAAGGGGTCTGTAGTCCCCTAATCTGAAAAACAGTACTGTGTGCAGTGAATATACTTTGCTAAAAATGTATATTGATGTATAGTTGCTTGAGCATTGTTTAGTCGTTATATATATATATAAGATTCAATTTTACTGTATAGATTGTGTATATATAAACTGTGTATAGATTGTGTAGAGATTGTATGCAAGTTCATGCTGAAATTGAAGGTATAACCTTGGCCATCCAGAATAGTTAAAAATCAACCATAAATTCAGGAGTAGTCATGAGCCCGGATTAGAAGAAATAGGATGCAAATACCCCCCCAGAATAGTTAAAAATCTAACATAAATTCAGGAGTAGTTATGAGCCTGGATTAGAAGAAATAGGATGAAAAACATATAAACTGATAAGCATAAGGTTTGTCAGTAAGTATTTGCACTAAACACAAACATAATCATCCTTAGATAAACCTTCAAATTCAGCTGATCTCACTGTATATTTTTAGCCTAGTAAAATGGGCAATTCTTATGGTAAGAAGGATCCCAAAAAGAAACTGAATTTTAAATTTAGAACTGAAAATCATATTCCTAAGTCTGCTGCAAATCACTGTATGGTAACACTGTCTCCTAAGAATAAATTGGGGGAAAGTGCAAAAATGTTTGTCCAGAGGTGTTTAGGTCCATTTTATACTAATCCTTGGGTAAATAATATGTGTAAATGGACAGAAGGAATTAAATGTACTGACCCATTCCCAAAAGAGGTGTCTTTCTCAGATTTTCATATTGCCATGATCAAGAGCCTATGTTTGAATAACATGGATGCTTTTCCATGGTACAAAGGAGACCCTCACTGGGATAAAATGTATATGAAAACTTGTGGACAGGCATGGTTATCATTGCAGACCCTTTGGACTGACTTTGGCAGTTCAAATGAAAAACAGAAAATTAAAACCCCCATTGTGACTCTAAATCCTGGCCCACCCCCATATGTGCGAATGTACCCTGTAATAACTAAATTAACCACAGAATCAGATGATGAGATATGCGCACAGTTAACTGTCCCACAAGCTTCTGGTTTTACAGAACCTGAAATACAGGATTTTTCTGAGCATGCAAATCAATCTATTGTAAATTCTGCACAGCCCAACAGAACAACGTATCCACGGGCAGCAAAGAGTAAGATTTCTGAATCAGGAGATACCCCTCCCATAGCAGCTGAAGCATTCCCTTTTGTGATAATGGGGAATCAGATGGTAATGAAGCCATTACCATCCACCATCTTAAATGATATTATTAAGAATTCTCCAGATCCCAGAAAACCCCCCGCGCCCACTGTATCTTACTTGAAAAAAAATGTGTAAAGGCCAACAGTTTACTGTAGAGGATTATAGATTAATTTTAGAGGGGGTCACAGGATATCAGGATCCAGCAGAAGGCGGTTTTAACTTTGAAGCATGTGACACCCTTACAATACCCAGTGCAGACATCACGCCTGCCAATTATTCCTTTAACCCCTTAAGGACGAAGGGCGTACATGTACGCCCTTGCGTCCTGGTACTTAAGGACCAAGGGCGTACATGTACGCCCTGTGTTTAAACTGCTACTGCACCCGATGTGGGCGCAGTAGCAACATGGTTCCTGCTGATGTAGATCAGCAGGAACCATGTTCTAATGCCGAGGGGGGTCACGTGACCCCCCCGTATCGGCGATCGCTGCAAACCGCAGGTCAATTCAGACCTGCGGTTTGCAGCGAGCTCAGCTATCTCTGATCCCGCGGTCTGTGACCGCGGGGATCAGAGAGTTAATTGCCCCAAAGGTAATTATTTTAACCCCCCCTGCACCCCCGCCGCCATAACAAGATTGGGGGCTGCGGCGGCGGTAGGCGGTGCGGGAGGCGGGTGGTGCGGCAGGCGGGATCGCGATAGCGATCCCCCGCCCGCCTCCCTTGTAATAATTCCCTGGTGTCTAGTGGTTCTATCAGAGTGCCAGCACATTGCTGGCACTCTGATAGAAAGACGGCTGGCATCTGTGCTGCAGATGCCAGCCGTTTAACCCCTTCCTTACCGCGGTCCGGACGGTATGGAAGGTGTTAACAGGAGGGAGCTCCTCCCTCTCCCATCGGGGGCTGCTGTGCCTATGCAGCCCCCCAGGATGGGATCGCAGAGGAGGGAGCTCCCTCCTTCCTATCCATCACCCACTGCTCTCTAATGGCAGTGGGTGATGGTTACCATGGCAGCAGGATGCTTTCAGAAGCGTCCTGCTTGCCATGGTATAGTAACTCTGGTCAGACTAAAGGCAGAAGTCTGACCAGACTGTGAAAAGTAAAAAATACAGTGCAGTACACTATATAGTGTACTGTACTGTATTATATAGACACCAGATCCACTTGATCTACAAGAACCAAGTGGGTCTGGGTCCAAAAAAATGTAAAAAGTGAAAAAAGTAAAAATAAGAAAAACACAAATCACTGAATAAAAAGTAAAAAAAAATACACTACACATATTAGGTATCGCGCGTCCGTAAAAACAGCTCTATAAAAATATCACATGACTGAACCCCTCACGTGAACGCCATAAAAAAAAATAATAAATGGTGTAAATAAGCCATTTTTGGCACCTTACATCACTAAAAGTGTAATACAAAGCGATCAAAAAGGCGTATGCCTCCCAAAATAGTACCAATCTAACCGCCATCTCATCCCGCAAAAATGAGCCCCTTCATAAAACAATTGCCCAAAAATAAAAAACTATGCCTCTCAGACTAAAACATGATTTTTTTTGTTTCAAAAATGCTTTTCAGTGTTAAATGTAAAAAATTTAAAAAAGTAGACATATTGGGTATCTCCACGTCCGTAAGAATCTGCTCTATAAAAATATCACATGACCTAACCCCTCAAGTAAACACTGTAAAAAATAAAATAAAAACTTTGTCAAAAGCCATTTTTTGTCACCTTACATCACAAAAAGTGTAATAGCAAGCGATCAAAACGTCATATGACCCCCAAATAGTGCCAATCTAACCGCCACCTCATCCCGCAAAAATTATACCCAACCTGAGACAATCGCCTAAAACTGAAAAAAATATGGCTCTCAGACTATGGAGACACTAAAACATATTTTTTTGTTTCAAAAGGATATTATTGTGTAAAACCAAAATAAATAAAAAAGTATACATATTGGGTATCGTCGCGTTCAGTAACAACCTGCTCTATAAAAATATAACATGACCTAACCCCTCAGGTGAACGCCGTAAACATAAAAATAAAAACGTTGCAAAAAGTCATTTTTTGTCACCTTACATCACAAAAAGTGTAATAGCAAGTGATCAAAAAGTCATATGCACCCCAAGATAGTACCATTCAAACCGCCATCTCATCCCGCAAAAATGAGCCCCTACATAGGACAATTGCCAAAAAAAAAAAAACTATGGCTTTCAGAATGTGGAGACACTAAAAATCATTTTTTCAAAAATGCTTTATTATGTAAAACTGAAACAAAAACCCCAAAAAGTAGACATATTTGGTATTGTCACGTCCGTAACAACCTGCTCTATAGAAATAGCACACAATCTAACCTGTCAGTTCAACGATGTAAATAACAAAAAATACAAAACTGTCCCAAAACAGCTATTTTTTTGCAAATTATCCATTTTAATCCATTTTTCCAGTAACAAAGCAAGGGTTAACAGCCAAACAAAACTCAATATTTATTGCCCTGATTCTGTAGTTTGCAGAAACACCCCATATGTGGTTGTAAACTGCTGTATGGCCAAACGGCAGGGCGTAGAAGGATGGGAACGCCATATGGTTTTTGGAAGGCAGATTTTGCTGGACTGGTTATTTGACACCATGTCCCATTTGAAGCCCCCTTGATGCACCCCTACAGTGGAAACTCCAAAAAAGCGACCCCATTTTGGAAAGTACGGGATAAGGTGGCAGTTTTGTTTGTATTATTTTAGGGTAAATATGATTTTTGGTTGCTCTATATTACACTTTTTTTGAGGCAAGGTAACAAAAAATAGAAATTCCGAAATTTAATCTCCATTTGCCAATAACTCTTGTGGAACACCTAAAGGGTTAACAAAGTTTGTAAAATCAGTTTTGAATACCTTGAGGGGTGTAGTTTCTTAGATGGAGTCACTTTTTGGAGTTTCTACTCTAGGGGTGCATCGGGGGCTTCAAATGGGACATGGTGTCAAAAATCCAGACCAGCAAAATCCGCCTTCCAAAAACCATATGGCGTTCCCTTACTTCTGTGCCCTGCCGTTTGGCCATACAGCAGTTTACGCCCAAATATGGGGTGTTTCTGAAAACTACAGAATCGGGGCAATAAATATTGAGTTTTGTTTGGCTGTTAACCCTTGCTTTGTTACTGGAAAAATGGATTCAAACGGAAAATTTTCCAAAAATCGAAATTCTGAAATTTTATCTCCATTTGCCATTAACTCTTGTGGAAAACCTAAAGGGTTAATGACGTTTGTAAAATCAGTTTTGAATACCTTGAGGGGTGTAGTTTCTAGAATGGGGTCATTTTTGGATGGTTTTTATTATGTAAGCCTCACAAAGTGACTTCAGACCTGAACTGGTCCCTAAAAGTGGGTTTTTGAAAATTTCTGAAAAATTTCAAGATTTGCTTCTAAACTTCTAAGCCTTGTAACGTCCCCAAAAAATAAAATGGCATTCCCAAAATCGATACATGAAGTAGACATATGGGGAATGTAAATCAATAACTTTTTTGGGCGGTATTACTATGTATTATAGAAGTAGAGAAATTGAAACTTGGAAAATTGCTAATTTTTCAAAATTTTTGGTAAATTTGATATTTTTTTATAAATAAAAATGAAATTTTTCGACTTAATTTTACCAGTGTCATGAAGTACAATATGTGACGAAAAAACAATCTCAGAATGGCCTGGATAAGAAAAAGCGTTTTAAAGTTATCACCACATCACACTGTTATCACACTGGTCAGATTTGCAAAAAATGGCCTGGTCCTAAGGTGAAAATGAGCCCGGTCCTTAAGGGGTTAAGGACTTCTGTCCAGATAGAGACAATGTGGACTCAAGTATTGGCACAATTGAAAAAGATGCATGGTGATAGGAAAGACATTGGGATAGCCACAGCATGTAAACAGAAGCCTGGGGAAAGTGTGTCAGATTTTTCAAAGAGATTTAGACAAACTTGGATAGAGGATGCAGGTTTGGCAACTGCAGATGATATGGGTTTAATGTATACACAGACATTTGTTGCAAACTTGCTGCCAGAAGTTGCTAAGACTTATAAAATGATTGTGGATAACTGGCCAACATTGACCCCTTTGCAGACCATGAGGCAGACCATTAAATCATCAGCTCGTGGCATACATTTCTCCCAGCCCCGCCCTCACCATGACAATAGGGGTAGTTTTACAGAGAAGCGTGGTTTCCAGCAGCATACAGGGCCTAGACAAACCCCACGTGTATGTTTTAGGTGTAAACAACCAGGGCATTTTGTTAGAAATTGCTCTTACCCTCCCCCAGACCTGGCTCAGCCAATACCCACACAGACTCGACAAACACAGATTAAATATCCCATTCAGTGGGGAATGAATACAGCAAACCCACAATGAAGGTGCCCAAACTCCGTCACCATGTATGATCTAACCTGCACTGCAGAAGAAAAACTCATGATCAAACTAATTTTTAACAGATCATTCTTTTTTGCCACATATCCCTCTGTATAGAGGAAAAAAAAAAGGAATGAATTAATTAATATAATATAAATCTATATATATATATATATATATATATATATATATTCAATTAACCATACTCTGTGTATAGTATCTGTTTTGGAGTAGGATTGGGACATACCTGCAGCATTGTCCTAAACTTGATCCAATCCAGGGAGATCTATATGTACTGTTGAAACCACGGTATTCATCTCCATAAAAGAGAACATATAGATTTAAGCATCTCTCTCCTGTCAAACAAGGAAGATTATCTATTGACTGTGTAAATACTCTCACTTGTGAGTAGGAAATTGTTCCCAGTCCGACATCGCTTAGTGGTAGCTCCAAGAGTTGACCAAAGACACTAATGGTCTTTGGTCAAAGGGAGGAGTGGTAGATTTCAACTTGCAGTGGTAGGAATTCCCCAAATAGCAGTCCCCGTTGTTATAGTCCAAATACATGGTTTAGGCCACAAGAGACTCAAACAATGGAGGAGTAAATAAAAAGATTGTGTGCTGAAGTCAGAATGACTCCAGACCCAAGAACCAAGAAATCTCCTTTTGAGATTTTTTATGGGAGAGCCTTCCTAGCTCCATGGACAGTGAGTCCATTAATTCTTATGCCTGGAGATTTGCAGCAGATACAAGAGGAATATGTGCCAAAACAGTGATTATTGTGATACTTCGCTTTCGTTTCCTTTGCCAACAGTTGCACTAACCTACCCATTCAAACCTGGAGACAGTCCTGATGAAGTCCCTCCATAAGTTGCTGGACCCACCCTATGGAACCCCTGTGACAGTCCAGGCCATGACCAGAACTAAAGTGTCAACAGACAACTATCCTACTTGGATTCATGCATCCCAATTGAAGGAATCCTCACCTCTGCCTGAGTGACCAGAACCAGATGAGTCCCAGTTGGATCCAGTCATTATGAAGAAGCAAGCTTCAGTAGTCTGTACAATGCCAAAGTACACCCCTACCCTTGGAAGACCTCACATCCTTGCAGCAATGGCATTCTTTGTAGCAGACTCAACGCTAGCAGCCACTGTGGCAATGTGTGCCCACCACTCTGAGAAGCTACCCTCGATATGCTCTTCATCACCGCAGGAAGCAAGAGACATTCACGTTTCCACTCTGCAATTGATGCCAAGCCTAGTAGACACAAAGGACACATGGTGCTACTCTCAGAACAACACTGAGCCCAAAGGCTTATTTTATGTTTTGTGTTCTTTCTTACTTTTCTTTCTTCTCTCTTTTCCACTATGCAGGAGATTTTTTTCCTACTATGCGCCAATTGCACAGCAGGTTTTTTCAAATGTCCTTCATAGTTATTTCAACTTTCCTTCCTCTTTTTCCCCCTTGTCCACTATGCAGGAGATTTTTTTTCCTACTGTGCACCAATTACACAAGAAGGTTTTTTTTTATCTCCTTTATGATTTCTGCTTTTGTTTTATATGTTATGTACATATACACACAAGGTCTTTAGCTGGAGGAGGACACACAGTGCAGCTCGCAGAATAGAAAATGATCCAGTTCTTTTTTTTGTATAAAAAGTTGGGATCAATGGTTGGGTTGAAAGGGATTTTTAACCTTGCTATTATATATATATTTCTATCAGGCACTGCCACTTGTATGGATTAGACAAGACAGGTCATTTCCTCAGAAGACACATCCCCCAGAGGGCTCTTAATTAAAGTATGCGAGCCCACCCCTCTGCAATAGATGGCAGACAGTTATCACTTGGAAATACAATGGATACCAGGATCCTCATGTACATGACAGCAAGCTGTAACGAGTTTAACTTGTTAGCATCTAGACTACCATTGTAATATGTAAAATACCCTTTCATGTATTGTATATGGCAGATACCAGTATTGTTTACCGACTTCCCAAAATTAACATGTCATCTGCTGAGCTAATTTTGGTGTTCCCACCCCCAATGTCCTATAAATATGTGCTGTGCAATAAAGACTTCAGATATTGGCTACCTGAGTTCAGTCTGGGAAGCTGGTATCTCCTGGCCAGTGCAACTAGGATATTCACTGCATGGGGAAATATATATGGGTTGGAGGTCGGATGCCTCATTGTATAACCATCTTATAACCACCTCGAATTGGATAGAGCTAACAAAGCCCAAGGCGAAGGCAGAGGAGGAGCGAGAGGTCGCCAATGCAGCTGTGTCACGGCCAGCTCCTCTGAGGGCAGGGTTAGCATGGCAAAGATGTGGAAAAGTTTTGTCACCACACCACAGCTAACTGCACCACCACCTGATATGGAACATGTTAGCAGGAGGCAGCATTTCAATAACATGGTGGAACAGTACGTGTGCACATCCCTCCACGTACTGACTGATGGTTCGGCCCCATTCAACTTCTGGGTCTCCAAACTGTCCACGTGGCCAGAGCTAGCCTTTTATGTCTTGGAGGTGCTGGCCTGCCTGGTGGCCAGCGTTTTATCTGAACGTGTATTCAGCATGGCAGCCAATGTGGAGAAGCTGACGTTCATAAAAATGAACCAGGCATGGATCCTGAAGGAATGTGCTGTCTTGAACTTTGTGTAAGAACATTCTGTCATAACCAAATGTTTTGGGCAGCCGAGTATCTAACAGGAATTCCTTATCTTGTCCGCGTCAGCTAGTACGTGGAGCATGAAGGCCAGGATGTAACTGGGGAAAGTATGTTGTATGTGTCTCATTATGATTGGAGGCTATATTGTTTGGAAAAAGATGATTGAATAATGAAAGGGCGTATAATGTCTTATAAGGGCTTGAACCTTATTATCAATAAACAGAGTGATTTTGATCATCATATGTGTCGTGTCTGATATGGTCATATTCACTCTCCTGGTGCCAGAAAAGACTTAATCCAAGCTGATGCATCTAGTCATCTTTTATTATCATTCTATCAATTTGGGGGCTCGAATCCGGGATCGAGAGGTCGTCCTCGGGTCTGGTGAGAAGTGACATCGATTTTTTGTCCCCTGCCTGATCCGAGGGCACCGGCCACGTCTCGATCTACAATAGTAAGTACGGATGAACCCTATTTTAGACTAGAGAGATACAGAAGCTGTGTCAGGGACACACGTAACACAACTCAGGGAGTTGTGCATAGATACAAAGAGGGGAGTGCACTCCAAAATACCGCTGTTCAGGGAACAGGGAAGTCAAAGCTTGGATTAACTCTTACATGTCAAATATGCATAGATGTTATAAGATCTTGTAGAAGTATAAGATTATCTGTTTGTATGAACTGCAGACTGGGTGGTAAGTGCACAGTCGCTCTTCATTGTTATTAATACTTTGTGAAATTGTGTTGAGTAAACTTGTATGCGTTGTGAGAATCGTTAGACGCCCCGGTACTCTGGCGAGGAGAAATCCGTTATAACCCAGAAATACCGAATGCAAGTGGCGATTCAAAACAGCGCTAGTCGTTAGGGATTCAGAGGAATATTCCTTATATCCAGCACAGTGAGCCCTGGGCAGATATTGTTCCAAACATTCTCTGAATACAACAATGGGAGGGCGGGGATCCAAGACTGATTACCCCAAACCTGAACCAGGTGAAACATGTAAAAATCATGTTTTAAGAGTTAGTCCTACCAACTATTATTTAGTAAACCCATGGGTAGGCAACTTAGCAGGGTGGACTGAGACAATGGAGGCTGCTGATGGAATTATAGGTGCACACACAGAATGGGATTGGAAAAAGGTGAAAACCATCTCAGAAATCCAACCAAACACAGAGGCAGATAATTACATCTGTAACACACCCGATGGCATAAAAGAGATATGGACACAGGTACAGGAACAAATGAGTGAAGTGTTCAAACAGAAGTCCTCACTCCCTGTAGCAGTGGCATGTAAACAAAAATCTGCCGAGACTGTTACTGAATTCTGGAAACGATTCATGGATTGCTGGAAACTGGAGGCAGGTTTACCCATGCATCAGAATGACAGCTTAATCATTTCCACATTCATTAACAACCTGTCTGATAAACTGATCCTCACTGTGAAACAAAATGTTTCATCATGGACATCCGATAACACGAAGGACTTTGAGAAACATCTTTATGAAAAGCAAGCAGCGGGATGTTTTGATGTGAGGAAACTCCCAGCTACACACTTGTATGCAGGCACAAGAGGGAGGGGTAGAGGCAGACGCAGGGGGAGAGGTGGTTACTACAGGCAAGGAGACAGAGAACTGATTGTAGACCCATATTCAAACACCAGCTGTTAAAATTGTGGGCAGGAAGAACACTGGGCAAGGCAGTGCACGGCACCACGTAGAAACACATAAGTGCAGGTAGCACATAACCAACAACAGCCGACACAGGCATTACAGAACAGGAACCAACAGAACACACAGAACCAACCCAGATTCCCTATTGACTGGAACAACCAGCAAGCCTACTGACGGGGCCCGGAGGGAGTCACCCCAACTTTCACACAGGTCACATCACACTGGAAAGACACGCCTATTATCTTACTTAAAGTAGCAGGAAGAAAAACAGGGTTTATGGTAGACAGCGGCACCACCTCTAGTGTGTTAAACAAAGATTTGTACAAGGGACCTTTGAGAGAGTCGGACCCCTCAACAGGATTTGAGGGCAATCAACAGTCTCATTGTACCCATTGCACCCCTAGTTCCAGACATCACCGCCCTCTTATCCTCCATCCCTGCAGAAGCCGCCTGGTTTAGTGTTATTGATTTGAAGAATGCCTTCTTCTCAATCCCAGTTAATAAGCGTACCAGACTACTTTTTGCTTTTTTCTTTGAGGGACGGCAGCTAACCTGGGGCCGGATGCCACAGGGATATGCTGATTCACCTGTAATGTACAGCATTGTCCTCCAAGCCACTTTGAAACCATGGCACCCCCCCCCCCCCCTAGGTTCGGTGCTGATACAATATGTGGACGATTTGTTACTGTGCAGTATGTCAGAGGAGGCCAATGTTACTGATGGTGTATCTCTGTTAAAATGATTATCAGAATGTGGACACAAGGTGTCACGCAAGAAAATGCAATGGTGTAAAAAGCAAGTTGAGTACTTGGGCTTTGTCCTCACAGAAGGGGAAAGGCGGATCAGTCTGGAGCGAGTCCAGTCTGTAGCGGGACTGGTCACCCCACACACCAAGAAGGAAATATTGTCCTTCCTTGGTATGATAAATTATTGCAGACAATGGATCCCTGACTGTTCCTACTATGATAATATCCTGAGGCAAGCCACTCTGGAAGACAAACCAGAGCTCATAAGATGGTCTGAGGAAATGTTGAATGCTTTTGATATGTTAAAATGTTCTCTGATGTGTAGCCCAGGATTGGGCCTCCCTGACTATAAGCTGCCGTTCCACATGTTTGCGCGCCAAAATTGTAAAACCATGGCGGGGGTGCTAACACAAGAACATGGAGGCAAGTTGCGTCCTTGTGCTTTTTTCTCAAAGATAATGCCGGTATCCGTACAAGGTATGCCGGCATGTCTGCGTACTCTAGCGGCTTGTGCTATGATGGTGGAGCTCGCGACCCCCCTCACACTGGGGTACCCCAACCACCATGGATTTGTCAGCGACGCCTGTGACAGGGGCACCTGAAGTATTTGTTGACGGTTCATGCTCACGCCCACTTGATACTGTCTTCTGCGCAGCCTATGCCATAGTCATGTTACCCGACATAGTGTTAGAAGCAAGACCAATACATGTCCAATCAGCCCAGGCTGCCGAACTAATTGCACTCACCAGAGCATGTACCCTACATACAGACAAATCAGTCACAATCTACACAGACAGTAGATATGCACAGGGGGTAGTGTGGGATCATGGAGTAATATGGCAAAGGCGGGGGTTCACTGCTGCAGATGGGAAGAAGATCTCTCATTTACTCCTCATTGATGATCTTTTAGCTGCCCTTAAACTACCCTCTAGTCTGGCCATAGTACATTTCAAGGCACACACACAGGGCAAGGATAGAGTGTCCCAGGGCAATGCTTTAGCTGACAAGATAGCGAAACAAGTTGCGAAAGAAAACCCCACTAGGATTCACAAAGATTCATGGGAAATGGCATGCCTCAAACCACCCTCTTTGGACACGGTCCAAATGATCACTGACCTACAACGATATGCATCACAGGAAGAAGAGAAAGATTGGGTGTACCCTGTGTTGCAGAAAAATCCACAAACTGGATTGATCTGCAAAGAGGGGAAACCCTGTATACCGCAACATAGTGCTGCCCTCTTCATTGCTCATTTTCATGGTGTAGGACACAACAGCATACAAACTACAGGTTTACTCCTTGGTCAAAACTTTTACATCACCAACATGAATAAACTGGTAGCTGATTATGTAGGGAGATGTCTTACATGTTCGAGAAACAATCCACACAACCCTCTTAAAATCCCACATCAGTGCCTGGACTACCCTACTACACCTCTTACCCATCTGCAGGTAGACTACACACTATCCCCAAAACAAAGGGTAAACAAGAATATGCATTGGTAATAGTAGACATGTTCTCAAGATGGCCAGAAGTATTCCCCACCAGGGCAGAGGATGCAAAAACAACAGCAAAAATACTCACCCAACAAATTATCCCTAGGTGGGGTTGCCCCTTGGTAATTGAGTCTGACCTAGGCCCAGCCTTCACAGAAAGGAGACATTGACCAGATCAGGGAGGAATACGTTACTCATCAAAGTTGCTTGTAAATTTCCCTCTCTTCCACAGGAACCCATGCACCCTTTCAGGTCCGGTGATATTGTGCTGGTGAAGATAATGAAAAAGGGGAAAAGACCGGGGGAATTTGCCTACAGCGCCCCCACCACCGTTGTGGCAGTAACCAGGACAACAGTGCTGACAGAGCAATCGCCCAAGTGGATCCACGCTACGCAAATAAAACTGGTAGAGAGGAACAAGGCAACCGAGAAGGAACGACAAGAAGGGGTACTAACGGAGGCAAACAGCCTTGACCCCCAACGAGATGACACAGTCGGAGAATTCCTTAAAATGGCTGAGACGTGCAGTTCTGACAATTGCAGCCATATGCCTCCTAATAACTGTTTTGCGATCATTGGACAGACAGACGTACCTTACAACAGGATGCAGAGGGGAGGACAATCTGTGGAAGACAAAGGAGAATCTGTGGCTGTACCTGGCCAAGACCCTGAACCTAACTGATTTCTGTCTTCGAACCACCTTGTCTGCATCCAATATTCTAGAAACCTGCCTGGTAGCAGTGCCCACTCCAGTGTCTATATGGACAGGGCTCCTGCGTTCCCATTGACACTGATTTAGAAGAACATGATGTTAGATATGGACATGTGAATCCTTATTATGTCTGCTATAATTGCTCTACACATAGATATCTACAAGGTAATATGATCAGAATAATTACAGGTCTAGTCACAGCTGCAGAAGTATGCTATAATTTCACTTGTGATGAAAAATTACTACCTCCCTGCATACAAGCAAAGCAACAAAATAAGACCAAACCAGATATTTGCCAACGGGGCGTAAGTAGTTGCAAAAAGATGATATCAGGAAGAAATATGTAATGTAATATCACAAAGATAGTGCCATCCTTAGACAAACATGTCCCCCTTCCAACAGGATGGGTGTTAGCATGCGGAAACTTTAGTTACACGTACATACCAGCAAACATTACAGATGGACCCTGCTAGGTTAACATTAGCAATGATACCATTACTTCATGCAACACAAACACGTTATACACGAGAATCTTCTGTGCAGTTACCGGAAGATTGTAATTATAATGTGAACCTTCTCTCAGAAACAGAGTACTTAAGCCTGGCAATATCAATGGTAGGAGTACCAGGGTTAGCTGCATATAACCACAAGACAATCTCAAGGCTTGCTTGCTTTATGGTAAAAGAAATAAATGTCACTAGCGCAATCTTGCAGGACATATTGCTAGATATGCAGTCATATAAGAAGGCAATTCTACAGAATAAGGCAACCATTGATTATCTGCTATTACAACATGGTATAGGGTGCTCTGCTTTTTCAGGTATGTGCTGTTTTAATTTGTCAGATCATTCCCAAGGGATAAAGGATAAGATGGGCCAATTAGAAGAAATGATAAAACACATAAAACAAGACGCTAATCAAGGATGGTGGGATTGGCTTTTTAGCTAGATACCTGAAGGGTTCTATTACTGATCAATTTTGTATGGGATTTTTTAAATTCATCTATACATTGGTGTGGAGTGGACTTTGGACTGTAGTGTAGCTGTAATATGTTTATATTGCAGTCCAAGGTCTATATGCATTAGGAGGCACATGGAGGGAGAAACTATTTTGCTGACATGTAGCTTTGACTCTAAAGATAAGATAACTGAAATGTGTAGCTCTGTGATTGGATAGCTTAAACATCATGTCATTGGATTACGACTATATACGTCTCATGGAAGCATTAAACAAATCAGAGGGACTTTGAACTACACTTAAGTGTGTCATGTGTCAATCTCTCTCTCCTGGCCAGAAAAGAATCAAATCAAGCTTAATACCGAAGTCTAGTACCAGGGGTACCAACTACCAATAAGAGGGGAAGAAATTAATATTCCGAACAATCTGGGGGCTCGTCCGGGATCGAGAAGGTCATCCTCGGGTCTGGTGAGAAGAGACACCAATTTTGTCCTCTGGCCGATCCGAAGGCACTGGCCACGTCTCAGAGTAAGTACAGAGTTTTGTATCCGGGATACATAGACAGACTCAGGGAGTCTGTTAGTTAGTGCTTGGAGCACTACATATAGAATTGTGTAGGGAGTTGTACACAGCTCAGGGAGCTGTCAGATAGGTACTCAGGGAGTACCCAGTATTGTGTCAGGGACACAAGATACAACTCAGGGAGTTGTACACAGTTCAGGAAACTGTCAGATAGGTACTCAGGGAGTACCCAGTATTGTGTCAGGGACACAAGATACAACTCAGGGAGTTGTACACAGCTCAGGGAGCTGTCAGATTAGGTACTCAGGAAAGTCCAGTAACAAGGAAAGTGCACTTCAGAGGGCTTGATTTCACAGAAGGTTTCACAGCTTGATTTGATTCTTAATAAGATAATTGTAGAAGTTTGCATGATAAGTTGTTTTGTCTAACATACTTATATAAGGGGAAGTGACAGGCTGGGTGGTAAGTGTACAGCTGTCGTCCCAAGACTAACATTCTGTTTTGTTTTTTGCTATTACTGTTTTGAATTCTTTTTGTAAGAAAATAAGTTTTGATAATGGGTAGTCAAAAATCTAAGTCAGAATGCCCTAAACCAGAACCAGGAGAAACATGTAAATAATATGTTGCCCCAGTCAGTCCTACAAATTATTATCTTGTTAACCCAAGGGTAGATAATTTGGCAGGATGGACAGAGGCAATGGAAGCGGTAGACCCCTTTCCCAGGGAAGGAGATAATAGCATATATCACATGGACATGGTCAAGGGTCTATGCTTAGGCGACACTGCCGCCTGGCCGTATTTTGAACCTGACCCTTCATGGGATATGTATTATATGCAGAAAGGAGGAGAACAATGGCTAGAGATAGCTCCTCACTGGTATGACCCCAACATGTGACAAAAGGTTTAAAAAGATCAAAAGACGATAGAAAACTACATGAGATACAGACTAAGAATGAAAATGATAAAAACATCAGATGTATCCCCCACCTTCATATGTACATAAAATTAACTGTTTAGCGCTCAGGATTTAATAGCAGCCAGTCACATAATAGCAGGACATGCAGTTGGTAAACAACCCCCACCCCCAATTGTATCGAGATATAATTTAAGGAACAAGGGTTAAGTGGAAAAGGATAGTGAGATAAGGGGACCTGAGACATCCATGCCTTTTTTGACGGTTGGTAATCAACTGATGAAAAAGGCTTTGGACATAGATGACCTTAATAAAATTATTAAACACTGCCCCAAGCCTACTGTGGCTCCGTCTGGCACAGTGGCTTATTTAAAGAAAGCCTGTAAAGGGAGAAATATGCGAAAGACAGCAGGAAACTTTCATAGATCAAATGATAGAAACCAAGACTTCCAAACCATGAATAACTGCTGTTATAACTGTGGACAGCAGGGACATTGGGCTAGACAGTGCACAACACCCAGGAGAGACACACAGAATAGGGGAGCACACAGCAAACAACAGCCCATGACACAAAGGGGACAGAATACAGATAGACAGGGTACGCAGACTCAGCCCAGGTTCCCCATTGATTGGAATCATCAACAACCCTACTGACGGGGCCCGGAGGGAGTCACCCCAGCTTTCACACAGGTCACCAGCCACTGGAAAGATACACCGATTATTTTGCTTAAAGTTGCAGGAAGGAAGGTAGGATTTATGGTAGACAGTGGCACCACCTCTAGTGTGTTTAACAAAGACATGTACAAGGGACCTTTAAGAAAGTCTGACCCCTCTATGGGAATTAGCGAGGTATTAACTAAAACATATAAAATGAGTGCCCTCCCAATAGAGACAGTGGACGGTGAATACATCACGGACCATACTTTCAGCATCATACCAGACTGCCCTGTAAGTTTATTAGGAAGGGACTTATTTGTGAAGTTGGACTTGGTGGTGACAGTAAAAAATGACGGACTAAGTATTCACTCAGCCACCATGCCCATAGTGACCCCGGCTATATGTACTTTTGTTAGTTTACAGGACCACCCTGAGCTAGGAGACATAAACCGTTCACTATGGTCACAGGGCGACTATGACATGGGCCTGATTGATTGCACACCTTATCAAGCCAATCTTAAACCCGGTGCCACACCAGTGTATCAGAAGCAATACCCACTGTCCAAGGAAAAGATTGAGGGGCTACGGCCAATGATAGAAGAATTTCTGAAAAGAAATCCTCGAGGAGGTGATTTCACCTTACTCCACCCCTATCAATCCTGTGACAAAGGCAGATGGTACTACCCGCTTTGTCCAGGATTTGAGGGCAATCAACAATCTCATTGTGCCCATAGCCTCAGTGGTTCCTGATGTCACAACTCTCCTTTCCTCCATCCCCGTGCAGTTTAATAAGAGTACCATTTTGCTTTTTCCTTTGAGGGACGTCAACTGACCTGGGGTAGAATGCCACAGGGGTATGCTGATTCACCAGTTGTGTACAGCATTGTCCTCCAAGCCACTTTAAAACCCTGGCACCCCCCCCAAGGTTCCATCCTGATGCAGTATGTTGATAATCTACTGTTGTGCAGCATGTCATTGGAGGCAAGTGTACATGATGGTATATCCTTGTTGAAATGGTTGTCAGAATGTGGTCATAAAGTGTAGTTAAAGAAACCGCAGTGGTGCAAAAAGCAGGTTGAATACTTGGGCTTTGTCCTCACACAGGGGGAAAGAAGAATCAGTCCCGGGAGAATCCAGTCTATTGTGGGTCTGGTCACCCCACACACACCAAAAAGGAAATGCTGTCCTTTCTTGGTATGATAAACTACTGTAGACAATGGATCCCCGACTGTTCTTATTACAGAAATATTTTGAGGCAAGCCACTCTGGAAGAATCCCCAGAGCTAATAAGATGGTCAAAAGGAATGTTGAATGCTTTAGATACTCTGAAATGTTCATTGATGTGTAGCCCAGGATTGGGCCTCCCTGAATATAACCTACCATTCCACATGTTTGCACAACAAAAACTGTAAAACCATGGCGGGGGTACTCACTCAAGAACATGGGGGAAAGTTGCGTCCTTGTGCCTTTTTCTCAAAGGTAATGCCTGTCCCTGTACAAGGGATGCCAGCATGTCTATGTACTCTTGCGGCCTGTGCGATGATGGTGGAATTAGCCACACCCTTTACACTGTGACACCACACTGTCTTGCATACTACCCATGACGTAGTGGGACTACTCAGAGGTATTCATACGCAGCACATGTCAGCACAAAGATTGTCAGGATATGAAGTCCTTTTACTCAGTGATCCATCGTTACAGATTAAATATGCCTCACATACGGCAGGACCAGCACCTATACTGAATGCATTACTAGGACTAAAAGGGACAGACCAGACGAACATGACTGTCTCAAGGTACTAGAATACGAAACCTCCCCCAGACTAGACTTGTCAGCCACCCCCATACCGGACGCACCAGAAGTGTTTGTAGACGGTTCATGTGCACGTCCACTCGACACCGTCTACTGTGCAGCATATGCAGTAGTGATGCTGCCAGATATTATCCTTGAGTCACGATCCGTTCATGTGCAATCAGCCCAAGCTGCAGAATTAATAGCACTTACAAGGGCATGTAAAATACACAAACACAAACCTGTCACAATATACACATACAGCAGATATGCACACGGGGTTGTGTGGGACCATTGGGTAATCTGGCAACGCAGGGGTTTCACCACAGCTGACGGTAAGAAAATATCACATTCCCAGCTTATAGATGATCTGTTGGCCACCCTCCAGCTTCCCTCACAAATAGCTGTTATACATTGCAAAGAACATACTCGAGGAAAAGATTGGGTTTATCCTGTTTTGCAGAAAAATCCACACACTGGATTGGTCTGCAAAGAGGGGAAAACATGTATACCCCAGCACAGCGCTGCACTTTTCATAGCACATTTTTACGTAGTAGAGCACAACAGCATCAAAATGCACCCTTTTGAGCAAAAATTTCTTGTAGAATGCATGAATCGAACAGTTAAAGACAAACTTAGGAAAGCCACAGCAGGTACTTTTGAGAAATGGAAACAAACCCTACCTATTATATTGACAGAAATAAGAATGACTCCTATAAGAGGTTAGGACTGTCACCCGTTAAAATCCTCATGGGTAGGCCCTTTCCAACTCCTTGGGCAAGCCACCCCCTAGTGGTACAGGAAGGCGACATAGACCAGATTAGGGAAGAATATGTCACAAAACTGATTAAAGTTCTTAGTGAAACTGAAGAAAAAGTTGCTTGTAAGTCTCCCTCTCTTCCACAGGAACCAACGCACCCCTTCCAAGCTGGGACACGGTGGTGGTCAGGGTACTACGTAAAGGAAAAGATCCCAAGGAGCTGGCATTCGGACCCCCTACCACGGTGGTAGCAGTCACTAGAACGGCGATTCTCACAGAGGAGGCTCCGATCTGGATTCATGCTAGCAGAGTGAAAAGGATCCCTGAGGCGTCTTCTCCAGTATCCAGCGAAGACAAAGAAGGGAGCTCAGAAGAAGCCTTGCCACAGGCTGAAGATGAAGACCCCACAATATTCTGGGAGATTTGTTTGTCTGCTGCTGATTATTAATCTTTGTGTTTTCTTGCCAATTGGACTCATTACCACTTTTATTTATCATCCAGAGGAGATGAGTTTATTATGTGGTGCACCAAATAATCACACAGCCTCTAAAGGAGCACAGGAGCAAGATCCAGTTGTTCCTGGCCCCTGTTATTCTGAACAGAATAGTATAATCAGGATAGTGAAGGCCCTAAATGTTAGCTCATTGTGCCTTAAAGATTTACAGAGTCCACGAGACCTTATACAAACATGTGTTGTTACTGTATCCAATGTATACCCTCATTAATTAATACATTTATGAGATGTAGGCGAGTCTCAGATACACCACAAGCTGCATACATTCAGATATCTCAAGAAAACCCTGGGTCTCCAGAGGATTACCAACAATACTTACAGAAATATTTTGAAAGGAACAAAATGAAAAACCAAAAATGAAATATGTAGATGGTTTTTAAGAGGGGATTGAAGGGTTCTATTACTGATCAATTTTGTATGGGATTTTTAAAATTCATCTATACATTGGTGTGGAGTGGACTTTGGACTGTAGTGTAGCTGTAATATGTTTATATTGCAGTCCAAGGTCTATATGCATTAGGAGGCACATGGAGGGAGAACTATTTTGCTGACATGTAGCTTTGACTCTAAAGATAAGATAACTGAAATGTGTAGCTCTGTGATTGGATAGCTTAAACATCATGTCATTGGATTACGACTATATACGTCTCATGGAAGCATTAAACAAATCAGAGGGACTTTGAACTACACTTAAGTGTGTCATGTGTCAATCTCTCTCTCCTGGCCAGAAAAGAATCAAATCAAGCTGAATACCGAAGTCTAGTACCAGGGGTACCAACTACCAATAAGAGGGGAAGAAATTAATATTCCTAACAATACCTGACTTTGGTCAAATCCGATATGTATTAGGAGTGGTATTTGCTATCATCGCTATAATGATATGCTTATGTTGTTGTGTACAATGCGTACCCTCGCTTCTTTCCACATGTCAAAGTTTCACTGAAAAGAGGGTGCGCTCGACGTCTTATTACACTCCAGTGCTCACAGGTGAGATGAACAATACCCCACCAAGGCCTGAAGAATATACCCCAGAGGCTAATATGGAATACTTAAGAACTTATAGGCAAAAGAGGGGCAAGGAGAACCATATAATATGAATATAAGGTTCTAAGAGGGGATTGAAGGAATGTGCTGTCTTGACCTTTGTGTAAGAACATTCTGTCATAACCAAATGTTTTGGGCAGCCGAGTATCTAACCGGAATTCCTTATCTTGTCCGCGTCAGCTAGTACGTGGAGCATGAAGGCCAGGATGTAACTGGGGAAAGTATGTTGTATGACGGTATGTGTCTCAATATGATTGGAGGCTATATTGTTTGGAAAAAGATGATTGAATAATGAAAGGGCGTATAATGTCTTATAAGGGCTTGAACCTTATTATCAATAAACAGAGTGATTTTGATCATCATATGTGTCGTGTCTGATATGGTCATATTCACTCTCCTGGTGCCAGAAAAGACTTAATCCAAGCTGATGCATCTAGTCATCTTTTATTATCATCCTATCAATTCCCACAGGACCTGTCCATACCTTGTGCAGATTAGACATTTATAACTACCTCCCCTTAACCATATATTCTTGGACTCCAGGCACTTCTTTATTCAATCCTCTTTTTTTAATTTTACCATTATATTGCGGGGAACCCAAAGTTGAATAAACCTCTCCTCCGTCTGGGTGCCAGGGACCTAAATATCATAAAGTGGCCTGTTCCAATGGTGGGTGACATGAAGCCGGATTCTCTGCTATGCGACCTCTCTCCTCTGTCTTGGTGCCGGGGCCTAAATATCTGAAAGTAGCCTGTTCCATTGGTGGGTGACATGAAGCCTGATTCTCTGCCATGGGACCTCTCT
This sequence comes from Bufotes viridis, assembly GCA_033119425.1. Lineage (NCBI taxonomy): Eukaryota > Metazoa > Chordata > Amphibia > Anura > Bufonidae > Bufotes > Bufotes viridis. The sequence goes on from CM065598.1 coordinate 51,785,440, forward strand.
CCTCTGTCTGGGTGCTGGAGCCTAAAAAACTGAAAGTGGTCTTTTCCATTGGTGGGTGACATGAAGTCTGATTGTTTGCTATGGGACCTCTCTCCTCTGTCTGGGTGCTGGAGCCTAAAAAACTGAAAGTGCTCTTTTCCATTGGTGGGTGACATGAAGCCTGATTCTCTGCTATGGGACCTCTCTCCTCTGTCTGGGTGCTGGGTCCTGAATAAGTAAAAGTAGCCTTTCCATTGGTGGGTGACATGAAGCCTGATTCTCTGCTATGCCACCTCTCTCCTCTGCCTTGGTGCTGGGGCCTAAATAACTGAAAGTGGCCTTTTCCATTGGTGGGTGACATGAAGCCTGATTCTCTGCTATGGGACCTCTCTCCTCTGTCTGGGTGCTGGGGCCTGAATAAGTAAAAGTGGCCTTTCCATTGGTGGGTGACATGAAGCCTGATTCTCTGCTATGCCACCTCTCTCTGGGTGCTGGGGCCTGAATAAGTAAAAGTAGCCTTTCCATTGGTGGGTGACATGAAGCCTGATTCTCTGCTATGCCACCTCTCTCCTCTGGGTGCTGGGGCCTAAATAACTGAAAGTGGCCTTTTCCATTGGTGGGTGACATGAAGCCTGATTCTCTGCTATGGGACCTCTCTCCTCTGTCTGGGTGCTGGGGACTGAATAAGTAAAAGTAGCCTTTCCATTGGTGGGTGACATGAAGCCTGATTCTCTGCTATGCCACCTCTCTCCTCTGCCTTGGTGCTGGGGCCTAAATAACTGAAAGTGGCCTTTTCCATTGGTGGGTGACATGAAGCCTGATTCTCTGCTATGGGACCTCTCTCCAATTGATATTGGTTAATTTTAATTTATTTTAATTAATTTCCCTATCCACATTTGTTTGCAGGGGATTTGCCTTTTGCAGCCCTCTAGCCCTTTCCTGGGCTATTTTACAGCCTTTTTAGTGCCCAAAAGTTTGGGTCCCCATTAACTTCAATGGGGTTCGGATTCGGAGTGAAGTTCAGATCGAGTTCGGATCCCGAACCCAAACATTTTCAGGGAGTTCGGCCGAACTTCTCGAACCCGAACATCCAGGTGTTTGCTCAACTCTATTTGCCATGATTGGTGGAGTGCTGCACACAGGATTTTTGGAGCTCAGAACAAAGTGACCATTGGGTTCTCGTCAACTCTCTTACCAATGTCCTTTTCCTCCCAATTACTTAGTCCTGGCTGTTCCAGACTTCTTCCATTTAAGAACTATGAAAGTCACTGGGCACCTGGGTACTTTCAGTGCAGTAGAAACTTTTTGTACCCTTCTTCAGATCTGATCCTCCACATAATCCTGCCTCTGAGCTCTATAGGAAGTTCTTTCCTTCTCATGGCTTGGTTTTTGCTATGATATAGATTGTCAGCTGTGAGACCTTATATAGACAGGAATGTCTTTTCACAATCCAAATCATGCCCAATGAACTGAATTTACCACAAGTGGACTCTAATCAAGGTGTAACATAGTAACATAGTACATAAGGCCGAAAAAAGACATCTGTCCATCCAGTTCGGCCTGTCATCCTTCTAGTTGATCCAGAGGAAGGCAAAAAAAAACCCTGTGAGGTAGAAGCCAATTTTCCCCACTTAAGGGGAATAAAAAATTCCTTTCCGACTGCAATCAGGCAATCAGAATAACTCCCGGGTTCAACGACCCATCTCTAGTAGCTATACCCTGTAATATTATTGCACTCCAGAAATACATCCAGGCCTCTCTTGAATTTGTAGAAACATCTCAATGATTATCAAGATAAATGGGAGGTCCACAGAGCTAAGTGTTATAGCAAAGAGTCTGAATACTTATGTCTATTCACATTTCTACTTTTTTCCTTTTCAATAAATTTGCAAACAAAAATAATCTAAAATTCTGTTTTTACTTTCTCATTATGGGGTATTAAGTGCAAAGATTTTTTATTTTATTTTAGCACAATGCTGTAACATAAAATGTTAAAAAAGGTGAAAGGATCCTAACACTTTACAAATGCATTGTAGTTATATTATGTTGCGACTATCCGCCAATAAAACAAGTTTAAAAACGCCACAAGAGTTTCATGAACCTCAATAAAGGTTCTGTGCTCAGTTATATGCACAAGGCCTAAGCAGAGTACCTTGTAAATAGCTCTGCTGAATTTTTATCTTGGACTTCTTGCACATGGCCGTTGTGCTCCCGTGGCAGTTCCGCAATACAAGGGGCACTGACCGTGTGCACTCCGCATCACGGATGCACACCCATTCACTTGAATTGGTCCACAAACCCAGAGATGCGGTGTGAAAGCACGGAACGGAACCCCAAGGAAGCACTACAGAGTGCTTCTGTGGGGTTCCGATCTGTGCTTGGGTCTGAATCGGTCACAGCAGCCACAAATTGCCGTCCCCAATGCACGAAACAGAACCACAACGGCCGTGGGCAAGAGGCCTTATCCTGAGTTAAGCGGACCATATGCGAGATCATGCAACAAGCATTTCATTTTTAACAACTTTTATTTTATATGTAGTAAGCTTGACAGGCTAAAAAATAATAATGCGTATAGTAGATTCACTTTCTGCTGGTTGTTATGGGAAACAGCCTTATTTGGAATCTATATGTAATCCTATATGTAACCTGTAAAATGCCGAGAGGTGAACATTTGCATTGCATCTTCAACAGCGATTCTTCCTGAACTTTAAGGCCCAGTAGTTTTTATTATCAGTACATTAGTCAATCACCACCATAAATGCACAGTGTTTATATTACTGCGAGAGGGAAAAAAAATTTATAAAAAGTATAACAGTAGATACTGATAATTTGCCAAGAGCAATTTTGGAACAGCTTGTCACTGGCATCACTCAGCTTTTTATTGAAAACATTTGTGACCACCAAATTCCCTAAATTATAGGACTGTCTTTGATTAGTTATTTCATGACCTCTTGCTCATACTTCTTTGTACATAACCATATGAGATCCCTCAGCAGTGATTTACATGGAGGAGTTTCTTTTTTTTCCGCTCATGTGAAAGAGCCACAGACCTCTTACATCCAGTGACGTCACCTTTGATGTAGATGTTCTCTTTCCTCCTTCCTGAAGTTCAAGTGCCAACCCCCCATATGCCAGTATGAAGTTCAAGTGCCAACCCCCCATGTGCCATTATCAAGTGTATCCCCCAGGTGCTAGTATCAAGTGCCTCCCCCATGTGCCAGTATCAAGTGCCAACCCCCCATACGCCAGTATCAAGTGCCTCCCCATCCTCATTTGCCAGTATCAAGTGCCAACCCCCCATGTGCCTGTATCAAGTGCCAACTCCCCCTCATTTGCCAGTATCAAGCGCCAAACTGCTGCCCCCTCACTTGCCAGTATTAAGTGCCAACCCCCCATGTGCCTGTATCAAGTGTACATGCTTAATTGCATGTGTATGGTGTGTTTTATGGTACTGTTTCTTACCTGGTAACAGATGCCTTTGGTGCAGTCTGATCTTCATGAGAGAGCCCTTCTGCAAGTTGATTGGAGAAGAACTCAACGGTCCAAGCATGTGAGTACCTTTAAAAGAAAGAGGTTGACAGTTAACTGCGCACTTCTGAGCGGCAGAGAAGAAAACCGGACCTGAAGAGAGAAGACAGAAGTCATCAGCATGGAGGATCTACTTAAACAACTAATCGCTAAGGCAGAAAGTGCAGGAGGAGAAGGTTGGCTGCGTCGCTGCTTACAGGAGGACCCGGCCTGCTCCAGCAATCCAATGGATCGGCAATCTTCTGAAACGGTCTGCGCTACTTTACTTCCTAGGAGTGCAGAGCCGTCCTCTGATGACATCAATCTCAGGCGCCCTCTGGAGGAAGAAGCTCCGCCCCCTCCGGCTGTACCGAAGAGAGCTAGGAAAGAAAAAAGAAGTTATTCCCCTGCTACTTTCTCCTCCAAACGCAGGAATAATTATTCTGCTGCGCAATCCACTGCGAGGATAAAGGACAAGCATCGCAGGAGACCGCAACCGCCGCTACAATCAACTGTCAAGTCTACTAGCAAGATCCCAACTGTGAGGCACGAGACTTCACAGGGACCAAATACTGGTGAGAAACTGCCTGCACCCACACTGCACAGTGACTGTTTTTTGCAGTGCACTACAGCTGATAGTGTTATTAACCCTTCACATGGTGAGCTCTTTGATAGGGAGAAGGTGCAGCTCTTTAAGGACTTCATCTCGTTCCTATCAAAGGGTGATACTCGGAATAGAGCTGAGTCAGTTTGGTCAGTGTTGGACAGCGAGTCTGCGTCCATGGTTAATGAAACTCCCAATTTAAATGAGGAAGTTTCACCAATAGATGTAGGGAGAAATATGGTGGATAAATTTTCTATGCCGTCTATGATTAACGTTGCTGGAATTCAGGAGACGTCTTTAAAAGACGTCATGCCTTGCCAAATCTCTCCTTTAGGTTTTCACCCGTCTCAAACGATTAAGGAGAGAATCTGGAGGAGAGAATATATAGATTTATTTGCTTTATTGCCATCCACTAAGGAGATGGTTAAAAGTGATAAAAAAGAGGAAGATGATAGAAAGCGTAGCCAGCAAAAGTCCTTTTTGAACTGGATCCAAGCATTTTCCCTCTCGCAGTAATATAAACACTGTGCATTTATGGTGGTGATTGACTAATGTACTGATAATAAAAACTACTGGGCCTTAAAGTTCAGGAAGAATCGCTGTTAAAGATGCAATGCAAATGTTCACCTCTCGGCATTTTACAGGTTACATATAGGATTACATATAGATTTGTTACCCCTCACTAATTCCTGAGAACTTTCTGATAATATGAAAATACGACATTCGCTCATCTTTAGTCAGAACGTTCTCAGGAATTAGTGAGGGGTAAGGGCTCTTTCACATGAGCGGATGCCGTGCGTGGAATCCGCTACATGAAAGAGTACCAAGCAGTGGCGGATCCAGAGCCTGTTCTCGGGAGAGGCACTTCCCCGGGCAATTGGAACTTATGGGGCCCCTGTGTCCCCGCCCACCCTCAACCCGCACCCACACACAGCCCCACACATATATCGCACCCAGACCTCTTACATCCAGTGACGTCTCCTTTGATGTAGATGTTCTCTTTCCTCCTTCCTGAAGTTCAAGTGCCAACCCCCCATATGCCAGTATGAAGTTCAAGTGCCAACCCCCCATATGCCATTATCAAGTGTATCCCCCAGGTGCTAGTATCAAGTGCCTCCCCCATGTGCCAGTATCAAGTGCCAACCCCCCATACGCCAGTATCAAGTGCCTCCCCATCCTCATTTGCCAGTATCAAGTGCCAACCCCCCATGTGCCTGTATCAAGTGCCAACTCCCCCACATTTGCCAGTATCAAGCGCCAAACTGCTGCCCCCTCACTTGCCAGTATTAAGTGCCAACCCCCCATGTGCCTGTATCAAGTGCCAACCCCCCACCCCCATGTGCCTGTATCATGTGCCAACCCACCCATGTGCCAGTATCATGTGCCAAACAACCCCCCCCCATTGTGCCAGTAGTATCATGTGCCTGTATTATGTGCCAAACAATCCCCCCATGTGCCTGTATCAAGTGCCAACCCCCCCACCCTCATGTGCCTGTATCAAGTGCCAACCCCCCCACGTGCCAGTATCATGTGCCAAACAACCCCCCATGTGCCTGTATTATGTGCCAAACACTCCCCCCCCATGTGCCAAACTGCGGACATCCCCCCCCATGCCCCTTATGTGCCAGTGGGTCCGGGCGGCGCAATGACATCATCCCGCTGCCTGCACCAACATCTGATAGGCTGCCGGTACTAGGCCTGCAGCCTATCAGAGGAGCAGGGAAGGGAGACGCCTCTCCCTCACTGCCCCACAGCGCAGCCATCTCTATCGCTGTCCTGATACAGATGATATTGGAAGCGTTCATCTCCCTGTGCCCTGCCGCCGCTATCGCCCACATTCTCGGGGATTGCCCCATTGCCCCCCCTCCCCCCAGATTTGCCAATGGTGCCAAGCGGCGCTCTGGACAGCAGAGACACGGAGCATTAACAGGATTGACAATGCTCCGTGCCTCTCTGTGATCTCTTTACTACAAAATAACAGTCAGATAAAGTTGTCACCGTGATTTTGTAGTAAAAAGATCACAGAGAGGCACGGAGCATTATGAATCATATTAATGCTCTGTGTCTCTACTGTCCAGATCGCTGCTTGGCACTCTTTCAAGCAGCAGATTCCACGCACGGCATCTGCTCGTGTGAAAGAGCCCTAACTGTTATTAGTCCTATGTATTATTGATGCTTTAACCCCTTAATGACCAGGCCATTTTTAAAAGCTGACATGTGTCACTTGATGTGGTAATAACTATGGAATGCATTTACTTATCCAAGCCATTTTGAGAGTGTTTTCTTGTGACACATTGTACTTCATGTTAGTGGTAAATTTGAGTCAATATGTTTAACCTTTATTTATTTAAAAAAATCCAAAATTGACCATTTTAAAAAATGTGTATTTTTCAAAATTAGAATTTCTGTTTTTAAGGCAGATAGTGATACCTCACAAAATAGTTATTTAATTTACATTTCCAATATGTCTACTTTATGTTGGCATCATTTTGAAAATGTCATTTTAATTTTTTTAGGACATTAGAAGGCTTAGAATTTAAGTAAATTTCCAAAACCTACTTTTTTAAGGACCAGTTCAGTTATGAAGTAACTTTGTGGGCCTTACACAGTAGAAACCACCCAAAAATGACCCCATTTTAGAAACTACACCCCTCAAGTTATTTAAAACTTATTTTGCAAACCTTGTTAACCCTTTAGGTGTTCCACAAGAGTTAAAGGAAAATGGAGATAACATTTCAAAATTTCACAATTTTTGGCAGATTTTCCATTTTGATTTTTTCCTGTAACACAGCAAGGGTTAACAGCCAAACTAAACTCAATATCTATTACCATGATTCTGCAGTGTACAGAAACACCCCACATGTGGTTGTTGACTGCTATATGGGCGTACGGCAGAGCTTAGAACAGATGGCGCACGATATGGCTTCTGGAGGGCAGATTTCACTGGAAGAATTTTCAGGTGCCATGTCGCAATTGAGAACACCCTGAAATACCCCTACAGTGGAAACCCCCAAGAAGTGACCCCATTTTGGAAACTACACCACTACACCCCCCAAGGAATGTTTCAAGGTGTGTAGCGAGCACTTTGACCCAACAAGCGATTCATAGAATTTAGAAATATTTGGCCATGAGAATTCAAAATTTCATTTTTTACAAGAAAATGTAGCTTTAGGCCCACATTATTCATTTTCACAAGGGGTAACAGAGTAAATTACCCCCACAATTTGTTACCCATTTTCTCCTGAATATGGCAACACTTCACATGTGGTCGTGAACTGCTGTATGTGCACAATGTAAAGTTCAGTGTACTGATGAGCAACAGCTTATGTATTCGGTATCTTACAATATATATAATGTAAAAGCTTTATATGGTAGGACATAGTCGCTAAATACAGCAGCTTAAAGAAACAAGGGTCTCAAATGATATCAAAGAAATATGTTGTATATTATGTCATCACATTACAGAGGCTCTGAGCTACCAGAACATACAAAGTTCTGAGAATTTTTAGCTTTGTTATGGGTTTTATTAGAATACCAGTTGAAATGTGGAGAAAAGGGGAATTAGAATGTTTACAGCCTACCGTTTCAAGGGGGTGTTTGATAAAATGATCAAAGGGGGTTTAGTTAAAGTCAACAGAGGTGTGATAGATTATAAAACAATATTTTTTGCAAAGACCCAGCTTCGAGGAGCACGTCTCACAAAGGTAAATTGTCTTTCCTGATTCTATTTCTGGAGCATAACCAACACCTTTTTTGTGGCCTTCTCTGTGTCTCTGTGGGGGGGGGGAACTACCCCAGGGAAATGCTGTCCTCGTATTATTCTGCTCTCACTTCGTCTGGCACTGCTCCCTTCCCCTTTCTGTTCCCCAAATAAAAAGGTATTTATTACTTTTTCTTAAAAGTGCAGGAATTTTCCTCCATTTCCTTTACTTCTGTAAATTACAAAAGCATTATAGAGGGCTATTTGTGTCAGGTGCAATGCCAATTTTTTATACCATGCCCAAGTTTTGTGGAGGGCAGTGTATGGTTGCAGTAACTGGTCTGACAGATCCCCCCTACCATAAACTTATTATAGTCCTGGATGCACACAGGTTTGGGGACTGATTCTGTAGATAAACGAACTGGATCAGGGGTGGATCTGTCAGCATGTATGGTAGTAAGTCATCACGCTTGTCTTTGTACTTAACAAGCATCATGTTATCACTGCAAAATGCCCTGTTTTCCCTCACTTTTATTCTTGGGTCTATAAAATTTTTAGGCAGATGTTTTTGGTTTCGTCTGATACTTCTGCATGCAACAGTGTCTTTGGAAAACATGCATTTTAGTAGTGGGATACTTGTGTAGAAGTTATCAAGGTACAAGTCTGCCCTTAAAGTGCACAACGGATTCATCATTGGACAGATGCTTTTGGGGAGTGTATACCTGGCCAAACTTGAGATTATAATAATCTATAGTGGGCCGAATTTTGTATAAACTATCATATCCAGGATCATTAGGGGGTGGACAATCTGCATCATTGTTATAATGTAGAAATTTCAGGAGAACCTTCGAATCGGGCCCTGGGCATAATGGTGCAGTATATTTGCGTGTGATGTAAAAATCATTACTCCAATATGACCGTAGAGATAGTTTTTAACTATCCCCATAATAACCACCTGAGGACCGCCTAACGCATGGATGCGTCCGGCGGGCAGTCCTCTTACTCTGGGTCGACGCATCGGCGCGTCATCTCGCGAGACGCACAGAACTGTGCGTTCAGAGTGGCGCGCGTCTCGGCAATTAAACTGCAGCCTGCCAGCGATGATCAATCGTTGGCAGGCTGTAGATGCGAAATAAATCGCATCAAAGATGTATATCAGACGCTGTTTTGTTAACAGCATCTGATATACCTGCTACCTGGTCTTCTGGTGGTCCCATTTGCTGGGATCGACCACCAGAGGACCAGGTAGCTATGTAAAGTTGCACCAAGCACCACACTACACTACCCCCCCCCCCCGTCAGTTATTAACCCCTTGTTAACCCCTTGATCACCCCATATAGACTCCCTGATCACCCTCCTGTAAGGCTCCATTAACATGTCTATATGTGTTTTGCGGATCCGCGGATCTGATCCACGGATCCGCGGATCCGCAAAATACGGACACCGGCAATGTGCTTTCCGCATTTTGCAGATCCGCACACTGCCAGAACTATATAGAAAATGCCTTTTCTTGTCCGCAATTGCGGACAAAAATAGGACGTGTTCTATATTTTTGCGGAACAAAAGTGCAGACCCAGAAGTGCGGATCCGCAATTCCGGATCCGAGCGGGACAAAGTCTGTCCCCATAGAAATGAATGGGTCCGCAATTCCGTTCCGCAAATAGAATTGCGGACGTGTGAATGGGGCATAAGGGTCCCTTATCACCGCCAGTTAGTTAGCTACTTGTTAGGTAGTTAGCGCCCAGCCCACCGCACCGCACCGCAGTCACTGATTTTGGCTTTTGGGGTGTATTTTTACATATACCCATGCTGGGTGAGAGAAATATCTTTGTATAAATTTTTTTTAAAAGTTGTCATTTACAGAGATATTTCTCACACACAGTATGGGATATATGTAAATATACCCCCTAAAACACATTGCCCTACTTCTCCTGAGTACGGCGATACCACATGTGTGACATTTTCTTGCAGCCAAGATGCGCAAAGGGGCCCAAATTCCAATTAGTATCTTTTAGGAGGGCATTTTTACGCATTTTTCTTCTCACGCTTTAGGGCCCCTAAAATGCCAGGGCAGTATAAATACCACACATGTGACCCCATTTTGGAAAGAAGACACCCCAAGGTATTCCGTGAGGGGCACAGCGAGTTCATAGAAGATTTTTTTTTTGGCACAAGTTAGCGGAAATTGATATTTTATTTATTTTTTGTTTTGTTTTTTACAAAGTCTCATATTTCACTAACTTGTGACAAAAAATAAAATTTTACATGAACTCACCATACCCCTCACGGAAATCCTTGGGGTGTCTTCTTTCTAAAATGGGGTCACTTGTGGGGTATTTATACTGCCCTGGCATTTTAGGGGTCCTAAAGCGTGAGAATCCAAATGCGTAAAAATGCCCTGTGAAATCCTAAAGGTACTCATTGGTTTAGGCCCTTTAGCATCTTGGCTGCAAAAAAGTGTCACTCATGTGGTATCGCCGTACTCAGGAGAAGTAGGGCAATGTGTTTTGGGGTGTATTTTTACATATACCCATACTGGGTGAGAGAAATATCTCTGTAAATGACAACTTTTAATTTTTTTATACAAAGTTGTCAATTTACAGCGATATTTCTCACACAAAGTATGGGTATATGTAAAATACACCCCAAAACACATTGCCCTACTTCTCCTGAGTACGGCGATACCACATGAGTGACACTTTTTTGCAGCCTGGGTGCGCAAAGGGGCCCAAATTCCAACGAGTACCTTTAGGTTTTACATGGCTGCTCACAATTTAGCCCCGCCCAAAATGCCAGAACAGTAAACACACCCCACAAATGACCCCATTTCGGAAAGTAGACACCCCAAGGTATTCACTGAGGGGCATATTGAGTCCGTGGGAGATTTTTTTTTTTTTTGCCAGAAGTTAGAAGAAATGGAAACTTTATTATTATTTTTTTTCCTCAGAAAGTGTCATTTTCCGCTAACTTGTTAAAAAAATGAAATGATACATGAACTTACCATTCCCCTCCACGAATACTTTGGGGTGTCTTCTTTTTAAAATGGTGTAATTTGGGGGGGGGGGGTATTTATACTAACCTGACATTCTAGCACCTGAAGAAACATGACAGGTGCTCAGAAAGTCAGAGCTGCTTCAAAATGCAGAAATTCACTTTTTTGCACTATAGTTTGTAAACGCTATAACTTTTACCCAAACCAATAAATATACACTTATTGGATTTTTTTTTTCAAAGACATGTAGAACAATAAATTTTGCGAAAAATTTATATAGAAATGTAGTTTTAAAAAAAAAACATTATAACAGAAAGTGAAAAATGTCATTTTTTGCAAACATTTCGGTCATTTTTGATTAATAGCAAAAAAAGTAAAAATGTCAGCAGCAATGAAATACCACCAAATGAAAGCTCTATTAGTGAGAAGAAAAGGAGGTAAAATTCATTTGGGTGGTAAGTTGTATGACGGAGCAATAAACGGTGAAAGTAGTGTAGTGCAGAATTGTAAAAAGTGGCCTGGTCATTAAGGGTGTTTAAGCTAGGGGGGCTGAGGTGGTTAAGTATTAGACCCCAAAAGAAATTAATTTCCACAGGGGTTGTGGGGGTCCACTGAAGGGGTCTTGCATAGTATGAGTTGGGATGGGTGGCTAAAAATTGATTTGGCATAAAGATTAGTTTGCTCCTATCAATGAATTGATGCCAATCAGACAAAAAAAGGTTAAAAAAAATCAGCTTCCTGAACCCTGTATTGTTCACATAATTGCTTGTAGTAGCCATAAAGTCCGGCACCTGCGGTACAAAGTTATTAGCAGGGGTCAATTGTAGAAGCTGATTCGCTGCTAACTCTAGTGCGTCTGAGAGGATTCGTCAATTGATGAATCAGAAGAAGAGGTATACATAAGAAAAGGTTCTTCTTCTCCACTGTCAGGCAGACTCTGAGGCTAGTATGACATAAGCCTCCTCAGCGCTGTACATCCGTTCAGACATTTTGTAACTTTAACAACTAATACTAACTTAAAATATAATTTTTTTTTAAATTTTATTTTTATTAATAAATGTTAGTCTACCTAACCTACGGTATCCTAAAAATAGAGTGTTAACCCTGATGAATTCCTAATACTAAGATAAGGAACCAAACTCGCTTTTTCAACAATATGCTAAATAAGCCCCAATTTATTTATTTTTTTAATTCTGAAAAAGCAGTGGAGCTTTATATCAGTCACTGGTGACAGAAATTTGTCACTGCTGGCAAAATCTGTGAGAAGGATGGGTCACAGATAGAGTTGAGCGTACGCCTGGATGTTCAGGCTCAACGAGTTCGGCCTAACTTCGCAAAAAAGTTCGAGTTCGGAACCCGAACTTGACCCCTAACCCCATGGGGACCCGAACTTTTGGGCACTAAAATGTCATGGAAAGGGCTAGAGGGCTGCAAAGGGCAGCAAAATGTGCTTAAGAGCATGGCAAGTGCTCTGCAAACAAATGTGGATAGGGAAATAACTTAATATAAAATAAATTAAAAATAACAATCTTGAACTAGGAGGAGGAGGTGGATGTGGAGTAGGAGGTTGAGGAGGCGGTGATCGTGGTGGTGCAAGTTGACATGGCGGTGTAGATGGAAGTGGGGGTGGAGGAGGTAGCCAACCCTTTTTTTTTTTCTTGGGGTAGCCCCCAAAATATTGGGACATATAAAAAAATAAAAATAAGAATAAGTGCACTTGAGTACAAGAATGGATGGTTGAGGCCGGTATAAATTTCTATTCTGCACAAGTTACAGACAAGTCTTGTGGGATCCATGCCTGGTTCATTTTAAAACACGTCAACTTGTCCACGTTGGCTGTGAACAGGCAGCTGCGCTTGTCTATGATAACGCCCCCTGCCGTGCTTAATACACGTGTAGACAATACACTGGCTGCAGGGCAGGCCAGCACCTCCAAGGCATAAAGGGCAAGCTCAGGCCATGTGCCCAATTTGGAGACCCAGAAGTTGAATGGGGCAGACCCATCCGTCATTACGTGTAGGTGTGTGCACACATACTGCTCCACCATGTTGCTGAAATGCTGCCTTCTCTAAGACGTTCCATATCAGCTGGTGGTGCTGGTTATAGAGGCATGCCGAAAAAGCTTTTCCACATTTCGGCCATGCTAACCCTGCCTTCTGAGGTGCTGGTGCGGCCCCAGCTGCGTGGCGACCTCTTCCTCCTCCTCTGCCTTGGCCATGTGCTTCCACTGAGCCCCCACTGTCAGGTGGAAATGACATTAGCAGCTCGTCTACCAGCAATGCAGAGCAGGGGTTTATAACCGGCAAAACTGGGTTCATGTCACCCACCAATGGAACAGACAATTTTTAGAAATTTAGGTCCCTGGCACCCAGGCAGAGCAGGAGATTATTCACGGCAAAACTGGGTTCATGTCACCCACCAATGGGAAAGACGATTATTAGATATTTTGGCCCCTTGCACCCAGGCAGAGCAGGGGTTTGTACCCGACAAACATGGTAACATGTCACCCAACAATTGAAAATAATTTTTTTCAGAAATTTAGGTCCCTGTCACCTATGCAGTGCAGGGTTACTTGACAGAAAAAAATTGTAATATGTCAACCCCTGAACTCCTAGACAGATTAACTATATTATTGTCCCTGATATATATGCAGCGCAGGCCGCAAAGCTGCAGCAGTTGGCACCTGTGTTTCGTCATCATCGGAGACATGTTGCGGTGGTCTTCCCATGTCCTCATTCTGAAACATAAGTGGTTGGGCATCAGTGCACTCAATCTCTTCCACTTCTGGGGCAGGGCTATGTGGATGGCCCTGGGAAATCCTGCTAGCAGAGTCATGAAAATGCATAAGAGACTGCTGCATGACTTGGGGCTCAGACTGTTTGGCTGATTTGCAAGGGGGTGAGGTCAAAGATAGATGCCCATGGGCTGCAGGTGCCAACTCTGAGCTTTCAGCAGGGGATGGGGTGGGAGACAACGTAAAGGAACTGGCGGCACTGTCAGCCACCCAATCTACTAGCAACTGTACTTGTTCTGGCCTACTAAATAACGCTGAAGGCTCTGTCATCTATGCGCATCTGAGGAAGGTATTTCATTTGGGCGTGTAGCTGGCATAGATCAACCACGTCCTCTACCTGCAACAGGAGCTCCACCAACACCAGCAGCACCACGACCAGGGCCACGTTTCTTATTTGACGTTCTCCTCATTATTTGCGTTCACCCACTAAACTAAAAGATGGTTTATCCCAGGTGACAATTTAACTGCCGATAGTCAACAATTGAGTTCACTAACAGTAAGGCCGTGCCGGTGTCATAAAAAGAATACATTTCTTTATGTCAAACCATTAGAAAACGTGGTGTGGTGTTTAACAAGCAGGATATGCTCAACCCATATGCAGTTGTGCATTTATATAGGGGAGCACATCCTGCACTTGTAGTCCATTGCTAGGGGCAATCAACAGCAAAAAATGCATACAATGGAAGATGCCAGCAACGGACTACAAGTACCACAATAACCATCCTACATACAATAACAATGTGGATGTGGAGAACAATCAAAAACATAACCATAGCAAAGGCAGGTGCACTCTGCGGCAATACTAAACCCTAACACTGATGTTAAAATTGAGAGGTTAGCAACGGACTATGTGCAGGATGTGCTCCCCTATATACATGCACAACTGCATATGGGTTGAGCATATCCTGTTTGTTGAACACCACATCGCGTTTTGAGAGACCTTGACATGTTGTCCGAGCTTAAGACATGTCCTCCTAGTAGGATATGTCGAACTAACCTCTCAATTTTAAAATCAGTGTGAGGATTAAGTATTGCCGTAGAGTGCACCTGCCTTTGCTATGGTTGTATTTATTTATGTCACACAACAGTGAAACGGACCAATTCAATACAATTACTTCACTATCACAAAAAATGTGAATTTTCCAACCAACAATGTAACAGCCGAAATTAACGGTTTAATTGGACTGTCAGAAATGTAGCGTAGGATCCAAATGTGCTATCTAGCACAAAAACTGTGTTTTTTGCAAACAACTATGTAAATTCAGTATGTTACGGTTTTATTGGAATATCAGAAATGCAGCGTAGGATCCTAATGTGCTATCTAGCACAAAAACTGTGTTTTTTGCAAACAACTATGTAAATGCAGTACGGTTTTATTGGAATATCAGAAATGCAACATAAGCCACTAATGTGCTATCTAGAACAAAAACTGTTTTTTGCAAACAACTATGTAAATGAAGTACCGTATTTTTCGCCCCATAAGACGCACTTTTTTCCACAAAAAATAGGGGAAAAGTGCCCCTGCGTCTTATGGGGCGAATGCTGACATTTTTACATCGCCAGATGCGATGTATGCGCAAACGGGGAGGGACTGGGAGGAGGAGCTGGGGGCCGGCAATTGCGGAGGGGCCGGTGCAGTGACTGTACCCGGCCCCCCCCGCTCCAGTGCTGCACTAATAAAATATAAGGTATCTAAATCAATTAAAAGTTCTGGTCCATGCCCCCCACCCCTAATATTACCGACACACAGCTTGTTCAGTTGATAGCAGGCATTCCGGGCGGCCGGTGCGTCACTCACTGACGTCCAAGCCTGCGCCGCCTACTTTATGAATAAAGCAGCCAGCTCCTCCTCCTAGTCCCTCCCCGCTCGCTCAGTTTTATGGGGGGAGGGGGTCTGTGGATGGCACTGTTATGGGATGGGGGATCTGTGGATGGCACTGTTATGGGGTGGGGAGGGTCTGTGGATGACACATCTATAACAGTGCCATCCACAGATCCCCCATAACAGTGCCATCCACAGATCCCCCATACCAGTGCCAGCCCTGTTATGGGGGGGATCTGTGAAGGATACTGTTACAGGGGGGCTGTAACAGTATCCTTCACAGATCCCCCATAACAGTATCCTTCACAGATCCCCTCCCATAACAGTGTCAGACACAGATTCCCCCATAACAGTGTCAGTCACAGATCCCCCCCCCATAACAGTGCGTCATCCATAGATCCCCCCATAACAGTGCGTCATCCCCAGACCCCTCCATAAGTGTGTCATCCCCAGATCCCCCATAACAGTACGTCATCCCCAGATCTCCCATAACAGTGCCATCCCCAGATCCCCCATAACAGTGTCCTTCACAGATCCCCCCCATAACAGTGACATCCACAGATCCCCCATAATAGTGCCATGCACAGACCACCATTAGTTCCAAAAGCACACCTTTTGGTTAAAAATATTTTTTTTCTTATTTTCCTCCCCAAAAACCCCAGGTGCGTCTTATGGGCCAATGCGTCTTATAGGGCGAAAAATACGGTGTGTTACAGTTTTATTGGAATGTCAGAAATACAGTGTAGCACGCAAATTTGCTATCTAGCACAAAAAAATTGCTTTTATTTATAGCAGCAATGTAACTGCAGTATGTAACGGTTTAATTGGACTGTCAGAAATGAAGCATAGCCCGTAAATTTACTATCTACGAAAAAAAGTGTGCTTTTTTATAGCAGGAAGGTACCTGCAGTATTTAACGGTTTTATTGGACTGTCAAATATGCAGTGCCTGTGGCAGACAGATAAAAAATCGCTTTAGGTCACAAAAATATGTCAGACTAATGTAATTTAATAATTTTCACTGCCACGTATGTACTGCAGGCCGCAGGGGTACTTGACTGGCCAAATAAGGGAATTTGTCCTCCACTGAGCTATCAGAACCGAATTAAAGTAATGTCCCTGGCACACATGCAGTTTACATGCAGTTGCAAGGGCACTGCACTTGCAAAAATGGCCCCCGACTAGACGTCACTGTCATGTGATCAGTGCAGGGGGCGTGGCTCAGCACTGGATTTGATCCCGTGCTGAGCCACACCCCCTGCACTGATCACATGATGGTGACGTCACCCCAGGTCCTTCGGCTGTTCAACAGTTCGGGTCGGTGGCAGCCGCCCCTTATGGATTCCATATGCCGCTATAGTGGAATCCATAACGGGATGCGCGACTTACCACAACCCGAATGCCGAACACCGGACTTTTTTTTAAAGTTCGCTCATCTCTACCCCCGACGCCCACTGAACTAGCAGACTGATTAAAAGTCATTTTTCAGTGTCACTGGGCTCAGGGCTGGGTACAAAACTGTTGCATAGCACCTCAATAATCGCTGTAGTTTGAAGATAGAACAACACAAAGTACACCAGAATTCTTCCCTAATCTCCCCCTCGCAGCAGCAGTAGCATCCTATCCCTACACTGAGAAGAGCAAAGTGACATGCGGCGCTACGTGACGCCAGCCCATATAGAGGTTGGGTCACATGCTGCACTTGGCCAATCACAGCCATGCCATTAATAGGCATGGCTGTGATGACTTCTAAGGGCAGACAAGTGAAACGCTTGTTGATTGGCTGCCCTGCAGCCTTTCAAAAAGCACCAAGAAATCACCGAACACCGAACCCAAACTTTTACGGAAATGTTCGGGTTTGGGTACCGAAAACCCTAAAGTTCGGAACGAACCCTAGTCACAGATAGAAGTTTATAGGTATGGGGGGGTTTGAAACGCAGAGTCTTTATAATCAGAGACAAGTACTGACGTTCCCAATCATTTTTTTTTTACTTTTTTTTTTTTTTTTACAATAAACGTTAGTCTAACTTGCCCTAAAACTAGCGCTCTAAGGGCTCATTCACACAAACGTATTTCCGTATTGCAGACCACATATGCGGATCCGCAATAAACGGACACCGTTCCATGGGTCTGGATCCATCCCAGAGGCCTCACGAACGTTCTCCGTGCATTGGGGACCGCAAATTGTGGCACCAATGCACGGAATGGAACACATACGTTCGTGTGAATGAGCCCTAACTCTGAAAAATACCTAACTAACCCTAATGAATTCCTAATTTAAGATAAAAAGCTTTATGACAGGTTAATGACCAGAACAAGTCATTGATATGGATGACAGGGACTGGGGGGTTTATTGAAGGGTAATTGGGGTGCTGATGTACTGTCATTTACTATTTACTATTGGTAAATCACTGACAGAACACAGTGACAGGTCATATACTGTAGTAGGGACAAATGAGGGGTGATTATGGGACACTTGTAGGTCTTTTTTTTTTTTTTTTATACAGGTCTCTGGCTCTGATCAATTCCCTCACAGAAATGAGAAGATCGAAGCTGAGAGATAGCTCTCTGTTACATAATTTATTTTGATTGGTCTGTTCTTGACGGTGGACATTTCACAATGATAGCTGGATGGGACTACAGGAGGAGATGTGTGTACATGTGCACGATCGCTGACACGGAGGAACAGACGTATCGCAGTGATCTGTGGCCAGGACCACAGCTGATTGGTCCCTGGCCATCAAGCAGGAGTTGTTCGGTCCCCGACACAGCGGGGTAAGTGCAGCTTCAGGCGCACGATCTCGGCAGGGGAGCATTTAAAAGGGTTGTCCGGGATTAGGGACCATTGTTTAATAGCATTGCACATACACACACTTTACATACACCCATGTCCTACCTTTTCAGCATGTTTCTAAGTACCCTTTTTACCCAAAACCTTTATGGCAGGAAGTAACTGATTCCTTTCAGTCAGTGACGTAACGGTGTTCTGTGAAAAGTTGGTACTTGTAAAAAGTTGGTACCCTCGTCACTTCCGGTCCTGACGTCAGGTTGAAACGAAGGTGTGAGCTGAGAGCTCGGCTCCTCATTGGCTGGCGCGAAGGCGTGTTGGCGCCTGCGCACAAGCAACATGGGTACCATGATTTAACATGAAGCGACTGTGAACGCGCAGAGGGAGGAAGGGAACCTTGGATTTATGGCCCACCGCGCATGCGCGAATAACACTGCTGCTTTGGTTTATAGGACCTGAGGGAGGGGAGGGACGCAGGGAGGGAGGTTTGGCCGCAATGTAAACTTTTGGTTTATAGGACCTGAGGGACGGGAGGGACGCAGGGAGGGGGGCGGGTTTTGGCCGCTCTGTAATTGGCCACTATCAACTTCCAGCACAATGGAGCGGAGCCGAGGGAGCTGAGGGAGGGAGGGACGCAGGAAGGGGGGCGGGGTTTGGCCGCTCTGTGATTGGTCATTCCCCGGGCACCATATTTTAACAGTGCACCTCATGCTGAGGGAGGGAGGGATGCAGGGAGGGGGGCGGGGTTTGGCCGCTCTGTGACTGGTCATTCCCCGGGTACCATATTTTAACAGTGCACATCATGCCTAGGAGCTGAGGGAGGGGGGGACGCAGGGAGGGGGGCGGGGTTTGGCCGCTCTGTGATTGGTCATTCCCCGGGTACCATATTTTAACAGTGCACTTCATGCCTAGGAGCTGAGGGAGGGACGCAGGGAGGGGGCGGAGTTTAGCCGCTCTGTGATTGGTCATTCCCCGGGTACCATATTTTAACAGCTTACTTCATGCCTAGGAACTGAGGGAGGGAGGGATGCAGGGAGGGGGGCGGGGTTTGGCCGCTCTGTGATTGGTCATTCCCTGGGTACCATATTTTAACAGTGCACATCAAGCCTAGGAGCTGAGGGAGGGAGGGACGCAGAGAGGGGGGCAGGGTTTGGCCGCTCTGTGATTGGTCATTCCCCGGGTACCATATTTTAACAGCTTACTTCATGCCTAGGAGCTGAGGGAGGGAGGGACACAGGGAGGGGGGCGGGGCGGGGTTTGGCTGCTCTGTGATTGGTCATTCCCCGGGTACCATAGTTTTACATCAACCATTTCAAATGTATAAACAGTAAACCAGTGAAATTGTTGTTCAAATGATGTTTATTAATACATAAAAAATAAAAACATGTTACATTTGGTAAAAAGAATATGGAATACACCATACATAAAAATCTTTATTCCCTAAATAAAGAGGCTTCGTGTACTGTTTGTCAACTTTTAACCCCTTTGGGACACATGACGTACCGGTACGGCATGTTTCCCGAGTCCTTAAGGACACATGACGTACCGGTACGTCATGAGTTGTTCCGATCACTGCTGCTCAGCTGGCAGTGATCGGAACAAGGTACCTGCTGAAATCATTCAGCAGGTACCTTGTTACAATGCCCAGGGGGGTCCTGTGACCCCCCCATATGGGCGATCGCTGCAAACCGCAGGTCAATTCAGACCTGCGGTTTGCAGCGCTCATGCGATCTCTGATCCCGCGGTCTATGACCGCGGGGATCAGAGAGTTAATGTCCCCAAATAGTTTTTAACCCCCTGCAGCCCCCAATCATACTGTGGCTGCGGGGTGCAGGGGGTGGTTGCGGGCGGCGCGAGGCGGGCGGGAGGCGGGCGGTGCGGCGGGCGGGATCGCGATTGCGATCCCCGCCCGCCTCCCTGTAATCTATCCCTGGTGTCTAGTGGTTCTATCAGAGTGTCAGCACATTGCTGACACTCTGATAGAAACGGCTGGCATCTGTGCTGCAGATGCCAGCCGTTTAACCCTTCAGTACCGCGGTCCGTACGGACCGCAGTATGGAAGGGTTAACCGGAGGGAGCGCTCCCTCCCTCTCCCATCGGGGGCTGCTGTGCCTTTGCAGCCCCCAACAGGATGGGATCGAAGAGGGAGGGTGCTCCCCTCCCTCCTATCCATCACCCCTGCCCAGTTATGGCAGGGGTGATGGTTGCCATGGAGACAGGACGCTTTCAGAGCGTCCTGCTCTCCATGGTGCTGAAAGTCTGAATAGACCTGCTAAAGGTCTATTCAGACTTTCTAAAGTACAAAATACAGTACAGTGCACTATATAGTGTACTGTACTGTATTACTACAGAACACCAGATCCACTGGATCTTTCAGAACCAAGTGGGTCTGGGTCAAAAAATGTAAAAAAGTGAAAAAAAAGTAAAAATGAAACAAACACATAACACTGAATAAAAACTAAAAAAATAAAATACACTACACATATTAGGTATCGCCGCGTCCGTAAAAACCTGCTCTATAAAAATATCACATGACTGAACTCCTCAGGTGAACGCCATAAAAAAAATAAAAAAAATGGTGTAAATAAGCCATTTTTTGGCACATTACATCACTAAAAGTGTAATACAAAGCGATCAAAAAGGCGTTTGCCTCCCAAAATAGTACCAATCAAACCGCCATCTCATCCCGCAAAAAACGAGCCCCTACCTAAAACAATTGGCCAAAAATAAAAAAACTATGCCTCTCAGACTAAAACATGATTTTTTGTTTCAAAAATGCTTTTAGTGTTAAATGTAAAAAAAAAAAAAAGTAGACATATTTGGTATCTACACGTCCGTAAGAATCTGCTCTATAAAAATATCACATGACCTAACCCCTCAAGTAAACACTGTAAAAAAAATAATAAAAACTTTGTCAAAAAGCCATTTTTTGCCACCTTACATCACAAAAAGTGTAATAGCAAGCGATCAAAAAGTCATATGACCCCCAAATAGTGCCAATCTAACCGTCACCTCCTCCCGCAAAAATGATACCCAACCTGAGACAATTGCCTAAAAACTGAAAAATATATGGCTCTCAGACTATGGAGATACTAAAACATGTTTTTTTCATTCAAAAAGGATATTATTGTGTAAAACCAAAATAAATAAAAAAAGGTATACATATTATGTATCGCCGCGTCCGTAAGGACCTGCTCTATAAAAATATAACATGACCTAACCCCTCAGATGAACGCCGTAAACATAAAAAATAAAAACGTTGTCAAACAAGCCATTTTTTGTCACCTTACATCACAAAAAGTGTAATAGTAAGCGATCAAAAGTCATATGCACCCCAAGATGGTGCCAATCAAACCGCCATCTCATCCCGCAAAAAATGAGCCCCTACATAGGACAATCGGCCAAAAAAAAAAAATATATGGCTCTCAAACTATGGAGACACTAAAACATGATTTTTTTGTTTTAAAAAATTATATTATTGTGTAAAACTTATATAAATAAATAAAAAGTATACATATTATGTATCGCCGCGTCCGTCACAACCTGATCTATATAAATAACACATGACCTAACCCCTCAGCTGAACACAGCAAAAAAAATAAAAAAATACGGTGTCAAGAGCCATTTTTGTCACCTTACATCACAAAAAGTGTCATAGCAAGCGACCAAAATGTCATATGCACCCCAAGATGGTGCCAATCAAACCGCCATCTCATCCCGCAAAAAATGAGCCCCTACATAACACAGTCGCCCAAAAAATAAAATAAAACTATGGCTTTCAGAATGTGGAGACACTAAAAAAAATTATTTTCAAAAAGGCTTTATTATGTAAAACTGAAACAAAAAACCCCAAAAACTAGTCATATTTGGTATTGTCGCGTCCGTAACAACCTGCTCTATAGAAATAGCACACAATCTAACCTGTCAGTTCAACTATGTAAATAACAAAAAATAAAAACAGTCCCAAAACAGCTATTTTTTGCAAATTTTCCATTTTAATCCATTTTTGCAGTAACAAAGCAAGGGTTAACAGCCAAGCAAAACTCAATATTTATTGCCCTGATTCTCTTGTTTGCAAAAACACCCCATATGTGGTCGTAAACTACTGTATGGCCAAACGGCAGGGCACAGAAGGAAGGGAACGCCATATGGTTTTGGAAGGCAGATTTTGCTGGACTGGTTTTTGACACTATGTCCCATTTGAAGCCCCCTGATGCACCCCTACAGTAGAAACTCCAAAAAAGTGACCCCATTTTGGAAACTACGGGATAAGGTGTCAGTTTTGTTGGTACTATTCTAGGGTAAACATGATTTTTGGTTGCTCTATATTACACTTTTTTGAGACAAGGTAACAAAAAATAGAAATTCGGAAATTTCATCTCCATTTGCCAATAACTCTTGTGGAACACCTAAAGGGTTAAAAAGTTTGTAAAACTGGTTTTGAATACCTTGAGGGGCGTAGTTTCTTAGATGGAGTCACTTTTATGGAGTTTCTACTCTAGGGGTGCATCGGGGGCTTCAAATGGGACATGGTGTCAAAAATCCAGTCCAGCAAAATCTGCCTTCCAAAAACCATATGGCGCTCCTTTCCTTCTGCGCCCTGCAGTTTGGCCATACAGCAGTTTACGACCACATATAGGGTGTTTCTGAAAACTACAGAATCAGGGCAATAAAAATTGAGTTTTGTTTGGCTGTTAACCCTTGCTTTGTTACTGGAAAAAATGGATTCAAACGGAAAAATTTTCAAAAATCGAAATTCTGAAATTTTATCTTTATTTGCCATTAACTCTTGTGGAAAACCTAAAGGGTTAATGACGTTTGTAAAATCAGTTTTGAATACCTTGAGGGGTGTAGTTTCTAGAATGGGGTAATTTTTGGGTGGTTTCTATTATGTAAGCCTCACAAAGTGACTTCAGACCTGAACTGGTCCCTAAAAGTGGGTTTTTGAAAATTTCTGAAAAATTTCAAGATTTGCTTCTAAACTTCTAAGCCTTGTAACGTCCCCAAAAAATGAAATAGCATTCCCAAAATGATCGATACATGAAGTACACATATGGGGAATGTAAATCAATAACTTTTTTTGGCAGTATTACTATGTATTATAGAAGTAGAGTAATTGAAACTTGGAAAATTGCAAATTTTTCAAAATTTTTGGTAAATTTGGTATTTTTTTATAAATAAAAATGAAATTTTTCGACTTCATTTTACCACTGTCATGAAGTACAATATGTGACGAAAAAACAATCTCAGAATGGACTGGATAAGAAAAAGCGTTTTAAAGTTATCACCACATAAAGTGACAATGGTCAGATTTTGAAAAAATGGCCTGGTCCTTAAGGTGAAATAGGGCCGTGTCCTTAAGGGGTTAAAAAAAAATATGTTTCTGTATTTAAAGTGCGTAAAGGCAAAACCCAAAAAGGGTTTATATGTTTAAGTTCATAAGTTAGCCACATGGGACTCTGTTGTCAAATTTTTTTCGTTTACAGTGATATTTCTCACACCCAGCATGGGTATATATAAAAATACACCCCAAAACTCATTGTCCTACTTCTCCTGAGTACGGTGATACCACATGTGTGACACTTTTTTGCAGCCAAGATGCGCAAAGGGGCCCTAAAACCAACGGGTACCTTTAGGATTTCACAGGGCATTCTCACGTTTTAGGGGCCCCTAAAATGCCGGTGTACCATGAAAAAACCTTAAATCATGAACAAACCTTAAGTTAGCTGATTTCAGGGGGTGTCTTCGGGGTGTGTCCTTCGGCGCATGCGCATTACGCCGAAACAGGTCTAAACAGGGTTATGAAACAGGTCTGAAGCCAGAGGCGCGGGGTTGGCACGGGTGTATGAATAAACCAATGCCCAGGGGGTCCTGTGCCCCTGCAGAAAACCGCAGGTCAATTCAGACCTGCGGTTTTCTGCACTTCTGGGCTCATTCAGTGCCACTGCCACGGGGTTATGAGAGGCGCGGGGTTGGCATGGGTGTATGAATAAACCTGTGAGCCCCCCGCCCCCCCATGTTGCGCAGAAAACCGCAGGTCAATTCAGACCTGCGGTTTTCTGCGTGACAGTCTCTGATCCCCGCAGTCTGTGACCGCGGGGATCAGAGACCTAAATGTAAAAATTAACCAATTTACCCCCCCCCCCTGCACCCCGCCATGTTACTGACCCCCTCGGGCGGTGCAGGGGGGGTGGGAAATTGCGGGCTGCAGGCGCGGGAGGTGCGGCAGGCGGGATGGCAATTGCGATCCCCCGCCCGCCTCCTTTGAAATGTTTTCCCTGGTGGTCTAGTGGGTATAGCAGGGGGTCAGCACAGTCTGAGACCTGTTTCTGCGTACTGCGCTGAGCCAAGCGCGGGCTGCATAGAACACACCCCCTTAATATGTAACGTGAGCAGAGAGCCGAACGCGGGCTGCATAGAACACACCCCCTGAATATATAATATGAGCCGAGAGCCAAGCTCGGGCTGCATAGAACACACCCCCTGAATATGTAATGTGAGCTGAGAGCCGAGTGAGGGCTGCATAGAACACACCCCCTGAAATCAGCTGACTTAAGGTTTGTTCATGATTTAAGGCTTTTTCATGGTACACCGGGACAGTAAAAATACCACACAAGTGACCCCATTCCGGAAAGTAGACATCCTAAGGTATTCGCTGATGGGCATAGTAAGTTCATGGAAGTATTTATTTTTTGTCATAAGTTAGCGGAAATGGAATTTTTTTTTTTTTTCACATGCATGATTTATCACATGCATGATTTGCTTTTTTATTATGTGTGTCCCTTCTGTCTTCCCCTAGCTTTGCTCTCTCTCTTGTCTCATCCCTTCTTCTTCATTCTGGCTTCAACCCTCATCTCTGCTACATGTTCCTGTTAGCTGCTCACAGCATGATTTTTTGACCTATCCATCTGTTCATCGGTGTATGATCTGCACAGTTTGAAATAAACTTCTTCAGGATCTACAAGGTGTCCTTTGGATCGAGTCACTGTCAGCCAATTCACCTAAGACTGCAGTTATAGCCATCTCATCACAACTGTAAGTTCAGAGATCACATTGTAGTGCTTAGACTGGAGAGGCAGTACAGTCAAAAAATCAGTGAAGGGATCTTACAAGATCTGCCAAATATCTTTCAAGGGATCCTTGCTAGCTATGCATGTATAGTGAGATGTATATGGACACTGGAATATAGCAAGATATATGTACAAGCCTGTATACTTCAGCCAGCAAGTAAATCTCAGCATAAGATTCATCAGTTTTCTGCACAGATTATTGAGGAAACTGTTCATGCAACTGTTATATAATCAGCTCCCAGACTGACTGTATTGTCACATGCATTCTGCCTGCAAGTCAATCTAAGCTCTGTATGCAATCCACACTAACTTTGCAGCAGCCATTGCTAAACTTCTCTCTGACGCCCCTCCCACTGGTTGCCTAGGAAACCCTCTCCCAGAGCCAGAAGATTGATACATTTCTATGCAAACACATACCTTGTGATTTAACCCTCTGCTTGTTGTCACAATGCACCAGCAAGGCAATGTACAATCTGAGGAACCTAATACACAGAAAGAACCTGAACCTCCTACAGATCAGGAGTTGGATCCTCAAACCCACATAAAACAAAAACGTTCAGTGAAACCAACCTGGAAAGTCCAACAGAACTATGAGGCTGACAGGGAAGAACTGCTGCAGAACCTCAGCCACTCATGGTCTAACACTATTGAATGCATGTCAGCTCTGTCTCAACCAACTCATGAGGTATTGCACCTAGAGGGCGCTGTTAAGCAATTGAATGCTGCCTATGAGAACTACCAAAGACTGTCTGCTAAATATGCTGATCTCTTAAAGCGGTACAACACAGAAAATTCCTTAAAAGAATTACAGGAATAGAATGAGCTCAATCTTGAAAGTGATGATCTAGTAATACAAACAAGGACAAAAACAGATGTAAAAATCGCACATCTCCATGAATCCAGATCCCATCTGTCCACAACTTCTAAGCGCTCCTCACGATCTTCCAAATCCTTAAGATAAACATCTTCTACTCTCAGCCAACAACTCATCAAAGCCCACGCTGATGCAGAAGCTTCTAAAATCCAGGCAGCTTTCGCCCAAGAGAAAGCAAGGATGAAAGCAGAGATGGAAGCTGACGCTGCAAGGATGGAAGCTGAAGCTGCACACAAGAAAGCAGAAATGGAAGCTGAGGCTGCACGGATGGAAGCTGAGGCCGCACAGAAGAAAGCAGAAATGGAAGCTGAGGCTGCACGGAAGAGAGCGGAAATGGAAGCTGAGGCTGCACGGATGGAAGCTAAGGCCGCACAGAAGAAAGCAGAAATGGAAGCTGAGGCTGCACGGAAGAGAGCGGAAATGGAAGTTTTTGAAAAACAATGTGAGCACGCCAAAGACATGGCAAGACTAAGAGTCTTAGAGCAGGCTGTACGCGACAATGAAAGAGGTGTCAGTAGCAATCACTCTGTTACATCTTATGCATCAGTGTCATCACAGACCTCATCAATCTGTCATGGCAGCCAAAGAACTCAACCAAGGTGTTTTCTCTACATCTACTACACCTTCTCAAGTGGCAGAAACGGGTATGGATAGAAATGACCCATCACACTATCGCACTAACCTGCCATCCTCTAACCAATCCATTATACGGCTACAAACCAACACACCTTTGGACCGCACACCAGCTCCAGTGTTAAACGCCTTAGCACCATCTTACGTTCCCCAGTCACTCAACGTCAATGTACCAGCCCCTGCAACTAACTCAGTCCCACCTGCAATTGTATATCCAAAGTCTGAAAACACAGACATGTCGCAGTTTGCCAAGTACATCCTTCGCAGAGAACTGACTAGGACAGGCCTCACCATGTTTGATGACAAACCTGAAAATTACCGAGCATGGAAATTCACCTTTAAGGCCACAATCAGCGAACTAGATATCACTGCTGCAGAAGAATTGGATCTACTCATCAGATGGCTAGGTCCTCAGTCAGCTGAACGTATTAAGAGACTTAAAACAGTTTACACTTTCAATCCTGCTGCAGGTCTTGATGCTGTTTGGGACAGACTTGAACGTAGCTTTGGCGGCTCTGAGGCCATCGAAGATGCCTTACTCAAAAGGTTGCAAGGCTTCCCAAGGATTACAGCTAAAGACAATCTAAAGCTTCAAGAACTTAGTGATCTTCTACTAGAGCTTCAACTAGCTAAAGCTGACACCCGCCTACCCGGGCTTAGTTACCTTGACACCCCTCGTGGCATCAACCCTATTGTTCTTAAGCTACCATATGGCATCCAAGAAAAATGGGTTAGTCAAGGATCTACTTACAAGAAAAGGTATGGAGTTGCCTTTCCTCCCTTTTCCTACTTCTGTAAGATTCATAAAGGAAATCGCAGACTCTAAGAATGACCCAAGTTTCTTTTACGGTGACTGTATCCCTCTTAGTCCATCTTCTCCAGGACTTGCAAACACGCGCATAATGCACAGAGTCCGCAGGGGTCCAGTGTCAGTGAAAAGGACTGATGTTCAACCTGCGCCTGCTACGGTTCTTCCGAAGACTGGACAAAACAAGAAACTTGAGGATCCAAATCGCCAATGTCCCATACATAACAAGCCACACCCACTTAAGAAGTGCATCGGTTTCAGAAAGAAACCTCTACAGGAACGCAAGGAACTTTTAAAAGAATTTGGAGTTTGTTTCAGATGCTGTGCTTCCACAGAACACATGGCAAAAGACTGTAAGGCCACCATTAAATGCATAGAATGCGGAAGTGACAACCACGTTCAAGCCCTTCATCTGTACCAACACAGCATCACTCCATCCACTGACTTTCCCCCCAGGGCAAAGCTTGGCGGGGAGAACGCTGAACAAACAGCAACCTACACCCCAGTGTTCTCAACATGCACTGAAGTCTGTGGGGAAGGACTTTGTGGGAAATCCTGCGCTAAGATATGCTTGGTTCGTGTATACAAAAAGGGCAAACCTGAAAGGGCTGTAAGACTGTATACCATTCTTGACGACCAGAGTAACCGATCTCTCGCAAGTACAAAGTTCTTTGATCTCTTAGGCATAGCAGGAGGTGCTCTACCTTATACCCTGGGTACTTGTGCAGGCATTACAGAAGTCTGGGGTAGAAGAGCCAGTGACCTTGTAGTTACTCCTCTCAATGGCAACTTGGAAATACCCTTGCCTACGATCATTGAGTGTAACCAGATCCCAACTAACAAGGATGAGATCCCCACTCCTGAAGCTGCCATGCACCATACTCATTTGAAGGACATAGCTGATCAAATACCAGCCTTTGAGAAAAATGCTGATATCCTGTTGCTACTCGGGAGAGACATCCTAAGGGTGCACAAGGTGCGCCATCAAATCAACGGCCCACATGATGCACCCTACGCCCAGCGTCTGGATCTAGGCTGGGTCATTATTGGCAACGTCTGTCTTAGCAATGCCAGGAAACCTCTCTCGGTTTCTTCCTTTAAAACACATGTCCTGCCCAATGGACGCACTACTTGCTTTCCAAGACAACATCACTATAGTGTGAAAGAAAGGCTGTATGACAAAGGTACGCCAGAGCGCATCATACTCAATGAAAATAAAGCATTTATCTTTCGGGATGACAACATTGGTAACACAGTGTTTGAAGTAACCACAGAAGACAATGAGTTAGCAGCCACAATGGAAGACAAGGAATTCTTGAGAACCATGAGTAAAGAGTTCTATCAAGATGATTCTAACAGCTGGGTGGCGCCGCTACCATTCCGCACTCCAAGGAAGAGAATTCCAAATAATAGACAACATGCAGATTCACGGTTCATCTCTTTAGAGCGCAACCTGAACTGGAAACCGGAGATGAAGAAACATTTTGTCGACTTTATGCAGAAGGTATTTGAGAGAGACCATGCTGAACCTGCACCCCCTCTTACACAAGGAGAAGAATGCTGGTACCTTCCGTGTTTTGGTGTATACCATCCTCGTAAGCCTGACCAGATTAGAGTGGTCTTTGACTCAAGCGCTCGTCATGAAGGCGTTTCTCTCAATGACAATCTTCTCTCTGGACCTAATCTGAACAACAACCTCTTAGGAGTCCTACTCCGCTTTAGACAAGAGCCAATTGCCATTATGGCCGGCATTCAACAAATGTTTCATTGTTTCATCGTCCGTGAAGATAACAGAAACTTTCTCAGGTTCCGATGGTATCGCAATAATGATGTCAACAACGAGGTCATAGACTATCGGATGAAAGTTCACGTGTTCGTTAATAGCCCTTCCCCCGCAGTTGCCATTTATGGACTGAGAAAAACTGCCCAAGAAGGAGAACAGGAGTTCGGGACGGATGCACGTCAGTTTGTAGAAAGGAACTTCTACGTGGATGACGGTCTTAAGTCCCTACCTACGGAAGAAGAGGCCATTGACCTTCTCACCAGAACCCAGGACATGCTTACCACTGCCAACCTCAGACTACACAAAATCATCTCCAACAGCAATAAGGTAATGGGAGCATTTCCTTCTGATGATCATGCTGTCAGTGCCAAGGAATTCCAACCAGAGTCTGACCTTTCCCTCACACAACGCAGCCTTGGATTGCTATGGGATGTTAAACAAGACACATTCACGTTTCAAACATCAGCCTGCGACAAACCCTTCACAAAAAGAGGAGTACTGTCCGCAGTGAACAGTATCTACGACCCCTTGGGATTCATTGCACCCTTTACTCTTCAGGGTAAGATATTACTCAGACAACTACCTACAGAGAACACTGACTGGGATACCCCGTTAGCGAAGGAGAAACAACAAAGGTGGGAATCCTGGAAACAGTCTCTCCAGGCATTGGAACAGTTTAAGATACCACGCTCTTACACTCCTGTGTCCTTGAAGAATGCCACTAGACTAGAGATCCATGTCTTTTCTGATGCATCCATGGAAGCCATAGCTGCAGTAGCTTATCTCCGGGCCGTACACTCCAACGGTGAAATAGGAGTAGGATTCCTCATGGGCAAAACCAAGCTAACTCCAAAGCCTGCACATACCATCCCAAGGCTTGAACTCTGTGCAGCCATGTTAGCTGTTGAAATTGCTGAGCTTATAAAGCACGAAATAGACCTTGACATTGATTCCTTCGACTTTTATACAGATAGCAAAATCGTGCTAGGATACATACATAATCAAACAAGACAATTCCATGTGTATGTCGGCAATCGAGTTGAACGCATCAGGAAATTCTCCACGCCAGAGCAATGGCACTATGTACCCACCGACCTTAACCCTGCCGACTTAGGCAGTCGTGCAGTGCCTGCTGCTGCGTTTCTGGATACATCATGGATATCTCCACCAGTACTCTTGAATGAAGCATTCTTCTCAAGGCCTGTAGAGTCTACCTTTGAACTTATCCATTCAGAGTCTGATAAGGAAATCAAGACCATTGCAGTTACACTTAACACCTCTGTGGAAGCAAAGGTAAAACGGAAATCTCGCAGATTT
This sequence comes from Bufotes viridis, assembly GCA_033119425.1. Taxonomy (NCBI): domain Eukaryota; kingdom Metazoa; phylum Chordata; class Amphibia; order Anura; family Bufonidae; genus Bufotes; species Bufotes viridis. The sequence goes on from CM065598.1 coordinate 51,816,110, forward strand.
GAGCGGTTTTATAAGTGGTCTTCAGCTGTACGAGCTATGTCAGGGATACGGGACATTTTCTGGAGAAATTAAGAGAAGTGAACTTGCCAGAGCGCTTCCTCTTGGTGAGTTTTGATGTGGTCTCATTGTATACTTCAATTGATCACTCATATGGTCTGAATGTCGTCGATGTGGCGCTGGCCAGCACGGGACTCTCTCCTGGGGCGCGCCGGTTGATCCTCGACCTCTTGGAGGTGGTCCTGAGGAGAAATTATTTTCTCTTCAGGGACACCTTCTACCAGCAGAAGCGTGGTGTGGCTATGGGGTCGAATGTGGCCCCGACCTACGCAAACATCTTCATGGCAGAGGTCGAGGATCGACTGGTGTATCAATCCCGTTTTTTTGAGAGGGTCCTGTGTTGGTGGCGCTACATCGACGACATTTTCTTGATCTGGAATGGGACATCACTCGAGTTAGAGGAATTCCATGAGCACCTAAATGCGGGTGTCCGGGACCTGCGGTTCACTGTCACATATTCTGTGAGGGAACTGCAGTTCCTAGACGTACGCGTGTACATTGAAGATGGAATTATTAAAAGTGATCTATTCCAAAAACCTTCGGACAAAAATACTTTACTCATATATGACAGTAACCATCCACGTAAAATGGTTGATTCTCTTCCTTGGAGTCAGCTTCTCCGTGTACGACGAATAGTCTCTGATGAGGGAATATTTGTCGACAGAGTAGAGGAGATGTGTAATAAATTCTTGACTAGGGGATACCCGAAAAGTCTGTTACGACGTAAAAAGCAGAGGATCCTTGGTATGGACCGGGACTCCACTATGGTGGGAGCATCCCGGAATAAGAAAATGTAAGGATCCCTTTTGTATCCATCTATGGTGATGATAGTGGCAGGATAGCCAGAATACTTAGAGATGAGTGGCAAATCCTTCATCGAGGGATGCCCACGGTCAAGGAATTTACAGTATCACCAATGATGGCATACAAAAGGAGTCCTAATCTTAGAGACAGGATCGTGAAGGCAGACGTAGGAGGTGGTTTAGTAATGCAACAACGATTATTGGCCCCTAAGAAATGTGGCAATTTCCCATGCCTGTCTTGCTGCAATTGCAGCAATATAGTCAAAGGAGATAGCTTCACACACCCCTATAGTGGTAAAGTCTATAAAATTAGGGACTATTACACGTGTAGATCATCATACGTGATATATATAATACAGTGCCCATGTAGTTTGATCTACGTGGGTGAGACCACTATGGAATTACGTGAGCGTATTAATAAACATAAAAGTACTATCCGAACAGGGGCTCTGGATAAACCAGTGGCTAAACACTTTGTTGAATTCAAACATTCGGTGAATCAATTGCGATTTCGTGCAATCGATAATGTCAAAATTCCGAGAAGGGGTGGGGACAGATGTAAAATTCTCCGTAGAAAAGAGCTTAAATGGATTCATACATTAAGATCGTTACAACCTTATGGTTTGAATCTAGAATTTAATGTTTCCTCTATCGACTGAAATAAATATATATATCCTCAGGTAATTCATGTATTTGTTGATTTTAATTGGTATGGCCAGGTTATAATGCGCCCTGATTGGACATATATCCCATTTTCATATGTATGACATGATATGTAATAACTTGATTACCTGTATATTTACAGTGGGAAGCATATATGAATGATTATTGTTATCGCTGGCTTCCGCCCCCCTTTTGAAACATCTTGTGTTGTTTAGGTTGTACGGGGTGGCGATCATGTGATTTGTCACGTAATCGCCACTCTGACGCATGCCGCTGTTGTGTGGCGCGGGTCGCATACCGCTGACGTCAAAAGGGAGCGCAGTAACAGAGGCATGGTGTGATGCCCTGATGAAACAGGCGCGGATATGTGACGTCATTGGAATGGGACAGGTAACTTGGGGAGACGGGAGCCCAGCGTGGATCATGAAAGAGGTTGGTACCTTCTGAGATAATTTACATACAGGTGCACCAGATTATGCAAATAGGGTATTGAATTCTAACTTAGGGGATTGGTCCATTGCAAATTGGGGGGTGTACTAACTGGGAGTGTTTTTAGTATAAATATGTGCATTGCTACTTGTAAAATGAGCTTGACAAAGGCTGTATACCAGCCGAAACGTTGCTGCTATCCTGTATGTGTACGTTGATGTCTTGGAGTCTGGAATAAAGAATTTTTGATGGAAGATGCTGCCGACAACCTGATTTTTATTTCCTTGATTGTGGCTGAGTGGATCCGTGGCCGTGTCTGGCTGTTGCATCGTGGATACCATCCCCGGAGCCCGGTGGTGCTGCTTCTACATATTTATTGCTTCAGCTGTACGAGCGACTGCACGTCTTATTCACATTGTTCGTCACTTCGCAAACAGGAAGATGAACTCCGTACACCGGCTTGATACAAAGGGAGGTAAGAAGGACTGGTTCTGTTGTTGCCTTCCCCTCTGAAGATGACGCACGGAACTATATCCTTCCTACTGTTGTCTACTAATGTTTTTCTTGTCGATGCTCTTTTTTGTTCTTTTTTGTTGCAGGTGTTCCAGTAGGAAAACATCTATTATTCATGGACTTGAACAAGTTATTATTGTTAAATGTTATTTGAAATCATAGATTTCGACGGGGAGTGTCATGTTATCATGTGTGTCCCTTCTGTCTTCCTCTAGCTTTGCTCTCTCTCTTGTCTCCTCCCTTCTTCTTCATTCTGGCTTCAACCCTCATCTCTGCTACATGCTCCTGTTAGCTGCTCACAGCATGATTTTTTGACCTATCCATCTGTTCATCGGTGTATGATCTGCACAGTTTGAAATAAACTTCTTCAGGATCTACAAGGTGTCCTTTGGATCGAGTCACAGTCAGCCAATTCACCTAAGACTGCAGTTATAGCCATCTCATCACAACTGTAAGTTCAGAGATCACATTGTAGTGCTTAGACTGGAGAGGCAGAACAGGGGCCCCTAAAACGTGAGAAGTAGTTTGGAATCCAAATGCGTAAAAATGCCCTGTGAAATCCTAAAGGTACTCGTTGGTTTTAGGGCCCCTTTGCGCATCTTGGCTGCAAAAAAGTGTCACACATGTGGTATCACTGTACTCGGGAGAGGTAGGGCAATGTTTTTTGGGGTGTATTTTCTCATATACCATGCTGGGTGTGAGAAATATCGCTGTAAACGAAAAAAAATTGACAACAGAGTCCCATGTGGCTAACTTATGAACTTAAACATATGAACCCTTTTTGGGTTTTGCCTTTACGCACTTTAAATACAGAAACATCTTTTTTTTAAAAAAGTTGACAAACAGTAATACGAAGCCTCTTTATTTAGGGAATAAAGATTTTTATGTATGGTGTATTCATATTCTTTTTACCAAATGTAACATGTTTTTATTTTTTATGTATTAATAAACATCATTTGAACAACAATTTCACTGGGTTACTGTTTATACAATTGGTTGATGTAAAACTATGGTACCCGGGGAATGATCAATCACAGAGCGGCCAAACCCTGCCCCCTCCCTCCCTCAGCTCCTAGGCATGATGTGCACTGTTAAAATATGGTACCCAGGGAATGACCAATCACAGAGCGGCCAAACCCCGCCCCCGTCCCTGCGTCCCTCCCTCAGCTCCTAGGCATGATGTGAGCTGTTAAAATATGGTGCCCGGGGAATGACCAATCACAGAGCGGCTAAACTCCGCCCCCTCCCTGCGTCCCTCCCTCCCTCAGCTCCTAGGCATGAGGTGCACTGTTAAAATATGGTACCCGGGGAAAGACCAATCACAGAGCGGCCAAACCCCGCCCCCCTCCCTGTGTCCCTCCCTCGGCTCCGCTCCATTGTGCTGGAAGTTGATAGTGGCCAATTACAGAGCGGCCGAAACCCACCCTCCTCCCTGCGTCCCTCAGGTCCTATAAACCAAAAGTTTACATTGCGGCCAAACCTCCCTCCCTGCGTCCCTCCCTCAGGTCCTATAAACCAAAGCAGCAGTATTATTTGCGCATGCGCGGTGGGCCGTAAATCCAAGGTTCCCTCCCTCTGCGCGTTCACAGCCGCTTCATGTTAAATCATGGTACCCATGTTGCTTGTGCGCAGGCGCCAACACGCCTTCGCGCCAGCCAATGAGGAGCCGAGCTCTCAGCTCACACCTTCGTTTCAACCTGACGTCAGGACCGGAAGTGACGAGGGTACCAACTTTTTACAGGTACCAACTTTTCACAGAACACCGGGTCCCTTGCAGAGGAGGAAAGCTTCCTCTTCTGCTGCTCAGGGAGCCTGGTGATGTCACTGACAGCCTAATTAATTATGCTAAAGTCTAGGAGGGGCAGTAACTCTCCTGGCCAAGATTGCGCTAAGCTCCGCCCCTCCAATCTGGTGACCTCACCGGGCGCCGACAAGGGACCAATCAGAGTGGTCCCATGCCGACATTCACTTGCAGCCTAAGTAAAAACTCAGGGAACTTGTGCCTCCCCTAAAATGCTCCACTTCTTTCTGTCCCCATTGTCCCATATATAACAAATGCCCCCCCTCCTCATATTTGCATGCCCCCCCCCTCGATGGGTCCGCTCCTTGTGAAGATATTGATGGCAGCGGCTCAGGAACGGAGCCGCTGCCATCAGCAGAGAGGTTAGCTGTAACTGTAACAGCTAACACTCTGCTGTAGCACCCCAAATCGGTGCTGGCACCGATCTGGGGTGTTTAACCCCATGGATGCCGCGGTCAGCAGCCGCCCGCGGCATCCATGTGGTTGAGAAGGAGGGAGCTCCCTCTCTCTACCATCGCGCCCCTGCTGCTGCGATTGCAGCGGCGCGATGGTTGCCATGGCAACCGGACGCCTAACAAAGGCGCCCTGGTTGCTATGGACCTAAGGCTAATCAGACCCTTAGTGAAAAAGTAGCACTGACAATACAGTGCATTGAAATAGATGACTATTGCAATGCACTGTATGAAAGTGAAAGTATTACAAAAAGGGAATGAAAAAAAAGTAAAAGTGAAAAAAAGTGACAGTAAAAAAAAAAGTAAAACTGAAAAAAAGGGAATGTGCAAACAAATTGAAAGTGAAAAAAAATAAAAATTGTCTTTTATCCGTTCATTTATTACATAAAAAAATTAAAAGAATAAAAAAACCTACACATATTTGGTATGGCCTTGTCCGTAACAACCGGCTCCATAAATATATCACATGATACTCCATGTCCGAAAAACACCTTAAAAAATAACATAAATACCGTTTAAAAAAAAAAGCCTTTTTTTACCTAACATCACATAAAGTGCAACAAGCGTTCAAAACGGCGCATGCCCCCCAAAATAGTACTAATCAAACAGTCACCTCAACCCGCAAAAAATGAATCTCTAACTTAGACAATCGGTCAAAAAATAAAAAAAACGGTGGCTCTCAGACTATGGACACACTAAAACACAATTTTTTTGTTTCAAAGCTGCTATAATTATGTAAAGCTCTCAGTCATGTTTAGGGATCAATATGGGAGCGTGGCCCTTATAGTGTGACGCTGTCAGCGATGTTTATGGATAGACGTGGGAGCGTGGCCCTTATACTGTGATGCTTTTATACTGTCAGCGATGTTTATGGATAGACGTGGGGCGTGTCCCTTATACTGTGATGCTTTGATGCTGTCAGCGATGTTTATGGATAGACATGGGAGCGTGTCCCTTATAGTGTGATGCTTTGATGCTGTCAGCGATGTTTATGGATAGACGTGGGAGTGTGTCCCTTATACTGTGATGCTTTGATGCTGTCAGCGATGTTTATGGATAGACGTGGGAGCGTGGCCCTTATACTGTGATGCTTTGATGCTGTCAGCTATGTTTATGGATAGACATGGGAGCGTGGCCCTTATACTGTGATGCTTTGATACTGTCAGCGATGTTTATGGATAGACGTGGGAGCGTGGCCCTTATAGTGTGATACTGTCAGCGATGTTTATGGATAGACGTGGGAGCGTGGCCCTTATACTGTGATGCTTTGATGTTGTCAGCGATGTTTATGGATAGACGTGGGAGCATGTCCCTTATAGTGTGATGCTTTGATGCTGTCAGCGATGTTTATGGATAGACGTGGGAGTGTGTCCCTTATACTGTGATGCTTTGATGCTGTCAGCGATGTTTATGGATAGACGTGGGAGCGTGGCCCTTATACTGTGATGCTTTGATGCTGTCAGCTATGTTTATGGATAGATGTGGGAGCGTGTCCCTTATACTGTGATGCTTTGATGCTGTCAGCGATGTTTATGGATAGACGTGGGAGCGTGTCCCTTATACTGTGATGCTTTGATACTGTCAGCGATGTTTATGGATAGACGTGGGAGCGTGGCCCTTATACTGTGATGTTTTGATACTGTCAGCGATGTTTATGGATAGACGTGGGAGCATGGCCCTTATACTGTGATGCTTTGAAGCTGTCAGCGATGTTTATGGATAGACGTGGGAGCGTGTCCCTTATAGTGTTATACTGTCAGCGATGTTTATGGATAGACATGGGAGCGTGTCCCTTATAGTGTGATGCTTTGATGCTGTCAGCGATGTTTATGGATAGACGTGGGAGTGTGTCCCTTATACTGTGATGCTTTGATGCTGTCAGCGATGTTTATGGATAGACGTGGGAGCGTGGCCCTTATACTGTGATGCTTTGATGCTGTCAGCTATGTTTATGGATAGACATGGGAGCGTGGCCCTTATACTGTGATGCTTTGATACTGTCAGCGATGTTTATGGATAGACGTGGGAGCGTGGCCCTTATAGTGTGATACTGTCAGTGATGTTTATGGATAGACGTGGGAGCGTGGCCCTTATACTGTGATGCTTTGATGCTGTCAGCGATGTTTATGGATAGACGTAGGAGCATGTCCCTTATAGTGTGATGCTTTGATGCTGTCAGTGATGTTTATGGATAGACGTGGGAGTGTGTCCCTTATACTGTGATGCTTTGATGCTGTCAGCGATGTTTATGGATAGACGTGGGAGCGTGGCCCTTATACTGTGATGCTTTGATGCTGTCAGCTATGTTTATGGATAGATGTGGGAGCGTGTCCCTTATACTGTGATGCTTTGATGCTGTCAGCGATGTTTATGGATAGACGTGGGAGAGTGTCCCTTATACTGTGATGCTTTGATACTGTCAGCGATGTTTATGGATAGACGTGGGAGCGTGGCCCTTATACTGTGATGTTTTGATACTGTCAGCGATGTTTATGGATAGACGTGGGAGCGTGGCCCTTATACTGTGATGCTTTGATGCTGTCAGCGATGTTTATGGATAGACGTGGGAGCGTGTCCCTTATAGTGTTATACTGTCAGCGATGTTTATGGATAGACATGGGAGCGTGTCCCTTATAGTGTGATGCTTTGATGCTGTCAGCGATGTTTATGGATAGACGTGGGAGTGTGTCCCTTATACTGTGATGCTTTGATGCTGTCAGCGATGTTTATGGATAGACGTGGGAGCGTGGCCCTTATACTGTGATGCTTTGATGCTGTCAGCTATGTTTATGGATAGACATGGGAGCGTGGCCCTTATACTGTGATGCTTTGATACTGTCAGCGATGTTTATGGATAGACGTGGGAGCGTGGCCCTTATAGTGTGATACTGTCAGTGATGTTTATGGATAGACGTGGGAGCGTGGCCCTTATACTGTGATGCTTTGATGCTGTCAGCGATGTTTATGGATAGACGTGGGAGCATGTCCCTTATAGTGTGATGCTTTGATGCTGTCAGTGATGTTTATGGATAGACGTGGGAGTGTGTCCCTTATACTGTGATGCTTTGATGCTGTCAGCGATGTTTATGGATAGACGTGGGAGCGTGGCCCTTATACTGTGATGCTTTGATGCTGTCAGCGATGTTTATGGATAGACGTGGGAGCGTGTCCCTTATAGTGTTATACTGTCAGCGATGTTTATGGATAGACGTGGGAGCGTGTCCCTTATACTTTGATGCTGTCAGCGATGTTTATGGATAGACGTGGGAGCGTGGCCCTTATACTGTGATGCTTTGATGCTGTCAGCGATGTTTATGGATAGACGTGGGAGCGTGTCCCTTATAGTGTTATACTGTCAGCGATGTTTATGGATAGACGTGGGAGCGTGTCCCTTATACTTTGATGCTGTCAGCGATGTTTATGGATAGACGTGGGAGCGTGGCCCTTATACTGTGATGCTTTCAGCTATGTTTATGGATAGATGTGGGAGCGTGTCCCTTATACTGTGATGCTTTGATGCTGTCAGCGATGTTTATGGATAGACGTGGGAGCGTGTCCCTTATACTGTGATGCTTTGATACTGTCAGCGATGTTTATGGATAGACGTGGGAGCGTGGCCCTTATACTGTGATGCTTTGATGCTGTCAGCTATGTTTATGGATAGATGTGGGAGAGTGTCCCTTATACTGTGATGCTTTGATGCTGTCAGCGATGTTTATGGATAGACGTGGGAGCGTGTCCCTTATACTGTGATGCTTTGATACTGTCAGCGATGTTTATGGATAGACGTGGGAGCGTGGCCCTTATACTGTGATGCTTTGATACTGTCAGCGATGTTTATGGATAGACGTGGGAGTGTGTCCCTTATACTGTGATTCTTTGATACTGTCAACGATGTTTATGGATAGACGTGGGAGCGTGTCCCTTATACTGTGATTCTTTGATACTGTCAGCGATATAGTGTTATGCTGTCAGCGATGCTGATCCCCAATTTGCGGACAGCAATAAACAACTGTTGTGTGCATGTAGGCTACTTTTACACTCGTGTTTTGGTTTCCGTTTGTGAGATCTGTTCAGGGCTCTCAGGAGCGCTCCAAAACAGATCAGTTTTGCCCTAATGCATTCTGAATAGATAAGGATCCGCTCAGAATGCATCATTTTGCCTACAATCAGTCACCATTCCGCTCTGGAGGCGCTTGCAGCGTTTTGGTGTCCACATGACGAAACTGAGCCAAACGGATCCGTCCTGGCACACAATGTAAGACAATGGGGACTGATCCATTTTCACTGGCACAATAGAAAATGGATCTGTCTCCCATTGACTTTCAATGGTGTTCGAGACTGATCCGTATTGGGTAAGGTAAAGATAATACAAACGGATCCATTCTGAGCAGATGCAGATGTTTGTATTATAGATGCGGATCCGTCCATGATGGATCCACACCAAACGCAAGTGTGAAAGTAGCCTTATCTGTGTAGCAGAGCAAAATTGGGGACATTGTAAAACAACTTTATCATTGCTTGGATAGATTACTATAAATTGGTTATTGTAATGATGATGAATGTAGAAATGATGAACGGTTCTGGAAAGCTGTGCTTTCTGTATGCTGATTCACTGTCTGCCTCTCTGCTCTGCAAACACTAAGCACATGACATTTACAAGGAGGAGTTTATGGGGGAGGAATATGAGGCTGGAGGATGAATATGTATAAGGGGGCGGGGGCAGGGAGGTGATCTAGAAACCATCTGCTGCTGAGCTGCACTGGGACCCACAATGCTTTGCAGCAGGAAGTGATGGCATATATAAACAGATATATAAACAGTCTGTTGGGGACTGTAGGAGGCATGCAGCAGTGTAAAAGCTACCTAAAACCATCTTGGGAACATAATCTTGGCTACTAAAGGTGAGTAAGCTACTTTTAAAAAAATTAGTTTGATCCCGGACAACCCCTTTAAATGAATGCCGTACATGTACGGTGAAATGTGGTCTGGCACAGCATTCCCCACCGTACATGCACGGCATAATGCGTTAAGAGGTTAAAGAGCGTCTCAGGGAAAATTGAGGATTGGTAAGAGCATGGAGTGCATCCACCATTAGGGTGCTCCGGGGACAGGGTTTAGGATGAGGGATAGATAGGGACAGATAAATACAAACCCTCTCTCCCCCTCCCTGCCCAGCTCTCTATAGCTTTATCACCATTTTTGTTGTTGGTATCGTTGGGACTCATGTTTGTTAATACTTTGAATTATATTTTATATGTAACATTAATAAAGGTTAAGACAATTTTAATTTTTGTTTTTCATCCCTTCCTAGACCCATAAAAAAAAATTTCAGTCAATATAACTGTATAAAGGTTTATTTTTTGCAGGAACAGCTGTATCTTTTAATGACAATTTGTAAATTTTTAAAAACATAATTTGTAAGGAGTTTAATAAAAAAAAGCAAATCGACTTTTAAGTTCACTCTGAAGTAAGAGCAACTTTATAAACCAGTAGCATTATGTTTTTTCTTCTGTTTTTCTTCTCTAAAACTTTTAAAATTGCTTCATATTCTATAGTAAAAGACCCACTTTTTATTTTTCTGTCAGTGGAGCTGTGTTAGGGCTTGTTTTTTTTAATGGTACCATTTTTGGGGACATTTGAATATTTTTAATGACTTTTATTCCATCACTAAAAAAGCAATATTGGCACTATATTTTTTCCAGGAATTACTGTGCAGCATAAATTATATCTCATACACTTCCCAATGCAATGATATTAATTATATATCTATTTTTTATTGTTTATATTCACATGATAAATCAGAAAATTGGGATCTTTTGATCTCCGCAGGTGTCAGCTATATAACAACTGGCACCCATCTTCTAAGGGTACTTTCATACTTGCGTTGGTGCAGTTCCGTCTGTTTATTTGCACAGACGGATCCGCACCTATAATGCAAACGTTTGTATCCGTTCAGAACGGATCCATTTGCATTAGTTAAAAGAAAAATGACAAAGTCCAAAACGGATCCGTTTTGAATTACATTGAAAGTCAATGGGAAAGGGATCCGTTTTCAAATGCACCATATTGTGTCATTGAAAACGGATCTGTCCCCATTAACTTACAGATGCAGCAGGGTTAGCACTCCCGCTGTTAACTCAAATTTCTTAACTCATTTCATTATCTTGAGAAAAAAGCCATTGAAAAGCAATTGAAGGTGTTTGCTTAGATTAGATAACCAAACTCAGAAATCTCAGAAAAAAGGAGTGCTAACCATGCTACATCTGTACATTGTAATTAAAAACTGATCCGTTAGGCTCCGCCTCTTCAGACGGACACCAAAATGCTGCATGCTGCGTTTTGGTGTCCGCCTTCAAAACAGAATAGAAGCGGAACGGAGCCTAACTGATGCATTCTGAACGGATCCTTATCCATTCAGAATGCATTGGGGCTTAACTGATCCGTTTTGGACCGTTTATGAGAACCCTGAAACGGATCTCACGAACGGAGTGTGAAAGTACCCTAAGGAGTGGGATCAGCTTCTGAGCCAACTTCATACACCATTATAATGTACATGTATGTCAAATTTTACGAAGGCCTGTCAGCAATCCTGACATGTCTGTTTTAGTAAATACTTGCATTCCCTGTAACAATTAGTAACATAGTAACATAGTATATAAGGCCGAAAAAAGACATTTGTCCATCCAGTTCGACCTGTTTCCTGCAAGTTGATCCAGAGGAAGGCAAAAAACGCCTGTGAGGTAGAGCCAATTTTCCCCACTTAAGGGGAAAAAATTCCTTCCCGACTCCAATCAGGCAGTCAGAATAACTCCCTGGATCAACGACCCATCTTTAGTAGCTATAGCCTGAAATATTATTACGCTCCAGAAATACATCCAGGCCCCTCTTGAATTCCTTTATTGTACTCACCATCACCACCTCCTCAGGCAGAGAGTTCCATAGTCTTACTGCTCTTACCGTGAAGAACCCTTTTCTATGTTTGTGTACAAACCTTCTTTCCTCCAGACGCAGAGGATGTCCCCTCGTCACAGTCACAGTCCTGGGGATATATAGATGATGGGAGAGATCTATGTACTGACCCCTGATATATTTATACATAGTTATTAGATCTCCCCTCAGTCGTCTTTTTTCTAGAGTGAATAACCCTAATTTTGATACCCTTTCAGGGTACTGTAGTTGCCCCATTCCAGTTATTACTTTAGTTGCCCTCCTCTGAACCCGCTCTGCTATGTCTGCCTTGTTCACGGGAGCCCAGAACTGTACACAGTACTCCATGTGTGGTCTGACTAGTGATTTATAAAGTGGTAAGACTATATTTTCATCACAGGCATCTATGCCCCTTTTGATGCAACCCATTATCTTATTGGCCTTAGCAGCAGCTGCCTGACACTGGTTTTTACAGCTTAGTTTGTTATTTATTAAAATTCCTAGATCCTTTTCCATGTCAGTGTTACTGAGTGTTTTACCATTTAGTATGTACGGGTGACTTGCATTATTCCTTCCCATGTGCATAACTTTACATTTGTCAGTGTTAAACCTCATCTGCCATTTCTCTGCCCAAGCCCCCAATCTATCCAGATCCCTCTGTAGCAGAAAACTGTCCTCTTTAGTGTTAATTACTTTACACAGTTTAGTGTCATCTGCAAAAATTGATATATTACTGTGCAAGCCTTCTACAAGATCATTAATAAATATATTGAAGAGAATAGGGCCCAATACTGAACCCTGAGGTACCCCACTAGTGACCGTGACCCAATCTGAGTGTGTACCATTAATAACCACCCTCTGTTTTCTATTACTGAGCCAGTTACTTACCCACATACAGATATTTTCTCATAGTCCAAGTGTTCTCATTTTATATACTAACCTTTTATGTGGTACAGCGTCAAATGCTTTGGAGAAGTCCAGATATACGACATCCATTGATTCGCCGCTGTCAAGTCTAGAACTTACCTCCTTATAGAAACTGATTAAACTAGTTTGACATGACCGATCCCTCATGAAGCCATGCTGATATGGTGTAATTTGCTTATTTTCATTGAGATACTCCAAGATAGCATCTCTTACAAAACCTTCAAACAGTTTACCCACAACAGATGTTAAACTTACCGGCCTATAATTTCCAGGCTCTGTTTTTGGACCCTTTTTGAATATTGGCACCACATTTGCTATACGCCAGTCTGGTGGAACATTCCCTGTCAGTATGGAGTCCGTGAATATCAAAAATAAGGGTCTGGCTAGGACATCACTTAATTCCCTTAGGATACGGGGGTGTATGCCATCCGGTCCTGGCGATTTGTCTATTTTAATCTTTTTAAGTCGCTGCTGTACTTCTTCCTGGGTCAGACAGGGCACTTTTAAAGGGGAATTTACTTTTACATTTTGCATTTCATCTGACAGTTTATTTTCCTCAGTGAAAACAGTGGTGAAGAAAATATTTAATAGCTTGGCTTTATCCTCATTCTGGAGCATCTTTTCTTAGTTATTTAGAGGAAAACCAATGAAGAGTTCTATTTCCATATTTTAGTAAGACTCTAAGGCCTCTTTCACACGAGTGACAAGGATTGTGTCAGGATCCGTTCAAGAAAAAAAATAATGGATTTGCATGCAATCAGTTTTGTCTGCGACTGCATTCAGTGTTTGAGTTTTTTCTTGTCCGGATTGCATCCAGATTGCATGCGTTTTTCCCGTGCATTAAAAAAAACAAAACAATCTACATCTCCTAGGAACCATCAGTGAAAAACACACTGCATCTGGATACCTTCCGTTTTCCACTCAAGCCCCGATTACTTCTATAGAGCCAGGGCTACATGAAAAACTCACAATATGTTGTGATTTTTTCAGAACGCAAAGATGATGCATGAAAAACGATGCTTATGTGCATAAAACCATTGAAAAGAATGGGTCAGGATTTAATTTGGATGCTATGCATTCACTACACGCATCACATTCAGACGGAAAACTAGCTTGAGTGAACGAGTCCGATGCCATAGTCAATTGTGACCATGGCACCTGAGCAGCCCTTTTTCTCCCATAACAAGACTGCTATGGCAGCCTAGAGCCTGCTAAAGGCTCCATGGCCTGCATGGCAAGGTTCCCATGAAGTCCTGTCTGTGGCAGGGCTTGATAGGACTGCATTGAATCTCCCAAAGTCTGCAACTGTAAATCATTGCAGTGTACTGTATGGCAGAAACGACCAGACAGTTGCATGTTAAAGTCCCCTAGGGGGTCTTCAAATGAATGTGAAAAAGTATGAAAGCACAAGAAAAACTATCAAAAAATAAATAGCTGTAAAAAGAAACCCACAAAACTATGGCAGAATCATTTTTTTTCCCCTCACCCATGACGGCACCCCATGCGAGCAGGGACCTCCCATCCGGGACAGGAAACCTGAGAAGATAAAAGGTTCACACCCCCACCAAGCACCAGTTCAGGTTTCCTGTCCTCCGGATAGGAAGTCTCTGGGAAGAAGATATTTCTCACCTGCAGCTGGGGGAAGGCCCAGGTTGATCCGGTGGGGGGGCCTTCTCCAGGTAGCCTAATCCTTCGGGTGTGCGGCGCCTAAAGTCTGGTGCCCCCCTGCTTTCCGGCGCCGATTCCCAAGGGAGCCGCTGTGGCAGTGTTCAGGCGGCTCCCTCACGCTTTCCGGCCTCTGCCCCACTCCAAAATGGCGGGCGTGCGCAAAAAAGGTTTCTGCGCATGCGCGGCAGCCAAGACGCCCGCGAATGAAGTCACGTGCGTCGCTCGGCATGGGGGGCGGGGCCCAACCCGGAAGTAAAGGGAAAAAGCGCCGGGAATAGCCGGGGCGCGTCCCTAAATATAAAAATTCGGCCGCAGAGGAACCAGCCAGCTGATATAGCACACAGTGCTGTGCTGAAGAGGCTCTCTCCCTTGCTCCAGTATGACAGAGCCAAAAGATGGACGCGCTGAATCCCTGGATACCTCTAGGCCCGCAAGTCTGGTACCGGTCCTGAGGAATGGGAACAAAAGGATTTGGTGAGATTGATCCTGTTTTTATTAATGGGGTGTTTGACTTGTTTGTAGGTTTCAAAGACCCCCAAAAAGGCAGCCTCTAAAACAAAGCATAAAGAGTGTGTGGGATGTAGAGTGACCCTGGCATCCTCCTATTCCAAGCCGTTGTGTGCACCCTGCATTGATAAGTTGGTGTCAGAAGAGTCCCACAGCCTCTCCAGAAGTATGAAGTCTTTAATTCGTTCAGAGGTCAGGGCTTCCTTTAAGTCATTTAGTAAGGGTCGCCCTAGGTCTCCTGACAGATCACCGGGTTATAGGGACTCTGATCCAGATTACTCAGATGTTGAGGAAAGAGAAGCGGGTCAGTTATTGTCTGAGGACGCTTCATCCTCAGAGGACGACGAGTCAGGAAATTGTCTGTTTCAGCCTGAAGACACTCAACACTTACTAAAGGCAGTCAGAGCCACGATGCAATTAGAGGACGTGAAACAGCCTAAGGCTACATGCACACGACAGTTGTTTTTCTCGGCTTCCGTTTCAGTTTTTTTTGCGGATAGGACAGGAACCCATTCATTTCAATGGGTCAGCAAAAAAATGCTGACCGTTCATCAGTGTGTGTTCCGCGTCCGTTGTCCGTGTTTCCCTTCAGCAAAAAAAGTAGTGCATGTCCTACTTTTTTCTCATTTGCGGACGAGGATAGGCATTTATTACAGGGGATCTGTGAAAACAAAGGAATCCTCCAAAAAAAACTGATGGACCATCAGTTTTTTTTGCTGATCCCGATTTGCGGACAGCAAAAAAACACTGTCGTGTGCATATAGCCTAAGTCAGTGGCCGACCAGGCGTTTCAGGGTTTAGGACCCAGAAAGCACAGGGTCTTTACCCTACATGAAAATCTTCAAGCATTAATCCAAAAGGAATGGAAGAACCTGGATAGGAAGTTTTTTGTTCCTGGTTCACTTAAAAGAAAATATCCCTTTGACGAGAAAGTTACTGCTATTTGGGATAAGGCCCCTACTGTAGATGCCCCAGTAGCCAAAATTGCTAAAAGATCTGCCTTACCTTTTGATGATTTGGGTAGCCTGTCGGACCCCTTAGATAAGAAGGCAGATATCTATCTATCTAAAGAAGGCCTGGGAATCTACCTCGGCCTGTCTTAGACCTGCGGTCGCGGCATCTTGGGTATCTAGGTCCCTGCGTATCTGGTTAGACCAGTTAGAACAACATATTAAGGAGAAGAGACCTAGAGAGGATTTGCTAGCATCCCTTCCAACCTTTTCCAAAGCTGCTGATTATCTTGTTGACGCCTCGGCGGATATAATAAAATTTTCAGCCAGATCGTCCGCCATGTCAAATGCGGCGAGGAGGGCTATCTGGTTAAAATCTTGGAAAGCAGATCAAGGCTCCAAAACCAGACTGTGCTCCATCCCATGTGAGGGAGATAGACTTTTTGGGTCATCTCTTGATGATATACTTGATAAAGCCTCGGATAAAAAGAAAGGCTTCCCGGTTCCCCAGCGCCCCTCTTTTTTTCGTAAGTACCAGAACAAGAAACAAAGAGGTAGGCAGTTTGATAGAAGGAAAGAAAACAAATTCCCTAAGCGATCTGGGGGGTTTCTTTTTAAATCTCAGGACCCCAAATCTAAAGATAAACAACAATGACGCCGAGTCCCAGGTGGGGGGAAGACTAACTCCTTTCCTCCCGGCCTGGAAAACGGTAACCAAAAACGGTTGGGTCCTAGGAGGTATAGGGGAAGGTTTTCGGTTAGAATTTCTTTCCTTTCCTCAGGATTCCTTCGTTCAAACAGACTGTCCCAAAGATCAGATAAAAAGACAGGCCTTGGAAGCGGAGGTCTTACTACTACTAAAGAAAGGGGTAGTCATCCCTGTTCCACAGGCAGAGAGGGGCAGGGGTTTTTACTCCTTTTTTTGGTAAAGAAGCCCAACGGCTCCTTCCGGGTAATACTAAACTTAAAGTTAAACAAGTTCCTAAAGTACAAGAAATTTCAGATGGAGACCCTGAAATCTACCAGAGAACTTCTGTCAAAAGATTGCTGGATGGCGACTCTAGACTTAGAGGACGCGTATTACCATGTGCCTATCCATGTGTCCTCCCAAAAATTTTTGCGAACTGCAGTTTGGGTTCAGGGACAGTGCCTTCATCTCCAGTACATTTGGGGTTTCACAAGCCCCCAGGATTTTTACGAAAGTCATCGCGGAAGTGGCTTCTTTTCTAAGATTATCAGAAGTCTCAATCCTACCATATCTGGACGACTTCCTGTTTATTTCTCAAACAAGGGAAAAATTAGTCCAGGACATCAGTGGCGCTTGTTCCCTTTTAAAAAAAACCTGGGTTGGAAAATAAATTGGGGAAAAGTCCTGCCTAACGCCATCGCAGACCTGTGTATTTTTAGGCATCCTCGCAGAGAGAACTTTCCTGCCATCAGCCAAAATAATCTCCATCAGGGATCATGTATTGGATCTCTTCAGGTCTTACCTCCTTTTTCAGAAAGCTATGGCATTCCTGGGTCACTTGACAGCAACGATTCCGGCAGTCCCGTACACACAGACCCACTCGAGGGAACTACAGTCCTGCATTCTTCATCATTGGGATGGCCGCAAACAGTCACTGGATCAGTCCTTTCATCTATCCTCAGTGGCAAGAATGTCCCTCCTGTGGTGGACGATACCAGAGAATCTTTCTGTAGGAGTACCCTGGTCTTTTCAGGACCCAATTCTGATAACCACAGACGCCAGCCCATTGGGATGGGGAGCCCACTCCAGGGGCTAATATTGGCAGAGGAGATGGGATTTAAAAACCAGGAAGTCGACCTCAAACTTCAAAGAATTAAAGGCAGTAGAGATGGCGCTAAAGGCTGCAATTCCGGACATATCGCACAAGAAAATTAATCATTTATTCGGACAACTCAACGACAGTCGCATATATCATCATCAAGGGGGAACAAGAGTAACATCACTGGCAAAGCTTTGTCAGATCTTTCAGATAGCGGAACAACAAAGCTTGTTTTTATCGGCAGTCCACAAAAAGGGGGAGGAGAACGTTGTAGCCGATTATCTGAGCAGGGTACAGTTGAAGCAGGGGGATTGGTGCCTAAATCCAGAAATCTTCTCCCAATTAGTCCAACGGTTTGGTCTCCCCTCGGTAGACCTTTTTGCATCGAGGGAAAAACCGGAAAGTGAAGAGATTCTTTTCGCTCAACCGCTCGGACAATCCAACTGCCCTAGACGGATTGGCGCAGGATTGGTCAAGGGAGGAGGGGTACGCTTTCCCTCCTTTTTCCCTAATCCCCCAGGTTCTAAAGAAAGTTCGGAGGGAAAAAGCCAATATTACTGTAATTGCGCCAGCTTGGCCAAAGAGGTCATGGTATTCCAACCTACTGCGGCTAGCAACAGCCCCCCCCCCCATGGATGCTGCCTCCCCGAAAAGACCTATTATTCCAAGGCCCGATTCTGCATCCCAATACAGAAATTTTACATCTGGCAGTCTGGAGGTTGAGAGGGAGATCTGGTTAGGTCGTGTCCTTTCCCAAACTGTAGTTTCCACCATGTTGGGTAGTAGAAAAACCACTACAGCTAGGAAGTATAATAAAGTCTGGGAGATTTTCTCATCCTTCTTAGGTACCAGTCCTGACCCTTTTTCTCCTCCTGAAGTCCCCAAAGTTCTTGATTTTTTTACAGGCGGGTCTGGACAAAGGACTCAAGGCTTCTACTCTAAAAGTCCAGGTGGCAGCCTTGAGCTACTTTTTTGATTTCCAGCTTGCCCTTCATCCTTGGGTGAAGAGGTTTCTGTCGGCGGCTTCCAGGATCCGTCCCTCGTTAAGACCTCTGTCCCCTCCTTGGGATTTAAATACGGTTTTGACGGCTCTGTCACAGAAACCTTTTGAACCTTTGTCAGAGATACCCATAGATGTTCTCTCCTGTAAGATGTCCTTTTTACTGGCCATTACTTCGGCTAGGAGGATCTCGGAAATCCAGGCCTTCTCAGCATTTCCTCCTTATACACAAATATTAGATGATAAGGTCATCATTAGACCTCTCCCTTCCTTTCAGCCGAAGGTAGTTACTGATTTCCATAGGAGTCAGGACATTATTCTGCCATCCTTTTGTACAAATCCCTCCAATGACCTAGAGAGAGAATCATTGTCTTGATGTAAGGAGATGCCTTTTAAATTACCTGGATTCCACCTCAGCCTGGAGGTTAAATGAAAACCTGCTTATCCAGTTTTGGGGAAGGAATAAAGGGAGGAAGGTGTCCACTGCAGTCATTGCCAGATGGGTCAAAAAAAGCCATCTCCAAAGCCTATCTTGCGCTCCCTCCCCCTTCGGGATTTGGAGCTCACTCCACCCGGTCGGTGGCGACATCCTGGGCTGAGAAGCCGGACGCCTCTCTGGCACAGATCTGTAGAGCAGCTACGTGGAGTTCTCCACATACCTTTTTGAAGCATTACAGACTCCAGCTTCATGCAGACACAGCCTTTGGTAGAAAAGTACTTCAGGCGGTGGTCCCTCCCTAGAATACCATTAATAGTTTATCTCGCATGGGGTGCCGTCATGGGTGAGGGGAAAACAACATTGCTTACCGGTAATCGTTTTTCTCGAAACCCATGACGGCACCCCCTAGTTTTCCCTCCCCAAAAAAAAAAAAAGGATTTTTGTATATATTTACATTGAGAGACTTATAATTTGTTCTTGGAATAATAAGGCTTAAGGAGTTCCAGGACCATTTGTAGAGATATAATTTTACCATATTGGATCTCTCTTTTCTTATGTGTTTCACCTCCGGAGTACTGTTTATTACTATCACTGGTGCTTGGTGGGGGTGTGAACCTTTTATCTTCTCAGGTTTCCTGTCCCGGATGGGAGGTCCCTGGTCGCATGGGGTGCCGTCATGGGTTTCGAGAAAAACGATTACCGGTAAGCAATGTTGTTTTTCCAGTTCCGCACCATTTACAAATTTTCCAGCTTCCCACTACATCATATGCAATATTAAATGGAGCGCTTAGAAAGTAAAACTTGCCCCACAAAAAAACCAAGCCCTGACATGGCTACCTGAAAAAAAAAAAAAAAGTTATGGCAGCTAGAAAGCACGGAGTAAAAAAATGAAAGCGAAATAAAACTGCACATGGCTATGCCAGGAAAGGGTTAACAAAGTAGTAAATTCAAGGATGATGATTTTCAATTTGTAATTCTAACATTTAGACATGACATTCTCTTAGTGTGTGCTTGCAAACAAAGGCCACGTGATATATGCTATTAAACACCTTTCAATAATGTGCACACGCTCAGGAGTTCGCGTTATGTACTGCACGGCTGTCTTATGTTTCTATAAAGGGTAATCTACATCATGTAAACTATCTAAATACCATATCAAACTAGTCCTTCCCTTATCTACTGATGAGTTTCATTACTATGGTAAAAACTATCGGCTACTATACCCATACTATAAAAAATACAATCTTTCTATATACTAGCTAATCATATGTGTGTATGTATATGAAATGTACGTATAGGCACTAATCTTCTTAAAAATATAAATATATAGATATAAATATATATTTAATTTGTATATGTATAGGTATATAACGTTGTGAATGAGGTGTGTATGTATGTGTGTGTGTGTGTATATGTGTGTGTATATATATATATATATATATATATATATATATATATATATATATATATATATATATTTGTGTTAATTAATGTTTGAATACTCCTTTGTGTCATATCTATATATTCATAACTTCTTTCTCTAACATATCGGCATGTCGAATCACCCTTATTCAAATTTTTAAATAACGACTGAGCATTAAAACTGTTGTAAAATTTTGTTTATTGATATATATTCTCACACAAATGAAATTAACTGTTACCTTAGAAGTTGTTAAAAACTAATAAAAATATTGTGGAAAAAAAAAATACAATGGTTCTTTTAGCGCTGTTATTCCACTAATTTCATTTACATTAGAACAAATGTATTTTGGACATACATTCCCATTACTAGTGGTTAATGCTTTTGGATTAGGGCATGGGAAAAGTGTCAGAGCTGCCTATAGCAACCAGTCATGTTAAAAAAAAATTTTTTATGAAGAATTATAGCTGAATTTTGGTTGTATGGTTTGGTTGCAACTGCTCCATTTGTCCACTTGCTCTAGTTTCTTTAAATCTTCTCCGGTATATGTGGACATTATTTTTAGGATGGGTTCAAACAAAACAGCTCTGGTCAGATATTCATGGATTGGAAATGGATGAAAAATATTTTTTTTCTAAACCAAGAAATCCAATTTAGGCACACAGTTTGCCCCTGTCTGATACATCATTTGGGCACAGTATTCTGTTGCTATATTATGAATCCATAGATATACATAGAACAGAAGGAAAACCATGGCATTATAATTTAAAAAAATACAAACATTTTTGTAAAAACTGTAGTAAATTTGTCACCAGGGACCTCCCTATCAAACAGTTTGCATAGACACATAGCTGTGATTCAACTGATTACAATGCTGTTTTTCTTTTCTTGATCAGTGGCTCAGTTCCCAAGTATGATGCTTTTTCCTAATATGCAATGAGGGCGTCCTCTTGGCTCTCGTTACACCCAAGCGACACTCAGCCGCTCCCTGGCTGCTTTGAATGGAGCTTGAGTGTAACAAGAGCAATGGTGATGCCCTTGTTGCACCAAAAGCTCAATCTGAATATTGGGAAAAAAGTATCTTATCTCAGGAAAGGCGCCTTGGATCAACAATATAGAGGTGGTTGGTGACAGATTTCTTTTAAGATTAAAGGGGTATTCCGTTTGTAGCAAATTATCCCCCTTTCACAGAAGATATCAGATCTGTGGGGGGTTCTACTACTGGGACCCCTATCCATCACGAGAATGGGTATCTCGTGGGGACCACCAAAATGAATGGAGAGGCAGGCTGTGCATCACACTGCTGATCCACTCAAATCTCTGGGAGTTCCAGAAAGAGTACAGCTATCAGCTACCGTATTTACAAAATTCCCAAAGATGATTGTAGCAAAATTCTGCATGCTCAGCCTGCCACTCCATTCATCTTGGGGTGTCCCATGGTGTTTGGGGTCCCTGTTCTCGTGATCTTTGCGATCCAAGCAGTAGGACCACTACTGATAAAACTTGCTACAACCTGAATACTCCTTTACCCTCAGTTCACACTTGCGCGTTTTACAGCACGTTCAAACGCGCTGTAAAACGCTCAACAGGAGAAAACTCATGTTTCCCTATGGGCATGGTTCTCACCTGAGCGTTTTACAGCGCGTTTGAACGCGCTGTAAAACACCCAACGCTCAAAGAAGTTCTTGAGCTTCTTTGGGGCGTTTTGTCGCGCTTTTGCACCCATAGACTTCAATGGGAACGCGCGTAAAACGCGCGTTTAACACGCGTTAAAGTGTAGATATGCCTTTTTCAATTGGTCTCCAGAGTCACGAACGCGCGTATGACGCGCGTTTCCTATTTGCAAAAACACGCTGTAATACGCGCAACAAAAACGCGCGTCTCAGAAACGCTCAGGTGTGAACCCAGGGTTAAGGTTTTTGGCCCAGCAAAAAGAAGTCAACAGTTAAAGAGGACCTTTCATCTAAAAAAATCATAGTCCAATTCTTACACTACCTTAATGTGCTTCTGCCAGTGATGTCCGGACACCTTTTCTTTTTTTCAAAGGACCCCCCGTTCGCCCGCTGCACTCCCCGTTAGTTTCAGTGCCTCATATGCAAATGAGGCATCTTGGTTATAGTAGGTGTTGACCTCTTAGTTCTGCTGGGCAGTGTTCACTTCTCCCTGGCTGCGAGCGCATCCAATTGCAGCGCTCGGCTCTTAGCCAGGGAGAAGGAGCTCAAGTTCTCGCGAGAAGAAGATACCGATGCTGTCGCTGCCGTTGTCTTCTCCGCTGGGTACTCCAAGATGGCGCGGGTTCCATAAATCTGCAAGCTCAAGTTCTCGCAAGAACTTTTGCTCCTTCTCCCTGGCTAAGAGCCGAGCACTGCGATTGGATGCGCTCGCAGCCAGGGAGAAGTGAACACCGCCCAGCAGAACTAAGAGGTCAACACCGACTATAACCAAGACGCCTCATTTGCATATGAGGCACCGAAACTAACGGGGAGCGCAGCGGGCGAACGGGGGGTCCTTTGAAAAAAAGAAAAGGTGTCCGGACATCACTGGCATAAGCACAATAAGGTAGTGTAAGAATTGGACTATGATATATTTTATTTTTTTTTAGATGAAAGGTCCTCTTTAAGACATGATTTCCAGTGGTTTCTCTGCTAGGAACAGGCCCCAACGCTGATCACCTAGGCTACAGCGATGAAGTTTTTCTTTCCAGCCTTCAATAATGTAGTTATAATCCTCTTCTGAAAATCTCTACATGGAAGAGAGAGTGACAGTGTAAGTCATTCTACAATCCGAGATGTCACATCAGACACATTATACAGAGCTAGGCTTTAGGCCATTACCTCTAGGAACTCCTGCTTTTTCTCTTGTGTACGTTCAAGCTCCTTTTTCAGAACTTGTACAAACTGTTCTGTCCGATCCAAAGCTTGAACCTTAACAAAACCAACTTTCTGCAACAACTGTGGAAAGATGTGAGAAGTTACAAAGACATAGGGCCAGATTTATCATTACACTTCCATCTTACTCCAATTTCACATAAGTCCAAAGTCACTTTTGGCTCAGTCAGATTTACTAATGGTCCTTTAATACTGTGATAAATGTGGTTTGATGGCAGCAGGTTATCCTTCAGTAAAAGGCTTTACAAAAGTCGCACATATTTACAAAAAAGTCGCATGGTCCTCACTGGAGTGAAATTGGGACTTTTTTGCGACTTTTTTAAAAAAGTCCCAATGATAAATCTGGAGTGAAACTCATTAACATGGCTAACCACGCCCATTTTTACAAAACTGGAGTGAGTGGTGTACACATGTAAAAAAGTCGCAAAATTATGCGCAAATGAGTGTGAAAAGTCGCAAATGCCCTATTTTGGGACTTTTTGATGCCAGAATTCTGGAGTGAAGGTATGATAAATCATGGCCATAGTCTACTACGTCATCACTGCATTAATCCAAAATAATATTATAGTAAACTCTGTTTATTCAGGAGAATGCTATTCCAATATGTAACTCTTCAGCACACAGTACATAGGGATACCCTTCCCAAGTCCTACACCATAATCATCTGACAGTTGAATGCTATGATACTTCTTGGATCTATAAAGCTGAGACACTGAGCCTGGTTCAATTTTACAGAGCCAAATGCACTCTGTTTACTGTCTTCAATGAGCTCCGCATTCTTCTGAATGCCATATTGCTGATCTGTACAACACTAACCAATGTCCATGAGCAAAGGTATTGTCCATCTTTTAGTAAGGATAGGCCATCACTAGCTGATCATCAGGATTCCCGATAAGCTGTTTAGATATAGCTCTGTCGCCAGAAGTTGGCACTGAAACTAACAGATCTATCAGCCTTGTAGTGGGCAGAGCTCCACCAATCAGCTAGTAATGGCCTATCCCAAGGAAAGGCCTTTACTTGGTAAAGCCTGCATAACCTCTTTTAAGCTGTATTACCACACAAGAATTTATCCATAATCATAAAGAAAGCTATCAATTGCTAAAATTATGGCCATGTATCTCTGGGATAGGAAGACCTATGAAAAACAACTATCCTCGACGCCTCTCCCTCCTCCCCCAGCCTGTGTGCTAAGACAGCAATAGCACTGATATATAATATATAATATATATATATATATATATATATATATATCTCTCTATAGGTAAATTCATGTTTGACAGTGTTAACAGTGTGTTCAAAAACACACTGCACATTTTAATATTAGAAAACTGCAAAAAATTGTTCCTTATCAGGGGCAGATAGTGTAGTACACAGTGTTATGGGGGAAAAGACAGTTGCTTGGCATGACCAAGCATCCAAAAATTATACCTCCTGCATGTTTATACACACACACATTAATGTCAGAAGAAAGAGTGGCTCACTCCAAAAATTATGCCTTAACAGGCCAGAGCGGCTATCCGTATTAATACTGTTAATTATAGGAAGAAAGAGGAGCGATCTCTTCATTGTTTACCTGCTTGCTATTGCGACCACAGCAGTGAGCAGGTATTATTACAGCTACGCCGTCCCATTCACTTCAATGGGACGGCTCCATCTTGTGCAAATGAATGACGGCAGGAGTTGTAATTACACCTGCTTATCGCTGGTGGCTAGCAGGTAAACAATGGAGAAGTATGAGTGCTGCTTTCTCTTCAAACAGCTGATCAACGGGGGTTCCAGGAGTCTGCCCCCGCCGATCTGATATTGATGACCTATCGCGAGGATAGGTCATCAATATAAAAAAGCACAAAGCCCTTTTAATTGTCAGAAGAAAGAGTGGCCCGTTTTTGCACAAGCATCCAAAAATTCTGCATTAACCCCTTCTACCCCGGGCCAGTTTTTGCCCTCCTGCCCAGGCCATTTTTTGCAAATCTAATATGTGTCACTTTATGTGGTAATAACTTTGGAACACTTTTATTTATCCAAGCCATTCTGAGACTGCTTTCTCGTGATACATTGTATTTCATGATAGTCATAAATTTGAGTCAATATATTTCACCTTTATTTATGAAAAATCCCAAATTTACCAAAAATTTTGAAAAGTTTGCAATTTTCAAAATTTTAACTTCTCTGCTTTTTAAAACAGAAAGTGATACCTCATAAAATATTTATTACTTAAAATTCCTCATATCTACTTTATGTTGGCATCATTTTGTAAATGTCATTTTATTTTTTTAGGACAAGAAATTCTTAACTTTTTAGGAATATTTTCAAAAACCCACTTTTTAAGGACCAGTTCAGGTCTGAAGTTACTTTGTGGGGCTTACATAGTGAAATCCCCCCCCCCCCCCATAAATGACCCCCTTGTGGAAACTACACCCCACCCTTTTTAGGTGTTCCACAACAATTAAAGGAAAATGGAGATGAAATTTCTAAATTTCACTTCTTTGGCAGAATTTCCATTTTAATCCATTTTGTTTCTTTAACACATCGACGGTTAACAGCCAAACAAAACTCTATATTTATTACCCTGATTCTGCAGTTTATAGAAACACCCCACATGTGGTTGTAAACTGATGTAAGGGCACACGACAGGGCGCAAAAGAAAAGGAGCGCCATATGGTTTTTGAAAGGCAGATTTTGCTGGACTGGTTTTTAGATGCCATGTCCCATTTAAAGCCCCCCCTGATGCATCCTTACAGTAGAAACTCCCAAAAAGTGACCATTTTGGAAACTAGGGGATAAGGTGCCAGTTTTATTGGTACTATTTTGGGGTACATATAATTTTTAGCTGCTCTATATTACATTTTTTTTGTGAGGCAAGGTAACAAAAAAATGGCAGTTTTGGCACTGTTTTCATTTTAAATGTTTTACAACATTCATTTGACAGGGTAGATCATCTGCTATTTTTTATAGAGCAGATTGGTATGGACGCAATGATATCAAATGTCTACTTTGTTTCAGTTTTACATAATAAAGCATTTTTGAAATAAAATTATGTTTCCATAGCGTCAGCACGATGGCATTACAATGAGATTGACCCCTGACCTCTGTAGGGGCAGGAACAGAGAAAAGTTTAAAACACTCCTCCCACCACCTTTACACCAGTGTTTCCTGTCCCTACAGAGGGCAGGACGGAGAAAGGTCTCCTTGCATGCCGAGGAGATGAAGATTTCTTTAACCGGACTATTCCCCTACCCTCCTGCGGTCCTGTACTAAAGCTGGGTAGGGGATGGATGGGAAGACTCGCTCTGGACCCCAGAGCCTGCTCCCGGGGCTTAAAAAAATACCTCCCTTCTCTTTGGTGTATTGGGAGAGCTATGTCCAGCGCCTCCATGCGCTATATAAATTTTCTTTCCCCCCCGGTCTCCTCTTGTGACATACCGGCGGAATGTGAAGGAAATCGGGCCGCGCCATCATAGGGCCGCTCTTCATCCAGAGCTCTATGGTCTCCTCTTCCGGCCTCCCGCGTGACGTCACCGGAAATAGCGGCTAAGACACTCGGCCAGTTCCGACGCCGGCTCCTCGTCCTGACCTCTATGGTTCTCTCTTCCGGTCTCCTGGGTGACGCGACCGGAAGTAGTAGCTGGGGCGTTCAGGGCGGCACGGGACTTGTTCATCTGACCCCGGATCTCCCGCGTGACGTAGCTGAGGGAGGAGTTAAGGTAGGCGGGAAGCTGTACCTATTTAAACTGGCAAAAGCCTTCAGCTCACGCTCATACTGGCAGCTGCAGCATGTCGGGTCAGGAGCAGTCCCCAGGCCACACGCTGGCACCTCAGTCCGTATGTCTCCCGGTGGGAGAAAGATTTCCTTCCTTCTAAGCTTCAGGAAGTTTTGTTGACATATTCCTTTATTATTTACTTTTACCTACAGAATAAGGACCCTCAGAAGAAAGCTAAAAAATCTGCTAAATGTGTATCTTGTTTCTCAAGACTTCCTGAAGATTATTCAAAAAAACTTTGTAAATCATGCATTTCAAATGTGATTCGGGAGGAACAACCATCCCTGATGGAGGATTTCAGAGTCCTAATGAGAGAGGAGATTAAATCCTCCATTTCTCAACTTTCCCTACAGAAAGCTCACTCTGTACCTGAACCACCTCCAAAACGTCAAAAAGTTAGGGACGTTTTTTCTTCTGATTCTGAAGAATTTGTGGATGATACCTCCTCCTCTAGACTCATTGACGAGGATGATATATCATCAGAAATATTGGACTCTGATACCGCTAGGAGATTTCTATTCTCCTCTGAAGACATGCCCGAACTTCTCAAGGCGGTAAGGGCAACGATGGGGGTTGAAGAAATTCAAAAACCACACTCAGTTCAAGAAGAAATGTTCGGGGGACTCCGTATTAAAAAATCCAGGGTTTTCCCCATTAATGAAAATATTCGTAACATGGGTCTCGACGAATGGTCTGAACCTGAAAAAAGATTGGGGGTTTCTAAGTCCTATAGAAACCGCCTGTTTGATCCGGAAGAATCAAAACTTTTTGACACCATTCCCAAAATAGACGCCCAGGTGGCGAAAGTTAACAAAAAGATTTCACTTCCCTTTGAGGACACCTCCCAGTTAAAGGACCCTTTAGACAGGAAGGCCGATAGCCGCCTCCTATGCTCTACGGAGCAAGCTATGTACAATCTAAAATCAAATATTGCGGCCACTTCTGTGGCCAGATCTATGTCAAGATGGCTTAGTGAAATAGAAGACCGTCTATCTAATAATTCCTCGGCTGAGGAACTCATAGAATCTCTTCCGTTACTGAGATCAGCCACCGCCTTCCTAGCCGACGCATCAGCAGAATCGGTTCATTTTGCAGCAAAAGATGCAGGCTTCTCAAATGCCGCCAGAAGAGCCTTATGGGTCAAGTGCTGGGGTGGTGATAAACTCTCAAAATCAAAATTATGCTCCATTCCCTTCTCGGGAGAAAATGTCTTCGGCCCTGAACTTGAGAAAATCTTAGAAAAGGCTTCCGACAGGAAGAAAAATTTTCCAGTAGAAAGACCTTTTAAACGGAAGTATCCTTTTCGTAATCCCTCCAACCAAGAAAGATCTTATAGGGGGAAGGGAAAAACGGGCCGTTGGAGCTACCCTAAAGGAGGAAGAGATAAAGGGTTTCTTTCCTTCTCGTACCTCACAAAAACCCACCGAAAGGCAGTGATTTTAAAGTGGGGGGAAGACTGAAATTTTTTCGGTCCTCATGGGAAAAAATAACCCAAAACCAATGGGCCCTAAATATTATTAACCTAGGTTACCAAATTCAGTTCACCTCCCCCCTACCATCCCGTTTTCTCATTTCAAATTTTGCTCACCCAGACCACTTACACCCTGTTTGGCAGGAAGTTCTGGAACTCTGGGAAAAAGACGCGATATCTCAGGTTCCCCCTCGGGAGGAAGGGAAGGGTTTCTATTCTAACCTCTTTTTAATAAAGAAAAAAGATGGTCCATTCAGGGTTATAATAAATTTAAAATTCCTGAACAAATACGTTGTTTACAAAAAATTTCGTATGGAAACCTTAAAGACCATTATTCCCCTCCTCCAGGGAGATTCCCTGATGTGTTCGGTCAACCTGTCCGATGCATATTACCATATTCCGATTCACCCAGGGTCCCAGAAATTCCTCCGTTTCGCTCTAGAAGATCCATCGGGAAAAATAAATCATTTCCAATTTACCTGCCTACCATTTGGTATTTCCTCTGCTCCTAGAATTTTCACTAAACTAGTGATTGAAATGATAGGTCATCTAAGACAAAAAAACATAAAAATCTTCCCTTACTTAGATGATTTTTTAATAACCAATTCACATTTGGAGGGCCTTCAAAAAGACCTAGAAATTTTTCTCTCTACCCTAAAAGATCTGGGGTGGTTAGTTAACCTAAAAAAATCTATTCTCATTCCCTCTAATCAAATACATTTTTTAGGGATGCTCTTAGACTCCCAACAAGAATGTACCTCTCTTCCAGAGAAGAAGGTACAGAGTCTAATTACTAAGATTAAAGGCTTTACTTCCAAAAAATCGTGTACCATTAGGGAAGCCATGAGTCTCCTAGGTACCTTTTAACATCCTGCATTCCAGGGGTGCAATGGACTCGGCTCCATACCAGGAAATTCCAATCCTGGATTTTATCAAAATGGGACAGAAGACAATTGTCCCTAGATCACAGAATTCAAATTCCTCCAACAGTATCTTCATCCCTTCACTGGTGGACTCAGGAGAAAAATCTTACCAAGGGAATTCCATGGGAAAGATCGCCTCTAGTTTACCTAACTACAGACGCAAGTCAGACAGGCTGGGGGGCAAAAATAGGCTCCCAATTCTGGCAAGGTACATGGTCTCAAACCATAAGTCAGAAATCATCAAATTTCAGAGAACTCCTAGCAATATGGGAGGCCCTGCAAACAGCATCTGCTATCCTAAAGGACCACCATGTTCAAATCCTTTCAGACAATACCACAGCAGTTGCCTACTTAAACCACCAGGGAGGCACGAGATCTCAAGATCTGCTGGATCTATCCCTCAAAATATTTTTCTGGACAGAAAAAAATCTAAAATCCATTATCAGCAGTTCATCTGAAGGGAAATCTGAACACAGAAGCGGATTTTCTAAGCAGGAGGAAAATAGACCAAACCGAATGGTCCCTAAATCTGGATGTATTCAAGATTCTGACAAAAAAAATGGGGCACACCCATCATGGACTTATTTGCCACTCGGGAAAATTCAAAAACCCCAAACTTTTGTTCCCTCAATCCAAGAGACAGACCCTGGGTACTGGACGCTTTCTCCATGATATGGAATCAAGGCCTTTACTATGCCTTTCCACCCCTACCATTGATCTCAAAAGTGATCCAGAAAATAAAACAGGATCAAACAGAAGTAATTTTGATAGCTCCGTTCTGGACAAAGAAGAACTGGTTCCCGATTCTAAAAAGTATGTCTAAGTCGGATCCATGGGCCCTCCCGATCCAGAGGGACCTTCTACATCAGGGTCCAATCCACCACCAGGACCCAGAATTTCTGAACCTTCATGCCTGGATCCTGAGACCCAAATACTAAAGAAGCAAGGCTTATCAGACAGGGTAATCAATACCTTAAAAGCTTCTAGAAAGAAGGTGACGTTCTCCATCTATCTTAAAATCTGGAAGAGGTATTGTTCGTGGTCGGGAATCGAACATCCAAACTTGACAGGACCTAACATACAGTCCATACTGGATTTCCTGCAAAATGGCTTTGAACTAGGACTGAGACCATCTACTCTCAGGGTACAGGTTTCAGCGCTTAGCTGTTTTTTCGATACAAATCTGGCCGACCATAAAAGGATAAATAGATTTATGAGAGCAGTATCACGTCTCAGACCTACTCTATATTCCCGTACCCCTTCCTGGGACCTCAATATCGTTCTAAAGGGATTAACCCTCTCCCCCTTTGAACCAATAGAGAGTAGTTCCATCAAGATCAAATCCTTAAAAACAGCTCTGTTAATCGCAGTCACTTCGGCTAGAAGGATTAGCGAAATACAGGCCCTCTCCATTAGAGAACCCTACCTAAAGATTCTGGAAGATAAAATAATACTCAAATTGGACCCCGCTTTCCTGCCGAAAGTGGTATCGGATTTTCATAGAAACCAGAAAATCATACTTCCATCCTTCTGTGATCACCCATCAAACACCAAGGAAGCTTCATTTCACACATTGGATGTGAGACGCTCTGTACTTGATTACCTAGAAACTACAAAATCCTTTAGAAAATCAGACACTCTTTTCGTTCAGTTTGGGGGCCGTAATAAAGGTCACAAGATATCAAAAGCTTCTATTGCCCGCTGGATCAAAGAGGCCATTTCTACATGCTATAAGATCCAGAAGCTCAGAATCTAAATGCCCATTCTACCAGAGCAGTTTCATCAACTCAAGCTGAACGAGCGGGCACCTCTTTGGAGGAGATCTGTAAAGCAGCCTCATGGTCTAGTTCTCACACGTTTATAAAGCACTACAGACTGGACCTTCAGAAAAATTCTGATCAAAAATTTGGACGCAGCGTCCTTCAAGCTGTTGTCCCTCCATAATTAATATTTTGTATATCTCATTGTAATGCCGTCGTGGTGACGCTATGGAAAGCCGGAATTAGACTTACCGGTAATTCTTTTTCCATGAGCTCACCACGACGGCATGGGGTTTCCCACCCTGCAATTTTTCTTTTTTAGCTTCATCACTCTACTCCAGGAAGATATGATGTAATATCTTCTTTTTTCTTACTTTACTTGTATCTGTAAACCACCATCCTTATCTATATATTTTGGAATCACTGGTGTAAAGGTGGTGGGAGGAGTGTTTTAAACTTTTCTCTGTTCCTGCCCCTACAGAGGTCAGGGGTCAATCTCATTGTAATGCCGTCGTGGTGAGCTCATGGAAAAAGAATTACCGGTAAGTCTAATTCCGGCTTTCTCTAACGCCTCCACACCGGCACTGATTGGAGCTTGTGTCCGCCTTCCAGGAAAAGGAAACAACATCGGAAGCCAAATAGAAAGACACCTCCTTCAACCTACTCCAGTTGTTGTTTCCTGTCCCTCAGGATTGGTGGAAGCCTTGCCAGTGCACTGGCGTAAGATCTGGTGCGCTCGGCCTAGGATCCTTCCACTTCTTGGGAGGGCTGAGCAGGGGACCGAGGCTCCAGGAGGAGCGTGGGCTCTCCTTCTCTGTCCCGACCTGGGCATCCCGGGCTGTACCTATCACCGAGTAGAGAGGATCGACGCCTCGCAGAAGGAATCCTCTGTGGGCAGGAGGATTCCTGAGACACGGCATTGCCCTTCCTCGTCCGTGTTCGCATCTCCGGCGGTGGCTGACGTCATCGTGCATGTTGTGCCGGCCTTAGGGGGCGTGCCAGGAGGATGCGGCATGCCCTCAGAGTCGGCGTGGGGGCGGAGTCAATAAGTGCAGCGTGCAGAGTTTAAAAATGGCTCTGCTATGCTACTTATAAAAAGCCGGTTTTGACTGCAAGGTATCCAGGATGTCCTTCGCTGATGCTGTCGCCTCACGCAGATCTGCTGATCCCTGCAAGGCCCTGACCCCGGTAAGAAACCTCCTCCATTTAGCAACAAGGGTTGATGGATGGTAAAAGAGACTGGCCCTGCAAAGTCCACGGGTGGTGAATCTACAAAAAATAAATATGTGATGTGCAGAAAGAGTCTCCACCCTATTTATAAAAAGCCGCTATGTCCATGGTGCACAGGAAAAGTGGTAGCGGAAGAGTCTCCGTAATTTATGGAAAACCTTAGAACCCTTATTAAAGACTAGGTCAAATCGGCAATAGACCAAAATATGGCTCCCTCCTCTCCCCATCGATGTACCTCAAAATCCGTGGATCCTTCCTCGGACATATTTAAGTTTGATGAAGGGGAACTTTTCTCTGGGGACTCGGATTCCTCTGACTGCTCCAGTCATCCATTATGTTCCCCTGAGGATACAGATTTTTTGTTAAAACTATACGGGCAACTATGAAATTATAAGATGTTAAAGAGCCCTTATCTATCCCTGACCGAATGTTTCAAGGCTTGGGAGAAAAGAAAAGACGGGTATTCCCTATTCATGATAACATAAAGGATATTTTATCTAGGGAATGGAAAGACCCGTCATTTCAAAAGCCTTTAAACACAAATATATATTTGCAGATTCAGATTGTGAAGCATGGGGAAAAAAAACTAGGATTGATGCCCCGATAGCTAAAATTTCAAAAAAATCCCTCCCCTTTGAGAACATGGGGTTACTGAAGGACCCCATGGACAAAAAATTTGAGGGTCTCCTTCAGAAATCTTGGGAGACGGGGTCTGCTATGTTTAGAACTGCTATCGCGGCCACCTGCACGGCTAGGTCCCTTTATGTCTGGATCAATCAGATGGAAAGTCATTTAGCAGCTGGAACCCCCTCCCCAAGAAGAAATTATATCCTCTCTTCCGGTTTTAAAAACAGGTTTCAAATTTTTTGGCTGATGCTTTTGCTGATTTTGGTAAGGCTCTCAGCCCGGTTTACTGCTCTATCAAAAGCCACCGTAGAGCCATATAGTTAAGATCCTGGTCAGGGGATGCGGACTCAGAGTCGCATTTGTGCTATTCTATGTTAGGGGCTTAGACAATATTTTAGAAAAAGCTTCAGACATAAATAAAAGGGGTTTTCATCTGATTCCAGTTTTTTTCAGCAGAGGAAACATTTTCGATCCCAAGCCAGGTTTAAGCAGACTCAAAACAAAAAGGAGGTTTTAAGTAAGTGGCAATCCTCTAGGGGTCGGAGATTTTTATTCAATCCCGACTCCTCTTCCAAGAAGTCCCAATGATGCCAGAAGTCCGGTAGGGAGCAAGCTTTCAATGTTCAGGCAAGCTTGGAATACTATAGGAGTCTCCCCCTGGGTCCTAAAGCTAATCGGATCAGGTCACAAATTGGAGTTCCGTTCCTTGCAGCCTGTAAGTTTCCTTACAAACAAGGTTTTTTCAAATCCTCTCAAACAAGAAGCCCTGTTTGAAAAACGTGTCATGACAAAGGTTCCAATAGAGCAGCAGGGTCAGGGGGTTTACTCTCCCTTATTTAAAAAAAAACAAGCGGCAAGTTCAGAACAATCTTCAATCCGAAAGACCTAAATCACTTTGTCATTTACAAGAAGTTCAAAATGGAATCGATAAAGTCGGCAGTAAATCTCCTTTTTCAAGATTACTACATGGTAACAGTCGATTTGCCAGATGCCTATTATCATGTTCCCATCCACAGCGAGAGTCAAAAATATCTCAGGTTCGCTGTCTACCTAAAAGGCGAGCTCGGTCACTTCCAGTATCGGGCCCTACTCTTCGGCCTATCCAGTGTGCCACATCTTTTCACGAAGATTATGGCAGATGTAGTAGGTTACTTTCATCTAAAAGGAATAATTGTGGCGCCTATGTGGACGATCTTCTAATTGCCGCAGATTCTTATTCTTGTCTTCTGGACCATCTCAGAATTGTGAAAGAGACCCTGGCTTCCATAGGGTGGGTCATCAACCAAGAGAAGTTGAGACTAATTCCAAGTAAACAGAAATTATTTTTAGGGGTACTCCTGGACACCCACCATCTATCTTCCTTTGCACCACAAGAGAAGCAAATCAACCTGGTGGCACAAGTAAAAATCTTCTGTTCTGGAAAAACAGCATCAATAAGAGACATCATGCGTTTGCTGGGACTTTTAACATCAACATAATCCTCTGTGAGCTGGACTCAGGCCCTCACCAGGATCCTGCAGTCTTTCCTCCTTTCATCTTGGGACAAGAAGCAAAGTTCCCTAGAAAAAAGAATAAAGATTCCATGGCAAGTAAAAAAAAATCCCTAAGTTGGTGGACAGTGGAGAAACATCTACAAACAGGGGTGCAGTGGCTGCCGAAGGATCAGATTAGGGTAACCACCGACGCAAGCAACAAGGGTTGGGGTGCCCATGCTCTGCATAAAATGGTACAGGGGACATGGAGTCCTCAGATTTCTTTAGCTTCCTCAAACTTGAGAGACTTTGACAGCTGTCTTCCAAGCCTTCCTAAGCTTGGTCTTGTCTACACATTTCCACCATTCTCTCTGATTGAAAATACGGGAAGAAGAGGTGCAAGTTATAATGATTGCCCCCTATTGGCCAAAGAGGTCTTGGTTCCCTCTGCTTCAAAACCCTGCGACAGGGGAACCCTGGTTTCTGCCTCAGATTCTGGATCTCCTCCATCATGGTCCTGCTCTTCATCCCAATGTACAGCATCTGCATTTAGCGGCTTGGAGGCTGAACAGAACTTGCTAAAAGAAAAGGGGTTTTCTGAGGCTGTCATATCTACTCTTCTGTAGATTCGATAAGGGGCTCAGAACCAGTACCTTAAAAGTTCAAGTTTCAGCCCTTAGTGCCTTTCTGGATATCAAAGTGGCAGAAATTTCACTGGTTGGTAGATTCCTTAAATGTACAAGCAGGTTACCTCCTTCCTTTTTTGTAAAAGTTCCCCCTTGGGATCTAAACTTGGTCCTCTCAGCTCTAATGCCCATGCCTCTTTCAGAAATATCCCTAAGGTTGTTGACGCTAAAAAAACACCTTTCTTATCGCTATAACAAGGCCAGGAGGGTGGGGGAGATCCAGGCTTTTTCCTGTAAACAACCTTACCTAACTATTTTGGATGATAGAGTGATTCTTAGACTCTCCCCAGCCTTCCTACCAAAGGTGGTCTCTAAATTTCATTGCCAGCAGGAGATAGTTTTACTATCCTTTTGTGCTTCTCCAGTCTTATATCAGGAAAAGATGTTTCACTATCTAGATGTCAGGCGTTGTCTTCCAAGAGTACCTTAGGGATACAGATTCTTTTAGAAAGTCTGATCATCTTCTTGTCAAGTTTTAAAGGAAAAATATGGGTTTTGGAGCCTCTAACTTTTTTTTTTTTTTTGAGTGTACGGACCATTTTTTTGCGTTCCATATACGGAACCATTCATTTCAACGGTTCCGCAAAAAACGGAAGTGTTTTCGCGTGCATTCCGTTTCCATATTTCCGTTTTTCCTTTCCGTGCAATTAAAGAACATGTCCTATTATTGCCCGCAAATCACGATCCGTGGCTCCGTTCAAGTCAATGGGTCCGCAAAAAAAAGGAACGCATACGGAAATGCATCTGTATGTCTTCCGTATCCGTTCCGTTTTTTGCGGAACCATCTATTGAAAATTTTAAACCCAGCCCAATTTTTTCTATGTAACGGAACGGAAAAACGGAACCAAAAAGGAAACAAAATGGAAAAACGGATCCGATAAAAACGGCCCTCAAAACATGGAAAAAGCCATACGGTCGTGTGAAAGAGGCCTAAGGCCTCTTTAGTCAGGTGAATAAAGCTGACCATCCTCTGTCATCATCCTGGCTGCCTTGTCACCCATTGGGTCCCTGCCACAGCAGCGCGGGGACCCGATGGGCTCCCTCATCCGCCGCATGCACCTTCTATGCAGTGGTCAGCGCTGACCGCGGCATAGAAGGGGTCAATCCGCTGTCCTCGGCTTTTACAGCAATGCCAGTGGATACAGCAGGGGCCCGGCTATTGGGCCCATCCGATCACCATGAAGTAATAGTATGTCAAAATGCAGCATGTCACTTGCCGCCATGGCTTACTATTACGTCATATGTTGGGAAGGGGTTAACGGGGGAAGGATGCCTGCCTATATTTATATACGCACAAGTGTTAAGTGTCAGAAGAAAGAGTAGCATCTTCTGAACGAAACTGGAAAAATTCACACTTTTAATTAGGAGCAGCAGCAGTAGTACACTGTGGATTGTCAAAAGGGCAGAATAATAGTGGAATCTGGCTGCAATAGTAGCAGTAACAGTACAGCTTGGAACAGACAAGACGGTAGTAGTACTAGTAGTGGCAACTATGTAGCGGTAATGGTAGTGGCAGTAGGGAATAGCAGCGGCAGCAATGGCAGCAGCCATATGGTACGGAACAAGATGGTAAGCAGGCCGACAGCGGCATGATGGCCGCAGCAGCCATACGGTACGGAACATGATGGTAAGCAGGCAAACGGCAGAAATCGCATGATGGAGCACCATCAGCAAGGACAGATCTATTTATGGGCCCCAGCCTGAAGAATATGAAAATCCTCAAGGTTCCATACATAGTACAATTTGACAAAAGTGATGTTTTGTGCACTGGCAGATTACAAATTAGTCTGTGTGTAACAACGATCCCTGTTGTGCTGAAAACACTCTCTGAAATTACGCCGGAGGCTGGGCAAGAGAAAACAGACAGAACATACTGGGCCAGTTCGGGCCACTATAGCAGTCTGCCTCCCCAGAATTCCATGGGATAAGGGAACACAGTGTGCACTGGGGAAAGGCCACAGTCATATAGAGAACGAGACAAATTGTAACTCTTTGCGCTGGAGCGATGGGCAAACATGGCGCCTGCTCGCACGTGCAGTGGGCGTCATGGCCGGCCGGTCTCTGCTGTTTCAAACAGCAGAGACCCGTAGCTAATTACTGCGACCGGCAATAATGCCGATTGCGGTAATTAAAGCCTTTAGATACTGTGATCAAGTAAGATAACAGCATCTAAAGGGTCAAAAACCCGGCTTGTTTTCAGCATCCTCTGTGGCCAATGACTATGCCGGTAATTGATTTAAATGCACTCAGCCTCGCTGAAGAGACTCAAGGCATTCAAGCTGCAATTCTTATTTTGGCCACCAGATGGTAGGCCAACATAACAAATGAGCAACATACATTTTAAAAATCCATGTTTATTCAAAATAAAAAAATGGATTTTGTACGCTCAAATAAGAGTTTTAAAATCATTACAAAAAAGTAAAAAAAAAAATTAAAAAAATATTAAAGAATTTTAAAAGTTGAAATAATAAAAAAATACCTAAATGATAAATATAAACTTCATGGGTATCGGCGAATGGCGTAACGGAAAAGGGGGTCAAAATGGCCAATTTGCCATTTTTTCATTGCTTCTCTTACCCAAAAAAAAATCATAAAATGTGATCAAAAAGTCACACACCCTTCAAAATGGTATCAATAAAGTTAAAATTTATTTTTACTCTATTTAGACACGATTTAGACATAAATAAACCTATATATGTGGGGTATCGTTGTTATCGTACTGACCCAGAGAATTAAGGGCATGGGTCAGTTTTGTCGCAAACTGAACGCCGTGGGAACAAAACCCGTAAAACTGTGGAGAAATTGCGTTTTTTCCAATTTCACCAAATTTGGAATTTTTTTTACCACTTCCCATTACATTGTATGCCATAATTAATGGTGGCATTAGAAAAGAAAAACTTGTCCCGCAAAGAATAAGCCCTCATACAGCTATATGAACAAAAATATAAAAAAAGTTATGGCTCAAGGAAGATGGGGAAGAAAAATGAAAATGAAAAAAAACTCCGGTATCCTAAGGGTTAAACAATTTTTTAATCATAAATAAATATTGACAGCTGTCCAGAAGTACAAATATCATACAGCAGAATTACATTTTGGTCAAGGTGTGGAAGTGTGCCACATTTCCATACTGACAAGTCTTGGTAGATCACATGGCAGTGGAAATAACTGTTCCATCGTGTAACAACTAGCAAACTGGCTTCTGCTTGTTGTAGTAGCAGAGACTAAATTGGGTGAAGGAGCGGAAGTGCGACACATTTGCGAAAAAAGATAATTTTTACTCATGCTTGCCTGGCCAAAAAACATAGTGATGGCATGTGGGAAAATAGGGCCCAGAAGATTAAAATTTGGTTGAACGTGTGGAAATGTGACACATTTGCGGAACTAGACAATTTTTACTCATGCTTACCTGGCCAGAAGTACAACAAACGACATGTGGCAAAATATGTCCCAGAAAAATGCAATTTTGGTGAATGTGCGGAAGTGTGCCACATTTCCGGAACAATGAGACAATTTTTAATCATTCCAGCCTAGCCAAAAGTTATTGTGACAGCAAGTGGGAAAACATGGCCTAGCAGATTAAAATGTGGGTATTGGCGGGAAAGTGCACTATATTTGCACCACTGGCCAGAAGTCCAACAAATGGCATGTGGCAAAAAACATCCCAGACAAAATTTTGATGAGGCGCAGAAGCATGCTACAATTCCCACAAATAAGTGGTACAGCAGCAACTGCACCACCAGCAACCAGGAAAAGGGAAGAGTTCAGCTTGCTCACAAGCTAATTGGTGTTCATGTTTTGGCTACTTTTCGTTGTATTAAAAACATTCTCAGATGGAACAATTTCATTTAAAGTACCAAGGTCATAGCTACTATGTTCTGTAACTGGTGTATTCATAGCAGTCCTAAATATATTCCTGGCACAAAAACTGCACTGGAATTACCTGTCCATACTCCTCAGGTGTGTATAGAATATAGCTTCTCTGTTTCACATAGTCCTCAAACATTGGAGACCAAGGCTGATCACCGCAACAGTAATCTGTGATTAGGAGTTTCCCTCCAGGTTTCAGCCAGGACTGCAAAAAAATCAAAATAGTTAAAAAAAATACATTTAAAGGGACACTTGCATCAGAAAGGGTTATTTTTTTAACCCCTAAGGCCTCTTTCACGGATAAGAGGTGGGTGCGTTGCGGGAATATGCGCGTTTTTCCCGCGCGGGTGCAAACGTTTGTAACGTTTTTTGCACGCGCGTGAGAAAAATCGCCATGTTTGGTACCCAACCCGAAGCCGGACTTCATCACTGAAGTCCGGTTTCGGGGCTTCTGGAGAATTTATTATTTCCCCTTATAACATGGTTATAAGGGGAAATAATAGCATTCTTAATAAAGAATGCATGTAAAATTAAGTGGAAGGGGTTAAAAATAATGAAAGTTAACTTACCTTAGCCACTTGATCGCATAGTCGCAATCTCTCCTCTCTTTCCCCGCATCAGCTAAGATCTAAAGGACCTGTGATGACGTCACATCACATGGTCCATCACCAAGATGGACCATGTGATTGGACCATGTGATGCGACATCACAGGTCCTGTAGATCTTAGCTGATGCGGGGAAAGAGAGGAGAGATTGCGACTACGCGATCAAGTGGCTAAGGTAAGTTAACTTTTATTATTTTTAACCCCTTCCACTTAATTTTACAATGCATTCTTTATTAAGAATGCTATTATTTCCCCTTATAACCATTTTATAAGGGAAAATAATAGAGATCGGGTCCCGTTGCTAAGCAACCATGCTGGAAAATCGCAACGCATCCGCACTTGCTTGCGGATGCTTGCGATTTTCCCGCAGCCCCATTCACTTCTATGGGGCCTGCGTTGCGTGAAAAACGCACAATATAGAGCATGCTGCCTAAGGCCCCTTTCACACAGGCGAGAATTCCGCGCGGGTGCAATGCGTGACGTGAACGCATTGCACCCGCACTGAATCCGGACCCTTCAATAGGGATGTGCAGAAGAGCGGTAATTTACACGCATCACTTGTGCGTTGCGTGAAAATCGCAGCATGTTCTATATTCTGCGTTTTTCACGCAACGCAGGCCCCATAGAAATAAATGGGGCTGCGTGAAAATTGCAAGCATCCCCAAGCAAGTGCGGATGCGGTGCGATTTTCACGCATAGTTGCTAGGAGACTAAAGGCATGTGCAAGCCCATTAAAGTCTATTTACTGTCTTATTTTCACTTATAACATGGTTATAAAGAAAAATAATAGCATTCTTAATACAGAATGCTTACTAAAATGTGACTTGAGGGGTTAAAAAAAAGTCAGCGCAGGTTTTCACCTTTTGCAGGTCTTTTATCTTCATTCAGCAGGATCTGCGCTTATGTCACCGCGCTCACCACGTGGTGAGCGCGATTACATCATCAAAGGTTCTTTTGCAGGTCCTGAAAGAAGACGATGCCAGCTGCGCAATCAAATAGATGAGGCGAGTTTATTTGTTTTATTTTTTTAACCATGTCATAAGGGAAAATAATAAAATCTACACAACACTGAACCAAAACCCGAACTTCAGTGAAGAAGTTCGGGTCTGGGTACTACATTTATCACGCGCGTGCAAAATACATTGCACTCGCACGGAAAAAACTGAACAACGCAATTGCAGTCAAAACTGACTGAAATTGCTTGCGCACTAGCGCGGGTTTCCCGCAATGCACCCGGGATGCATCCGGAGCAAATCCGGGACGCCCGTGTGAAAGAGGCCTGAGGGTTCATTCACACATCCGTATGAATGGTCTAAATCCGTTCCGCAAACCTGGCACGGGTGCGGACCCATTCATTTTCACTATGTGCTGTCCGCATCCGTGTTTCCGGATCCGCACTTCAGTTCCCGGAAAAAATAGAACATGTTCTATTCATGTCTGCATTTTTTTATTTAAAACTTTTTAAATTCATTGCTTATCACAGTTCTGATAGATATAGACATCAGATGTCAGGTAGTCACTAGTGTAATTTAATTATAATCTAATCACAGAGTACCTTCACAAGTGTAAAACGGAACCTTTACTGATGATTATTAAAACTCGCCCAGATTGTGCCCATAAAAAGCAATTGGCAATAAGGCTGGGCGGGACAAGGAAGCAATAAGGCTGGGCGGGACAAGGAAAGGAAAAATATGTAACCCTCACACTTGCGCTATCAAACTACAAGCTCTGCCTAGCAAAAATGGAATGGCCGCCCGATAAGGGCGATCCTGTGTCAGGAACCTCCTGATAGGCCCTATATGTCCCTGACAAGGGATAGATACCTACACCTGAGAAGAGACCTATTATGACTACAGTTGAACAGTAATGTCATAGGTCAAAGCATGTATCAGAAAATAATAAAGTCACAACATGGATAAATAATCGCACATAATACATATATGCTCCCAAATAAACCAGTGGCGTCACACTATGATCACCAGTGGAAAAAGGGAGCACATACCATATGTCCTAGGAATGCAAACCATGTCCCGACACGTTTCTCTGAACCGTTCTCTGGGGTCAGTTGATCAGGGGACCACATATAACAGAAAAACTCCACAAATCAAACAATACAAAAATGGAGGCAATAATATGTGTGTGAATAAGATTAAACTAATGTCATAATTTCCATATGATAATGGTAATTCTCATGGCCAAAAAGAATAACAATTCCCACAAATTTAGGACCAAATATAAGGCATCTGCATCACACACCCAATGTCCACAATGCTGATACTAATAAGCCCCTTTTAAAGTATACTGCAGACCAGTTAAAAATAGAGACCGGACTTTCCATCTAGATGGCCACCAATGCTCCTGTGCTGACCCAGAATTACCTAATTATCATACCCTCTCCAGGCCTGGCATTTCAGTTGGGATTAAGGCAAGTATAATACCATATTTTCACCTCTCTGCTACATTGATAGTTACTTTGATTAGCTCTTCCTACTGTTATTCCAATTTTACTTATACAGCCATATTAGTACTATCAGTAGTTAACCTGTCTGCGGTATACTTTAACCACCTCAGCCCCCCTAGCTTAACCTCTTACCGACTGCCTAACGCAGGATTGCGTCCTGCGGGCGGTCGGTTTGTTCCTTCTTGACGTGCAGGCGCGAGATTTCCTGTGAACACGCGTTCACAGGATCGCGTCGGGGAGAACTTTAACTACAGCCTGCCAGCGCTGATTATGCGCTGGCAGGCTGTAGAAGTTAAAAAAAAATGGCATATCAGACGCTGTTTTGTTAACAGCGTCTGATATGCTTGCTGTTCGTTCCTTTGGTGGTCCCTTTTGCTTGGGACCACCAAAGGAAACTTTTGTAAGTGCACCAATCACCACACAGACCCACCCATCCACCCCCCCCCCCCGTCACTGATTAACCCCCGATTAACCCCTGATCACCCCATGTCACCCCCATGTCACTAATCACCCCCCTGTAAGGCTCATTCAGACGTCCGTATGTGTTTTGCGGATCCGCAAAACACGGACACCGGCAATGTGCTTTCCGCATTTTGCGGATCCGCACATTGCCAGAACTATATAGAAAATGCCTTTTCTTGTCCGCAATTGTGGACAAGAATAGGACATGCTCTATCTTTTGCGGAGCTGCGGCCGGATGTTTGGGGGCCGAAACCCGGAAGTTTGCGGCCGCAGCTCTAGTGTGCTCTCCGCATCACCGCCGGCCCCATTCACACCGAATGGGTCCGCATCTATTCCGCAGAATTGCGTAATAGATGCGGACATTTTTGCGGACGTGTGAATGGGGCCTTACTACTTTTTTTTTTTTGCACATTTTTTGGCAGAGATTTCTTCATCCACATTGATTGATGCGAATGAGGAAATCTGTGCCGTTCATATTTTTTTTTTTTTTTTTTTTTCAGCCCAGAGGCTGAACGGAAAAAAAATCTCATTACCCGTATGCTCAATATAAGGAGAATCGCAGAAACTCCTAATGCTGGTCATACGTGTAATGATTGCGGAGACCCTCAAATGCCAGGGCAGTACAAACACCTCACATGTGACCCCATTTTAGAAAGAAGACACCCCAAAGTATTCCGTGCTGGGTATGGTGAGTTCATGTAAAATTTTATTTTGTCACAAGTTAGTGGAATACGAGACTTTGTAAAAAAAAAAAAAAATCAATTTCCGCTAACTTGTGCCAAAAAAAACAAACAATTCTGTGAACTTGCCATGCCCCTCATGGAATACCTTGGGGTGTCTTCTTTCCATAATGGGGTCACTTGTGGGGTGTTTGTACTGTCCTGGCATTTTAGGGGTCCTAAAGCGTGAGAATCCATATGCGTAAAAATGCCCTGTGAAATCCTAATGGTACTCATTGGAATTTGGGCCCCTTTGTGCATTTTGGCTGCAAAAAGTGTCACTCATGTGGTATCGTCATACTCAGGAGAAGTAGGGCAATGTGTTTTGGAGTGTATTTTTATATATACCCATACTTTGTGTGAGAAATATCGCTGTAAACGACAACTTTTTAATTTTTTTTATACAAAGTTGTCAGTTTACAGAGATATTTCTCTCACCCAGCATGGGTATATGTAAAAATACACCCCAAAACACATTGCCCTACTTCTACTGAGTACGGCGATATCACATGAGTGAAACTTTTTTGCAGCCAAGATGCGCAAAGGGGCCTTAAAGCCAATGAGTACCTTTAGGATTTCACAGGGCATTTTTACGCATTTTGGATTCTCACGCTTTAGGGCCCCTAAAATGCCAGGGCAGTATAAATACCCCACATGTGACCCCATTTTGGAAAGAAGACACCCCAAGGTAATCCGTGAGGGGCATGGCGAGTTCACAGAATTTATTATTTTTTTGGGCACAAGTTAGCAGAAATTGATTTTTTTTGTTTTTTTACAAAGTCTCATATTTCACTAACTTGTGACAAAAAATAAAATTTTACATGAACTCTCCATACCCCTCACGGAATACCTTGGGGTGTCTTCTTTCTAAAATGGGGTCACTTGTGGGGTATTTATACTGCCCTGGCATTTTAGGGGCCCCTAAAGCGTGAGAAGAAGTCTGGAATCCAAATGTGTAAAAATGCCCTGTGAAATCCTAAAGGTACTCATTGGAATTTGGGCCCCTTTGCGCATCTTGGCTGCAAAAAAGTCACACATGTGGTATCGCCGTACTCAGGAGAAGTAGGGCAATGTGTTTTGGGGTGTACTTTTACATATACCCCTGCTGGGTGTGAGAAATATCTCTGTAAATGACAACTTTTTAAAAAAAAATTTATACACAGTTGTCAGTTTACAGAGATAATTCTCTCACCCAACATGGGTATATGTAAAAATACACCCCAAAACACATTGCCCTACTTCTCCTGAGTACGGCGATACCACATAAGTGACACTTTTTTGCAGCCTGGGTGCGGAAAGAGGCCCATATTCCAACGAGTACCTTTAGCATTTACAGGGATGCTCACAATTTAGCCCCGCCCAAAATGCCAGAACAGTAAACACACCCCACAAATGACCCCATTTCGGAAAGTAGACACCCCAAGGTATTCACTGAGGAGCATAGTGAATCCGTGGGAGATTTTTTATTTTTTTTTGCCAGAAGTTAGCAGAGATGGAAACTTTATTATTTTTATTTTTTTACTCAAAGTGCCATTTTCCGCTAACTTGTGAAAAAAAATGAAATCATACATGAACTCACCATGCCCCTCCGCGAATACTTTGGGGTGTCTTCTTTCTAAAATGGTGTCATTTGGGGGGTATTTATACTATCCTGGCATTCTAGCTCCTGAAGAAACATGACA
This sequence comes from Bufotes viridis, assembly GCA_033119425.1. Classification (NCBI taxonomy): domain Eukaryota; kingdom Metazoa; phylum Chordata; class Amphibia; order Anura; family Bufonidae; genus Bufotes; species Bufotes viridis. The sequence continues at coordinate 51,861,070 of CM065598.1, forward strand.
GGTGCTCAGAAAGTCAGAGCTGCTTCAAAATGCCAAAATTCACTTTTTTGCACCATAGTTTGTAAACGCTATAACTTTTACCCAAACCAATAAATATACACTTATTGGATTTTTTTTTATCAAAGACATGTAGAACAATAAATTTTGCGAAAAATTTATATAGAAATGTAATTTTTTTAGAAAAAATTTACAACAGAAAGTGAAAAATGTCATTTTTTTTTTTGCAAAAATTTCGGTCATTTTTGATTAATAGCAAAAAAAGTAAAAATGTCAGCAGCAATGAAATACCACCAAATGAAAGCTGTATTAGTGAGAAGAAAAGGAGGTAAAATTCATTCGGGTGGTAAGTTGTATGACGGAGCAATAAACGGTGAAAGTAGTGTAGTGCAGAATTGTAAAAAGTGGCCTGGTCATTAAGGGTGTTTAAGCTAGGGGGGCTGAAGTGGTTAAACACCCTTAAAGGGGTTGTCCGGGATTAGGGACCATTGTTTAATAGCATTGCACATACACACACTTTACATACACCCATGTCCTACCTTTTCAGCATGTTTCTAAGTACCCTTTTTACCCAAAACCTTTATGGCAGGAAGTAACTGATTCCTTTCAGTCAGTGACGTACTGGGTCACTTGCAGAGGAGGAAAGCTTCCTCTTCTGCTGCTCAGAGAGCCCGGTGACGTCACTGACAGCCTAATTAATTATGCTAAAGTCTAGGAGGGGCAGTAACTCTCCTGGCCAAGATTGCGCTAAGCTCCGCCCCTCCAGTCCGGTGACGTCAGCCTAAGTAAAAACTCAGGGAACTTGTGCCTCCCCTAAAATGCTCCACTTCATTCTCTCCCCATTGTCCCATATATAACAAATGCCCCCCCATCTCATATTTGCATGCCCCCCCCTCGATGGGTCCGCTCCTTGTGGTGACGATATTGATGGCAGCGGCTCAGCAACGGAGCTGCTGCCATCAGCAGAGAGGTTAGCTGTAACTGTAACAGCTAACACTCTGCTGCAGCACCCCAAATCGGTGCTGGCACCGATCTGGGGTGTTTAACCCCATGGATGCCGCGGTCAGCAGCCGCCCGCGGCATCCATGTGGTTGAGAAGGAGGGAGCTCCCTCTCTCTACCATCGCGCCCCTGCTGCTGCGATTGCAGCGGCGCGATGGTTGCCATGGCAACCGGACGCCTAACAAAGGCGCCCTGGTTGCTATGGACCTAAGGCTAATCAAATATAAATAATAATAAAAAAACCTACACATATTTGGTATGGCCTTGTCCGTAACAACCGGCTCCATAAATATATCACATGATACTCCATGTCCGAAAAACACCTTAAAAAATAACATAAATACCGTTTAAGAAAAAAAGCCTTTTTTTACCTAACATCACATAAAGTGCAACAAGAAAGCGTTCAAAACGGCGCATGCCCCCCAAAATAGTACTAATCAAACAGTCACCTCAACCCGCAAAAATGAATCTCTAACTTAGACAATCGGTCAAAAAATTTAAAAAAACGGTGGCTCTCAGACTATGGACACTCTAAAACACAATTTTTTTGTTTCAAAGCTGCTATAATTACGTAAAGCTCTCAGTCATGTTTAGAGATCAATATGGGAGCGTGGCCCTTATAGTGTGACGCTGTCAGCGATGTTTATGGATAGACGTGGGAGCGTGGCCCTTATACTGTGATGCTTTTATACTGTCAGCGATTTTTATGGATAGACGTGGGAGCGTGTCCCTTATACTGTGATTCTTTGATACTGTCAGCGATATAGTGTTATGCTGTCAGCGATGCTGATCCCCAATTTGCGGACAGCAATAAACAACTGTTGTGTGCATGTAGGCTACTTTTACACTCGTGTTTTGGTTTCCGTTTGTGAGATCTGTTCAGGGCTCTCAGGAGCGCTCCAAAACAGATCAGTTTTGCCCTAATGCATTCTGAATAGATAAGGATCCGCTCAGAATGCATCATTTTGCCTACAATCAGTCACCATTCCGCTCTGGAGGCGCTTGCAGCGTTTTGGTGTCCACATGACGAAACTGAGCCAAACGGATCCGTCCTGGCACACAATGTAAGACAATGGGGACTGATCCATTTTCACTGGCACAATAGAAAATGGATCTGTCTCCCATTGACTTTCAATGGTGTTCGAGACTGATCCGTATTGGGTAAGGTAAAGATAATACAAACGGATCCATTCTGAGCAGATGCAGATGTTTGTATTATAGATGCGGATCCGTCCATGATGGATCCACACCAAACGCAAGTGTGAAAGTAGCCTTATCTGTGTAGCAGAGCAAAATTGGGGACATTGTAAAACAACTTTATCATTGCTTGGATAGATTACTATAAATTGGTTATTGTAATGATGATGAATGTAGAAATGATGAACGGTTCTGGAAAGCTGTGCTTTCTGTATGCTGATTCACTGTCTGCCTCTCTGCTCTGCAAACACTAAGCACATGACATTTACAAGGAGGAGTTTATGGGGGAGGAATATGAGGCTGGAGGATGAATATGTATAAGGGGGCGGGGGCAGGGAGGTGATCTAGAAACCATCTGCTGCTGAGCTGCACTGGGACCCACAATGCTTTGCAGCAGGAAGTGATGGCATATATAAACAGATATATAAACAGTCTGTTGGGGACTGTAGGAGGCATGCAGCAGTGTAAAAGCTACCTAAAACCATCTTGGGAACATAATCTTGGCTACTAAAGGTGAGTAAGCTACTTTTAAAAAAATTAGTTTGATCCCGGACAACCAGTTTAACTACTACAGGACCGCCTAACGCAGGGATGCGTCCTGCGGGCGGTCCTGTAGCTCTGAGATGACGCGTCATCTCGTGAGAGCCGAGATTTCCTGTGAACGCGTGCGCGTGTGCGTTCACAGAGAAGCGCGGCACGACAATTAGGCTACAGCCTGCCAGCGATGATCCATCGCTGGCAGGCTGTAGATGCGAATAAAATCGCATCAAACAGCTATATCAGACGCTGTTTTATGAACAGTGTCTGATATAGCTGCTACCTGGTCCTGTGGTGGTCCCATTTGCTGGGATCGACCACCAGAGGACCAGGTAACACAGTAAAGTTGCACCAAACACTACACTAACCCCCCACCCCCTCACCTATTAACCCCTTGATCACCCCATCTAGACCCCCTGATCACCCCCCTGTCATTGATCACACCCCTTGTAAGGCTCCATTCAGACGTCCATATGTGTTTTGCGGATCCGTGGATTCACGGATCCTCGGATCCGATCCGCAGATCCTCAAAACACGGACACCGGCAATGTGCTTTCCGCATTTTGCAGATCCGCACATTGCCAGAACTATATAGAAAATGCTTTTTCTTGTCCGCAATTGCGGACAAGAATAGGACATGTTCTATATTTTTGCGGAACAGAAGTGCAGGCCCGGAAGCGCGGATCCGTAATTCCGGATCCGAGCGGGACAAACTCTGTCCCCATAGAAATGAATGGGTCCGCAATTCCGTTCCGCAAACAGAATTTCGGACGTGTGAATGGGGCATAAGGGTCCCTTATCACCGCCAGTTAGTTAGCTACTTGTTAGGTAGCTAGCGCCCAGCCCACCGCACCGCAGTCACTGATTTTGGCAGAGATTTTTTTCATCCACATTGACCGATGCGAATGAAAAAATCTGTGCCGTTCATTTTTTATTTTTTTTTTCAGCGCAGAGGCTGAACGGAAAAAAAAAATCTCATTACCCGTATGCTCAATATACGGAGAATCGCAGAAACTCCTAATGCTGGCCATACGTGTAATGATTGCGGAGACCCTCAAATGCCAGGGCAGTACAAAAACCCCACATGTGACCCCATTTTAGAAAGAAGACACCCCAAGGTATTCGCTGAGAGGTATGGTGAGTTCATGAAAATTTTTATTTTTTGTCACAAGTTAGTGGAATATGAGACTGTAAAAAAAAAAAAAAAACAATTTCCGCTAACTTGTGCCAAATTTTTTTTTTTCTGTGAACTCGCCATACCCCTCACAGAATACCTTGGGGTGTCGTCTTTCCACAATGGGGTCACATGTGGGGTATTTATACTGCCCTGGCATTTTAGGGGTCCTAAAGCGTGAGAATCCAAATGCGTAAAAATGGCCTGTGAAATCCTAAAGGTACTCATTGGTTTTAGGGCCCCTTTGCGCATCTTGGCTGCAAAAAGTGTCACTCATGTGGTATCGCCGTACTCAGGAGAAGTAAGGCAATGTGTTTTGGGGTGTATTTTTACATATACCCATGCTGGGTGTGAGAAATATCGCTGTAAGCGACAACTTTTTAAATTTTTTTATTCAAAGTTGTCAATTTACAGAGATATTTCTCTCACCCAGCATGGGTATATGTAAAAATACACCCCAAAACACATTGCCCTACTTCTTCTGAGTACGGCGATACCACATAAGTGAGATTTTTGCAGCCTGGATGCGCAAAGGGCCCAAATTCCAACGAGTACCTTTAGGTTTTACATGGCTGCTCACAATTAGCCCGCCCAAAATGCCAGAACAGTAAACACACCCCACAAATGACCCCATTTCGAAAGTAGACACCCCAAGGTATTCACTGAGGGGCATAGTGAGTCCGTCTGAGATTTTTTTTTTTTTGCCAGAAGTTATCAGAAATTGAAACTTTTTTTTTTTTTTTCTCAGAAAGTGTCATTTTCCGCTAACTTGTGAAAAAAATTGAAATGATCCATGAACTCACCATGCCCCTCTGCGAATACTTTGGGGTGTCTTCTATCTAAAATGGTGTCATTTGGGGGGTATTTATACTATCCTGACATTCTAGCACCTGAAGAAACATGACAGGTGCTCAGAAAGTCAGAGCTGCTTCAAAATGCCGAAATTCACTTTTTGCACCATAGTTTGTAAGCGCTATAACTTTTACCCAAACCAATAAATATACACTTATTGGACTTTTTTTTATCAAAGACATGTAGAACAATAAATTTAGAGAAAGGGTATATAGAAATGTAGTTTTTTGAAAAATTTTACAACAGAAAGTGAAAAATGTCTTTTTGCAAAAATGTCGTTAAATTTGTATTAATGGCAAAAAAAAGTAAAAATGTCAGCAACAATGAAATACCACCAAATGAAAGCTCTATTAGTGAGAAGAAAGGAGGTAAAATTCATTTGGGTGGTAAGTTGCATGACGGAGCAATAACGGTGAAAGTAGTGTAGTGCGGAATTGTAAAAAGTGGCCTGGTCATTAAGGGTGTTTAAGCTAGGGGGGCTGATGTGGTTAATGACCAGGCCACTTTTTACAATTCTGCACTACACTACTTTCACCGTTTATTGCTCCGTCATGCAACTTACCACCCAAATGAATTTTACCTCCTTTTCTTCTCACTAATAGAGCTTTCATTTGGTGGTATTTCATTGTTGCTGAAATTTTTACTTTTTTTGCTATTAATAAAAATGTAACGACATTTTTGCAAAAAAATGAAATGTTTCACTTTCTGTTGTAAATTTTTTTTTTTTAATTTCTATATATATTTTTCTCTAAATTTATTGTTCTACATGTCTTTGATAAAAAAAAGTCCAATAAGTGTATATTTATTGGTTTGGGTAAAAGTTATAGCGTTTACAAACTATGGTGCAAAAAAGTGAATTTCCGCATTTTGAAGCAGCTCTGACTTTCTGAGCACCTGTCATGTTTCTTCAGGTGCTAGAATGCCAGGATAGTATAAATACCCCCCAAATGACACCATTTTAGAAAGAAGAAACCCCAAAGTATTCGCGGAGGGGCATGGTGAGTTCATGTATAACTTAATTTTTTTTTTACAAGTTAGCGGAAAATGACACTTTCTGAGGAAAAAAAAAAAATAAAGTTTCCATTTCTGCTAACTTCTGGCGAAAAAAAAATAAAAAATTTCAGACGGACTCACTATGCCCCTCAGTGAATACCTTGGGGTGTCTACTTTCCGAAATGGGGTCATTTGTGGGGTGTGTTTAATGTTCTGGCATTTTGGGTGGGGCTAAATTGTGAGCAGCCATGTAAAACCTAAAGGTACTCGTTGGAATTTGGGCCCCTTTGCGCACCCAGGCTGCAAAAAAGTGTTACTCATGTGGTATCGCCGTACTCAGGAGAAGTAGGGCAATGTGTTTTGAGGTTCTCCTGAGTACGGTGATACCACATGAGTGACACTTTTTTGCAGCCAAGATGTGCAAAGGGGCCCAAATTCCAATGAGTACCTTTTAGGAGGGCATTTTTACGCATATTTCTTCTCACCCTTTAGGGCCTCTAAAATGCCAGGGCAGTATAAATACACCACATGTGACCCCATTTTGGAAAGAAGACACCCGAAGGTATTCCGTGAGGGCCATGGCGAGTTCATAGAAGATATTTTTTTTGGCACAAGTTAGTGGAAATTGATTTTTTTTTTTGTTTTTTCTCACAGTCTCCCTTTCCTTTAACTTTTGACAAAAATTAAAATTTTTCATGGACTCACTATGCCCCTCAGCGAATACCTTGGGGTGTCTTCTTTCCAAAATGGGGTCATTTGTGGGGTGTTTGTACTGTTCTGGCATTTTGGGTGGGGCTAAATTGTGAGCAGCCATGTAAAACCTAAAGGTATTCATTGGAATTAGGGCCCCTTTGCGCACCCAGGCTGCAAAAAAGTGTCACTCATGTGGTATCGCCGTACTCAGCAGAAGTAGGGCAATGTGTTTTGGGGTGAATTTTTACATATACCCATGTTGGGTGAGAGAAATATCTCTGTAAATTGACAACTTTGTATAAAATTTTTTAAAAAGTTGTCGTTTACAGTGATATTTCTCACACAAAGTATGGGTATATATAAAAATACACCCCAAAACTCATTGCCCTACTTCTCCTGAGTACGGCGATACCACGTGTGCCACTTTTTTGCAGCCAAGATGCGCAAAGGGGCCCAAATTCCAATAAGTACCTTTAGGATTTCACAGGGCATTTTTACGCATTTGGATTCTGACGCTTTAGGACCCCTAAAATGCCAGGGCAGAATAAATACCCCACAAGTGACCCCATTTTGGAAAGAAGACACTCCAAGGTATTCTGTGAGGGGCATGGCGAGTTCACAGAAAAAAATATATATATTTTTTTTACAAAGTCTCATATTCCACTAACTTTTGACAAAAAATAAAATTTTTCATGAACTCACCATACCCCTCACGGAATACCTTGGGGTGTCTTCTTTCTAAAATGGGGTCACATGTGAGGTGTTTGTACTGCCCTGGTATTTGAGGGTCTCCGCAATCATTACATGTATGGCCAGCATTAGGAGTTTTTGCTATTCTCCTTATATTGAGCATACGGGTAATGAGTTTTTTTTTTTTTCCATTCAGCCTCTGGGCTGAAAAAAAAAAATAATGAACGGTACAGATTTCTTCATTCGCGTCGATCAATGTGGATGAAAAAATCTCTGCCAAAATCAGTGACTGCGGTGCAGTGGGCTGGGCGCTAACTACCTAACAAGTAGCTAACTAACTGGCGGTGAAAAGGGACCCTTATGCCCCATTCACACGTCTGCAATTCTGTTTGCGGAACGGAATTGCGGACCCATTCATTTCTATGGCAACAGACTTTGTCCCGCTCGGATCCGGAATTACGGATCCGCGCTTCCGGGTCTGCACTTCCGTTCCGCAAAAATATAGAACATGTCCTATTCTTGTCCGCAATTGCGGACAAGAAAAAGCATTTTCTATATAGTTCTGGCAAGGTGCGGATCTGCAAAATGCAGAGAGCACATTGCCTGTGTCCGTGTTTTGAGGATCTGCGGATCCACGGATCCGCAAAACACATACGGACGTCTGAATGGAGCCTTACAAGGGGTGTGATCAATGACAGGGGGGTGATTAGGGAATCTAGATGGGGTGATCAAGGGGTTAATAAGTGTGTGTGTGTGTGTGTGTGGGGGGGTTAGTGTAGTGTTTGGTGCAACTTTACATAGCTACCTGGTCCTCTGGTGGTCGATCTCAGCAAATGGGACCACCAGAGGACCAGGTAGCAGGTATATCAGACGCTGTTAACAAAACAGCGTCTGATATACTTGTTTGCTGCGATTTATTTCGCATCTACAGCCTGCCAGCGATTGATCATCGCTGGCAGGCTGTAGTACAAGTTGTGAGACGCGCGGCACTGTGAACGTGCCCGAGCGCGTTCACAGGAAGTCTCGCGAGATGACGCGTCAACCCAGAACTACAGGACCGCCCGTCGGACGCATCCGTGCGTTAGGCGGTCCTGTAGTGGTTAAAAGGGGCTTATTAGTATCAGCATTGTGGACATTAGGTGTGTGATGCAGATGCATTATATTTGGTCCCAAATTTGTGGGAATTTTTATTCTTTGACTATGGCAGGAAAAGATTAATTCAATTTATTTTCATATAAAAAAGTCTATAAAAAGACTATGCACAAAGTCCTCAAAAATAAAAATACAACCACAAAATGGGAGATTTTTAAAAGCATTGTAACGTCTAATTGTGAGTACAGGTACATACTGTATGGGAATAAAAGGTTAAGGAACAATAAGAAACCAAAGTGGATAAAAAGAACCGTACAGAAAGCAATAAGTGACAAAAAGAGAGCATATAAATCACTAAAACAGGCAGGAAGCACTGATAAACTATAAGGTAAAAAACGAATTAAAAAATGCTAAACTAGAGACCGAGAGATTAATTGCCAAAGAGAGTAAAACTAACCCTAAAATGTTCTTTAATTATATAAATGGTAAAAAATATAAATCTGAAGGAGTCGGTCCTCTACATAGCAATGAGGGGGGTGTTGCAGAGAGCGACGAGGATAAAGCAAAACTATTAAATAATTTTTTCTCCACTATAGTCACTGAGGAAAATAAACTGTCAGATGAAATGCAGAATGTAAAAGTAAATTGCCCATTAAAACAGCGACTTATAAAGACTAAAATAGACAAATCGCCAGGACCGGATGGCATACACCCCCGTATCCTGAGGGAATTAAGTGATGTCATAGCCAGACCTTTATTTCTGATATTTACGGACTCTATACTATACTGAATGTTCCACAGGATTGGCGCATAGCAAATATGGTGCCAATATTCAAAAACGGTCCAAAAACAGAGCCTGGAAATTATAGTCCGGTAAGTTTAACATTTGTTGTGGGGAAACTGTTTGAAGGTTTTCTAAGAGACGCTGTCTTGGAGTATCTCAATAAAAATAAGCAAATAACGCCATATCAGCATGGCTTCACGAGGGATCGGTCATGCCAAACGAATTTAATTAGTTTCTATGAGGAGGTAAGTTCTAGACTTGACAGCGGGGAATCAATGGATGTCATATATCTGGACTTCTCCAAAGCATTTGATACTGTACCTCATAAAAGGTTAGTATATAAAATCAGGATGCTCGGACTGGGAGAAAATGTCTGTATGTGGGTAAGTAACTGGCTGAGTGACAGAAAACAGAGGGTGGTTATTAATGGTACACACTCAGATTGGGTCACTGTCAATAGTGGGGTCAGTATTGGGCCCTATTCTCTTCAATATATTTATTAATGATCTTGTAGAAGGCTTGCACAGTAAAATATCTATTTTTGCAGATGACACTAAACTGTGTAAAGTAATTAACACGGAAGAGGACAATATACTGCTACAGAGGGATCTGGATAGATTGGAGGCTTGGGCAGATAAGTGGCAGATGAGGTTTAACACTGACAAATGTAAAGTTATGCACATGGGAAGAAATAATGCAAGCCACCCGTACATACTAAATGATAAAACACTTGGTAACACTGACATGGAAAAGGATCTAGGAATTTTAATAAACAGTAAGCTAAGCTGTAAAAACCAGTGTCAGGGAGCTACTGCCAAGGCCAATAAGATATTGCGTTGCATCAAAAGAGGCATAGATCCCCGTGATGAGAACATAGTCCTACCACTTTACAAATCTCTAGTCAGACCACACATGGAGTACTGTGTACAGTTCTGGGCTCCTGTGAACAAGGCAGACATAGCAGAGCTGGAGAGGGTTCAGAGGAGGACAACTAAAGTAATAACTGGAATGGGGCAACTACAGTACCCTGAAAGGTTATCAAAATTAGGGTTATTCACCTTAGAAAAAAGACGACTGAGGGGAGATCTAATAACTATGATTAAATATATCAGGGGTCAGTACAGAGATCTCTCCCATCATCTATTTATCCCCAGGACTGTGACTGACGAGGGGACATCCTCTGCGTCTGGAGGAAAGAAGGTTTGTACACAAACATAGAGAAGGATTCTTTACTGTAAGAGCAGTGAGACTATGGAACTCTCTGTCTGAGGAGGTGGTGATGGTGAGTACAATAAAGGAATTCAAGAGGGGCCTGGATATATTTCTGGAGTGTAATAATATTACAGGTTATAGCTACTAGCGATTTGTTGTTGATCCAGGGAGTTCTTCTGATTGCCTGATTGGAGTCAGGAAGGAATTTTCTCCCCTTAAGCGGGGAAAATTGGCTTCTACCTCACAGGGTTTTTTTTGCCTTCCTCTGGATCACTTGTAGGAAACAGGCCGAACTGGATAGACAAATGTTTTTTTTCGGTCTTATATACTATGTTACTATGTTACTAATAGAACAGTACTATCCTTGTCCGTAATGCGGACAATAATAGGACATGTTCTATTTTTCTGGGGAACGGAAATACGGAAACGGAATGCACACGGAGTAACTTAGTTTTTTTTGAGGATTCATTGAAATTAATGGTTCCACATATGGTCCTAAAAACAAAAAAAACATGGAACGGACATGGAAAGAAAATACGTTTGTGTGCATGAGCCCTAAGATGAATACCTAAGGGGGAAGGGGTCAACATTAAATATTCCAATGTTTTGGCGCTTTACAACATCTATTCTGGCAGTATGGTGCCATAGAAGCAGCAATGGAAAAATAGACCGCCAAAATCTCAAATGTGCTTTAGTCTTTTAAGTTTTGTGCTGAGCCTAGTCAGTAGATAAATTACACAAATAGCAACCATTTTCACAGTAGAAACATACTGAAATTTTTTTTTGACAGCTAAAAAAAATAAATAAGGAAAATTGCATGTTTTTCAGTTTTTCCTTTAATATCAAAGGCTAGGGACACCTAAACATTTTTTACACTAACTAATATATTCTGTGGAGAAAATTATTTCTCCAATTAGTTGTGTTTATTTTTCTTTTTTCACTTTTGTTCTACAGCTACATGTGCTTCCTATGCACAGCAGGCTGCTTTCAGTAAATTTACGGAGAATCCGTCAGCAGACGGATTTTCGGTAACTCCTCCTGTCTGCACAAGGGAGAGCGCACTGTCTCCCTGCTAATGACAGCCCAGACTTGCGATGTGTTTTACAGTCTGTAATACACATAGCAAGCCTCCAGTCCTCTGCCCTGTCATTATCATAATGAAAGCGCATGCAGGGCCAGCAGCCCCCAATGTGTATTATAGACACTAGCACATCACAGGTCGGGGCTGTCAATATCATACACAGTGTATGGTAATGAAAGCTCAGCAGGGCCGAAAGTTTTAGTAGTATTAGGGCTTGTTCACAAGACACGTAAGGGCTCCGTGCCTGTGCTGTGGACCGCAAATTGCTGTCCGCAATGCACGGGCACCGACCGTGGGCCAGCCGTATACGGATCACGGACCCATTCACTTGAATGGGGTCCAAGATCCGTCCGTTCCGCAAAAAGATAGAGCAAGTTCTATCACTCCGTAGTGCTTCCGTGGAGTTCCGTTCCGTGCTTCCGTACCGTTCCGCACCACATCTCCGGATTGGCGGACCCATTCAAGTGAATGGGTGAATGTCTCAAGTGAATGGGTCCGCATCCGTGATGAGGAATGCACCCTGTCGGTGCCACGTGTATTGCGGACCCGCCGTATGCGGGCAACAGCAACAGAGGGGCAACGGCTGTGTGAATGAGCCCTAACTGTGAAAACGGGTTACTAGGAGTTTAACAGCTCCTATGTTGCTTTGAAATGGTTAACAGGACAGCTCTGATCCAGTAAAGAAAGGGTTACCCAGCCAGTGGCATTGCGAGGGGGCCGGTGACATGACGGGGTGACAAGAAGATAATTTATTTACTGCACTTGCCTGTGTAATTGAAAAGAAGCACAATCGCTGTACAGGGAATCCCGGCTTAGGAGTCCCAGCTCTGACTCCATATATGGGGGACACCCAATGTATTTTAATCTAATTTAGCCTCTATTTCTAAAAAGGTTGCCACCAGGATTCAAACTCACAACCTTTTACATCTGAGGCAAAAACCCTAACCACTGAGCTATGGAGATCAATGGTAAACTGTGCTAAAAAAAACCTCATAGTAGTTTATCAAGTATTAGGTATTCCTATACAGCAGAGGTATAATTTTATATATTTTTTTTCAGTAATTGTAAAAAAAAATGTATGACACAAAATAAATGTGTACTTACTCTCTAATTAATTATACATTTTTTTTTTTTAATTATACTTCTGCTTTATAGGAATACCTAATAGATGAGAAAAAAACGACTATGAGGTTTTTCTAGCACAGTTTAGCATTGAGCTCCATAGCTCAGTGGTTAGGGTTCTTGCCTCTGATGTAAAAGGTTGTGAGTTTGAATCCTGGTGGAAACCTTTTAGAAATAGAGGCTAAATTATGCATTCATGTATATCAGAAGTATGATATCAGAAATATAAATATATATTATCTATCCATGAAAAATCAACGCAGCACTCTTATGAAAAAACCGCAGTGTCTTTATTCACACATGTGACACAAAATGGGCAACGTTTCAATCCCCTTCCGGGATCCTTATCAAGGCTGCCTTGGCTTGAGAACGATCCCGGAAGGGGATTGAAACATTGCCTATTTTGTGTCACATGTGTGAATAAAGACACTGCGTTTTTTTTCATAAGAAGAGTGCTGCGTTGATTTTTCATGGATATACATACCTGATGTCAAGGGTGAGACGCGTGCACCTGAAAATTATAAAAGCGAGTGCTGCCGTAATTAATACAGACTAATATATATATGAAACTATTACTGAGGTTTTTAGCCATAATATTAGTACAGCAGGTTAATATGAAGCTCTGATGGGGGGGATGTGTGAGGACACTGATGGGGGATGTGTGGAGGACACTGATGGGGGATGTGGAGGACACTGATGGGGGATGTGTGGAGGACACTGATGGGGGGATGTGTGGAGGACACTGATGAGGGATCTGTGGTGGACACTGATGGAGGGATGTGGAGGACACTGATCGGGGGATGTGTGGAGGACACTGATCTGGGGGATGTGTGAGGACACTGATGGGGATGTGTGGAGGACACTGATGGGGATGTGTGGAGGACACTGATGGGGATGTGTGGAGGACACTGATGGGGGATGTGTGGAGGACACTGATGGGGGATGTGTGGAGGACACTGATGGGGGATGTGTGGAGGACACTGATGGGGGATCTGTGGTGGACACTGATGGGGGATCTGTGGTGGACACTGATGGGGGGGATCTGTGGTGGACACTGATGGGGGGGGGATCTGTGGAGGACACTGATGGGGGGGGGATCTGTGGAGGACACTGATTGGGGGGGGATGTGTGGATGACACTGATGGGGGGGATGTGTGGATGACACTGATGGGTGGGGATCTAGGGAGGGGTGTGGAGATGTTGGGATGGGAGGTCCTGGAGGGGAGTTTGGGTGGAAGCTCTGGAAGGGGTGGGAGGTCCAATAGGTATGTGGGGGTGGGGGATCCGGGAGGGGGGTCCAGCAATGCCCCCATAGTGTCCCCCATGTGCCAGCCATATTATATATACTATAGGGGGGTAGTGACTGCATAGTGTATATTGTATATGCGATAGTGGGGGTAGTGACTGCATAGTGTACATTGTGTATACGTGATTGTGGGAGTAGTGACTGCATAGTGTACATTGTGTATATGTGATAGTGGGAGTAGTGGCTCCAGAGTGTATATTGTGTAAATGTGAAAGTGGGGTGGGGTGGAGGAACAGTGACAAGAAAGTGACTCACATCTCATACCGTTTGCATCACCTAGTTCTTTTGCTTTAACCCTGTCTACTAATGCAGTACTTTGTTTAGGCCGGTTTCTGATCCATCATAAGAACAGAAAAAAATAAAGAAAAAACTGATTTATTTATTTTTCAGCATCCTTTGTGCTTATTTTGCATCTGTTTGAGATATTTTGCATCTGAGATTGGTTTAGACAGGAGGAAAAGTCCTCCACAATTATACTTCTGCTGTATAGGAATACCTAATACATGGTAAACTACTATGAGGTTTTTCTAGCACAGTTTAGCATTGAGCTTCATAGCTCAGTGGTTAGGGTTCTTGCCTCTAATGTAAAAGGTTATGAGTTTGAATCCTGGTGGAAACCTTTTAGAAATAGAGGCTAAATTATGCATTCATGTATATCAGAAGTATGATAATATATATTTATACTTCTGATATATGTGTGTGATAGTGTATATGTATATATATATATATATATATATATATATATATATATATATATATAAACAATAACTGAGGTTTTTAGCCATAATATTAGTACAGCAGGTTAATATGAAGCTCTGATGGGGGATGTGTGGAGGACGCTGATGGGGGGGAGATGTGTGGAAACACTGGTGGGGGGATCTGTGGAGGACACTGATGCGGGGGTCTGTGGGGGACACTGATGCGGGGGTCTGTGGGGGACACTGATGGGGGGGATGTGTGGAGGACACTGATGGGGGGGATGTGTGGAGGACACTGATGGGGGATGTGTGGAGGACACTGATGGGGGATGTGTGGAGGACACTGATGGGGGATGTGTGGATGACACTTAGGGGGGATCTAGGGAGGGGTGTGGGGATGTTGGGATGGGAGTTCCTGGAGGGGTGCTTGGGTGGAAGCTTGAAGGGGTGGGAGGTCCGATAGGTATGTAGGGGTGGGAGATCCGGAAGGGGGGGCCCATAAAAAAATTTGCTATGGGGTCCAGTCATTTCTAACTACGCCCCTGGGTGACACCACCAGGAGATGAGCACTTGCATTATGGAAGCACTCATCTCCCTACATTCATCTGTATCACTGTGTCCTCAATTTACACTATGCAGTCACTACTTCCACTATTACATATACACAATATACACTATGCAGTCACTACTCCCACAATCAGGTATACACAATGTACACTATGCAGTCACTACCCCCACTATCGCACATACAATATACACTATGCAGTCACTACCCCCACTATGATATTTTTACTCTGCAGTGTCCCCGTCCCCAGAAAACCTGAGAGCCCAGGCAGAACCGCGTATCTTTACTCTCCTGTATCAATTTCAGACTATCTAGGGTAGGGTGGGTCTTGCTTGTGATTGGCTGTCCTGACATGCCTGCTCATTTTTTTATTGAGCAGGCATGTCAGGACAGCCTGACATGCCTGATCATTGAAGGGATGTCCCAAAGCATGCCTAGAAAAGTTTCCCAAATCAATGAGTCCCCTTCCAGTCTATTGTGCTATGGCCCTATCTCAGAAAATAAAAACAGATAAGCATCTAAAGGGTTTGTCAGTGTGTGACAACTCATCATGGCAACAGAGAGCATGCCATGTTTGTATATCCATTAGGTCCTGCTAGAGGCAGAGCCTAGTAGGGCTGCAGGGCATCATTATGCTGGCAGCCATAATATACTGCAATACTGAATACAATACAATTTTTAAAAATATAAACAAACAAGCCACAAAAAACATGACTTTCTGAATCAAAACTGCTTTATGTGAAAAATAAATAAATAAATAAAAAACTACATAATTTGTATCATTGCATCCATGAGGACCCATACTATAAGGGCTCATAGACACAAACGTGTGCAGGCCGTGCCCGTATTGCGGGCCGCAAACAGCAAGTCCGCAATATATGGCCCCAACAGTTTTTGCATCTGAAGGTACTATTTTTTTGCGGTGCGTATGGATCACGGACCCATTCAAGTTGAATGGGTTTGGATCCATCTGTGGCAGCCGCATGCATGTTGTTTGTGCATTGGGGACCACAAATTGCAGTCCCCAATGCAAGGAACGGCCGAGCAACGGCCGTGTGCATGAGCCCTAAAACTGACATTATTTAGTCAACATGTTGAAATCTGGAGAATAAAATTCAAGGCCAGATTGGCAGATTTTTTTTGTCACCACAGACAATTGGCTATGGTAGCCAAAAATACGATTGGTTATGGTCCATAGTCTATGGCCGAAAAATAATCTATTTTTTTGTCCCCATAGACAAATCATTATCCGACCTCCTCTAGGTCACTTTCCTTTTTGTAAACTATTTTTCAAAAAATTTCTGCTGCCCACTCAATTATGTGTGCAAGTACTATAAACCTTGATATTAATGAGTACCCAGCTCTCCCACCCTTTGCTGCTTATTGGCAATTTTCTCTGAATACATAAGTATATAATGAAAACTGCCAAACATCCACAGATGAGCTGACCTCTAATGATTCAATGAATACCAGGATTTAGCAATGGGATCACACTCCAGGTGCTCAACAGTGATTTTATGGAAACTTCCCGAATTGAATCAGCTGTGTTATCAGGGTTTTCATCACTAGTTTACACAGCCCTCAGATTGGGCAGCATAAATCTGGTGACAACAGATTGGAAAGCTGGGTAAGGGGATTGAAAATTTCTGCACGGTCGTATTACCCCAATAGCAGAAATGTTTTAGGAACTATGTCTGCTGTTCTATTGACAGAAAACAGGATGCTGTAAAGCTACTTTCCACAGTCACTCAAGTTTTCATTCAGTCTTACATAGAATTTCCTGAAAAGTGCTCCCTTATCATTGATGTGCAGAATGGTGTCTCGGCTGTAAACCACATCAAATGATGCTTCAGGAAAGATCCTTCTTGTGGCATCTGCTATTTCAAACTGCACCTGTGGAAATGAGAAGAGGTTGTATCCACCTTAATCACAATTGCATATGAAATAAGGTATGCAAATGAGCTCTTAAAGGCTATGTACACCTTTTGGAGTGAATTTTTTTTTTTTTTATGATTGCATTTAACTTATTTATGGCTACAAATCCTATTTTCAATTGGCCTTTATTAAAAATATTGAGCTGTTCAGTCAGAAAGGGTAACTGTTTTTCTAACTGTGTGACTGGTACTTTCTAATTACCCTTATCTCTAAACTACTAAGAAGTTATAAACACTTATTTAAGCCACATTCTTATCAGTAAGATAAGGACTGAGCTTTAATGAGTGTTTATATTGTGAGCCAGCAGAGATAAGAAGTCTGTATTCTCCTCAGATAACAGAAAAGACAACAAATCTACAGGCAGCTAGTACAGAATGTCGGCTCTGTACACAAAAAAGGATTCCATATTGTTAATAAAGAACAACTGAAAAGATGATTTTTAGCTCAAAATAAGTATAATGCAATAATGAAAAAAAAATTGCCCCCAAAGGTGTACATAGCCTTTAACAAGCTATGCCTCTAATGCTGCTAGATGTAAGGTAGCTATGATAAAGTCAATATTCAAACTTTTAAAAGATCTTGAGACATGACATGACTTGCCTGACCTGTAAGACTTCTCACACAGTTTAAGGAGCGCTCCATAAGGAGATATCATATTCCCCAAAAGCTGCACATGGAAAAAAAAAACATGTGGATTTGCAGTAGTATTGCGACGCAGTAATTAGCCATCTGATGTCCTTAGGACGCTAATACAATTGAATCTAATGCACTTGAAGAGCTGAAGGACCTATGATGACATCACAGGTTATGTGACCACTAAAACAGTCAGTGGTTGAGTAGGACTTGCAATGATGTGACCAGTGCAGAAGAGGATGGCAGTGAAGAAGACAAGTCCTGGGGGAAGAAGCTGTGGTGATGTCTGCTACATGAGGAGAGGTAAAAGAAGGAAGAGGCAGAGCAATTCTGGGAGTTGTGGTTATTTAACTGTGACTGTATGTTAGGGCTGAAGGGATGTCATCTACATGGGACTGAATGTCGCAGGGGGCTGGGGGAGAGAGTGATGTTATTTACATGGGACTGAATGTTGAGGAGGTGATGTTTACATGGGATTGCATGTTGGAGATGGCTGGGGAGGGGGTGATATTATTTACATGGGACTGTAGGTTAAAGGCGGCTGTGGAGGAGGTGATGTTAGTTACATGGGAGTGTATTTTGGAGGGGGCTGTAGATAAAGAGGGATATTATTTACATGGGGCTGTATATTGGAGGGGGTTGGAGAGATGGTGTGATGTTATTTACATGGGACTCTATGGCAGAGGGAGGGAAATAGTGTTATTTACATGGGACTATATATTGGGAGGGGCTGAAGGGAGGGGAGTGATATTTACATGGGATTGTATTTTGGAGGGTAGATAGTTTGATGTTATTTAAATAGGACTGTATGGTGTAGGGAGGAATATAACTGCAGGGGGCATTATAAATACTGGGGGCACTTCAGGGTGAGCACTATAAAAGAAGGGGGCAGTATAAATACTGGGGGCACTGTAGGGGTATTATAAATACAGGGGACATTAGGCGTTCTTATTACTCTGTTTGATCCCTATTAGGGTGGGTTCACACTAGCGTTATGGTTTCCGTTATGGCCTTCCGTTATAACGTGGTTATAACCAAATCCATAAAACGTAAGGACGGATCCGTTCTTTTGCCCATAGACTTCTATTATGACTGAATGCAAAACGGAAGCCTTTAAAAGGCATTCCGTTTGCTTTCTGTCATAATACAAGTCCATGGGAAAGCATAACTGATCCGTCTGGTTCCTGTTATGCAAGATGGAAAGCAAAGTCCTGTGATCAGGACTTTGTTTTCCGTCTTGCATAACGGGACCCAGACGGATCCGTTATGCTTTCCCATAGACTTGTATTATGACAGAAAGCAAACAGAATGCCTTCTAAAGGCTTCCGTTTTGCATTCTGTCTGGGCATTCCGTTATTTTCCGTTATAACGGAAAGCAATAACGGAATCCCTAACGCTAGTGTGAACCCACCCTTACTCTGTTTGGTATCCTATTTGTGAACCTTGGTGGGCTGTATGTCTGTGCCTGGTTTCACCTATACCGGTACATTGTATACAATTTTTAAAGTGTTTGTATGTTTGTCCTGTCTAATAAAATTGTTTTATTGATTTTATATCTATTGGATGTGCATTTCATTACGGTTTTCTAAGCTCTCTGGCTTTTTGGTTGTTTAGTATTGTATTCGAACAGTTTTTGCACTCCTCACCATTGGTAGTGTGCCCCCTATGCCTATTACAATATTATTACTACGGACTTGTGTGTAGAGAGCTTTATTACCACTGGAGGGGCTTATTTCTAGTGGTGGCTATGTGAGGGTAATATTAATACTGGAGAGCTCTTCTACTAATGGAGGTACTCTTGGGGAGCATTATCACAGTTAGGGGCACTGTAGGGGGCAGTATTACTAATAAGGGCATTCTAGAAGGTAATTACTAATGGTGGGATTTTGAGGAGCACTATTACTATCTGTATGGCACTCAATTTTCTTCAGGATAGTATTTGGGGGTATTGGTATTGGGGAGCACAGTGAGCAGCAGGATAACATTGTGGGAACTCCAGGTTGGGGGATGATGTGAGGAAACTAAGGGTACTTTCACATTTGCAGCATGGCTATCAGGCAGGCTGTTCCGGCGGGTGAACAGCCTGCCGGATCTGCCATGCCGCAAGTACCCGTGTGCTGCCGCTCCGTTCCCATTTAATATAATAGGGGAGGGGCGGACGGCTGGAGGTCGCCGGACTAAAAGTACTGCAGGTCCGACTTTTTAGTCCGGCGATCACTGCCGTGCTGCGCTGTAGCTCCGCCCCCGCCCCCATTATAGTCAATTGGGACGAAGTGGCAGCACACGGGTACTTGCGGCATGGCGGATCCGGTAGGCTGTTCACCCACCGGAACAGCCTGCCGGATAGCCATGCCGCAAGTGTGAAAGTACCCTAAGATGTCTGTGTGTCACATAGGGTTGTTTCGATACCAAAATTTTGATTCGGTTTCGATACCATAAAGTATTGCGGTACTCGATACCACGCAAAAAAAAAGCCACGTGGGGGGACAAGGTGACAAAAAAAAAGGCGAATCGCGCAGTTTTTCTTTTCTTTTATGGCGTTCACCGCATAAGAGATATTTTTTAATAGTTTGGACTTTTCGGACGTGGCGATATATAGTATTTTATTTATTTGTTTATATATTTTATATGTAAAATTGGGAAAGGGGGCGATTTATACTTAATACTTTGGTGTATTTATTAACTTTTTTTTTTTTTTTACAGTTTATTTAATAACTATTAGCCCCCTTAGGGGTAGAACCTGGGATCTTTTGATCCCTTGTCCTGTTCACCCTAATAGAGCCACCAATGAGGAGGAGGGGAGGGGACCCAATGTTTTTAATACTGCGAAAGGGGGGCGCACTACGCCACCAATGAGAACTAACGCTTAATATACCGAATCCCTTTAATATACAAATACAGCCGGCGGGAGAAACACAGATGTGGCACCTGAGGGGTTAATTGCCGCGGATCGCAGCGTCCTGTCACAGGCAGGGTGCCGGCAATGTGTTTCTCCCGCCGGCTGTATTTGTATATTAAAGGGATTCGGTCAGGCTTATATTCGATATAGAGCTGTTCATATCATTCTATTAGTCTCAAGGATCTAATTAAAAATATGCTACTTTTACCCCCACCTATCTTTTCATTTTGTTTAAAAATCATTTTTATTTGTATGCAAATTACCTTAATCGTGCCCAAGGGGCTGTCCCTCCGGCCGTTTGTGCCCAGCCACGCCCATAATCCACCAGGCCAGTGCCGCCCCGCTATTAATTATTCACCTCTCTTCTTTTTTTCTCTAAAAGCTCCCTTATCTCTCGCATGCGCCGTTCTTTCTTACGTCAGTGCCCGCACGGTGTCCTGGCAGCAGCCTCATCCACTTCAACTGCACCAGCCAGACAGGAGTGAAGAGCGGATAAAGCTGGCACATGAGCAGTTGAAGTGGATGAGGCTGCTGCCAGCACAATGTGCTGGCCCGGACGCACGAAAGAACGGCGCATGCACGAGATTAGGCGCATTTAGAGAAAAAAAGAGCAGTGAATAATTAATAGCGTGGCGGCGCTAGAATGATATGAACAGCTCTATATCGAATATCAGCCTGACAGAATCCCTTTAAACGTTAGTTCTTATCTTCCCTCCTCTTCTCCTCTGCGCCCTCAGTGGTGGCAGCGGTAGCAGCAGCAGAGGGGGAGGGAAACCCTGCTTCCTTCTCCCCGTGCTGCCGAGGAGATCATGGAGAGCGCTGAGAGCAGCACGTTCCTTGTTCTCTGATACTAGACTGTGCAGTAGCACAGCCTAGTATTGATAAAAGATAAATCTTGGTATCGACCTCGATACTAGTCAAAAGTATCAATTGGGTGTCGGAAATTCGATACCCGAAACAACCCTAATGTCACACTCTGCCGAGTCGAGGTGCGGCTGAGAGAAGTTGTACGGGCCAAATGGAGAAGATGATGACAGAGAAGATCTACATCGGAGGAGACGTCACCTGGGAGGCACTAAATGTGACAGGTATGTGCTGCTGTATAGCAAGTACAGCAAAATGCGGAGTGCGGGTCGATTTAGAGAACTGAGCCATATTCATTGGGCCTTGGGCCTCGGATCTTTTGAGACCCTAGCAACGCCCCTGGGCACAGCCAACTGTCACATCGGGGTACCGATGAAAAAAGGTTTGATGCAATCTTTACTACACCTTAACATTATCATTAAATAAATTCTCCAACCTACTGAACAGGTTCAGTTTCATAACTCACCTGTCGAGTCTTCTCCTTGACAGCTTTCTCCATGGCAATTTCCACCATGTTAGATGACAGGTCCATCCCTAGGACTTCTACCCCAAAGGTCTGTCAAGAGAAAATAAGGCAATAATTAGATTGTGTCCAGAAAAGACCAAGTATTAATTAGACGGTGTCGTTTCTGAAGAAACCACAGGATGTTGGCTTGAAATCTGATTGGCTGTTTGTGGCTCCACCCACTTTTTTGAATTTTAATCCCAGTCGAACAGTGACCAACTGTGCCGAGTTTGAAGACTGTGCCAATAATAGTCTAAGAGCAGCGGTAGTTTTAAATTTTCCCATTTAACCCAATTGCTGAAATTTGATTGGCCGCCAATTTTTTGTAAATTTCTCCTCCGATGTAGATCTTCTCTGTCATCATCTTCTCCATTTGGCCCGTACAACTTCTCTCAGCCGCACCTCGACTCGGCAGAGTGTGACATTAGGGTTGTTTCGGGTATCGAATTTCCGACACCCAATTGATACTTTTGACTAGTATCGAGGTCGATACCAAGATTTATCTTTTATCAATACTAGGCTGTGCTACTGCACAGTCTAGTATCAGAGAACAAGGAACGTGCTGCTCTCAGCGCTCTCCATGATCTCCTCGGCAGCACGGGGAGAAGGAAGCAGGGTTTCCCTCCCCCTCTGCTGCTGCTACCGCTGCCACCACTGAGGGCGCAGAGGAGAAGAGGAGGGAAGATAAGAACTAACGTTTAAAGGGATTCTGTCAGGCTGATATTCGATATAGAGCTGTTCATATCATTCTAGCGCCGCCACGCTATTAATTATTCACTGCTCTTTTTTTTTTCTCTAAATGCGCCCTAATCTCGTGCATGCGCCGTTCTTTCGTACGTCCGGGCCAGCACATTGTGCTGGCAGCAGCCTCATCCACTTCAACTGCTCCTGTGCCAGCTTTATCCGCTCTTCACTCCTGTCTGGCTGGTGCAGTTGAAGTGGATGAGGCTGCTGCCAGGACACCGTGCGGGCACTGACGTAAGAAAGAACGGCGCATGCGAGAGATAAGGGAGCTTTTAGAGAAAAAAAGAAGAGAGGTGAATAATTAATAGCGGGGCGGCACTGGCCTGGTGGATTATGGGCGTGGCTGGGCACAAACGGCCGGAGGGACAGCCCCTTGGGCACGATTAAGGTAATTTGCATACAAATAAAAATGATTTTTAAACAAAATGAAAAGATAGGTGGGGGTAAAAGTAGCATATTTTTAATTAGATCCTTGAGACTAATAGAATGATATGAACAGCTCTATATCGAATATAAGCCTGACCGAATCCCTTTAATATACAAATACAGCTGGCGGGAGAAACACATTGCCGGCACCCTGCCTGTGACAGGACGCTGCGATCCGCGGCAATTAACCCCTCAGGTGCCACATCTGTGTTTCTCCCGCCGGCTGTATTTGTATATTAAAGGGATTCGGTATATTAAGCGTTAGTTCTCATTGGTGGCGTAGTGCGCCCCCCTTTCGCAGTATTAAAAACATTGGGTCCCCTCCCCTCCTCCTCATTGGTGGCTCTATTAGGGTCACCCAATGACCCACGGTGCCAAGTTTGGGAATTCTGGCTTAAATACTTTGCCATGAATCGTCTAAGAGCATCGGCAGTTTTACATTTTCCAATTTAAACCAATTGCTGAAATTTTATTGGCCAATATAGACTCCGCCCACTTTTTTAAAAATACATTTTGATCCCAGTCAGCCAATGACCCACGGTGCCAAGTTTGGGTATTCTAGTTTAAATACTGCGAGAATGACAGCTTTTTAAAATTTTCTCATTTATGTCAATAGGAAAAATCTGATTGGTGGTTGTTGGCTCCACCCACTTTTTTGAATTTTGAAGTTAAAGCAACCTATGACCTGATTACTGTCACTTGAATCCCCTGACATCAATAATGTGAGAATGGCAGGATTTTAGAATTTTCCCATTTTTAACAATCAAAGAAATCTGATTAGTCTATTTTGACCCCGTCCACTTTTCAGAATTTTAATCCTAGTCCTCCAATGACCAACTGTGCAAATGTGAAGACTGTGCCATCAACAGTATATGAGCAGCGGCAGCTTTAAATTTTCCCATTTAAACAAATGGCTGAAATTTGATCAGCCGTTGTAGACTCCGCCCACTTTTTCTACATTTTAATCCCAGTCACCTACTGACTCACGGTGCCAAATTTGGGTATACTGGCTTAAATACTGTGAGAATGAAAGCTTTTTAGAGTTTTCTCATTGATGTCAATAGGGGAAATCTGATTGGTTGTTTGAGGCTCCGCCTACTTTTTTAGCGTCCCCGAAATGTCACAGAAATTATCAGGGTGACCCCATGACTAAGTGACCAACTTAAAAGCTGTAAGAGTGGCAAAAGTTTAAAATTTTCCAATGAAAGTCTGAGGCAAAAATGGGATCTTCGGGGGGCCGCCCCAGGGGGCTTAACAAAGCACAAGCAATCTATTCGGGTATGTGCCGAACAAGTGTGCAAAGTTTGGTAATTGTACTCCTAAAACTGTGGGAGGAGTAGCGCATAGAAAATTGCTAAATTTTCATTGGCCGCTGGTAGCACCGCCCACTTTGGGGTGTCCCCCCAAAATGTACCCGTTTATTCGGGTTGACGCCAAGAATATGTGGTCCAAGATTGGGGAGCGTAGCTTCAAAATTGTGCGAGTGGGAGCGATTTGAAAATTTTCCCTGTCAAAGTCAATAGGAAAAAAGGGGTGTTCGGGGGCCCGCCCCATGGGGCCCGGAGGGTGGGATCGCTAATTAAAGCACAAGCAATGTAGTTCGCTATAGGTCGAAGAAGTGTGGAAAGTTTGGCGTTTCTAACCCCAAAACTGTAGGAGGAGTAGCATTTAGAAAAAGGGAGGGCGGAGAAGAATAATAACTAGAAAGTGTCGTTTTTGAAGAAACCACAGGATGTTGGCTTAGAATATGATTGGCTGTTTGTGGCTCCACCTACTTTTTTGAATTTTAATCCCAGTCCTCAAGTGACCAACTGTGCCAAGTTTGAAGACTTTGCCATGAATCGTCTAAGAGCATCGGCAGTTTTACATTTTCCCATTTAAACCAATTGCTGAAATTTTATTGGCCAATATAGACTCCGCCCACTTTTTTAAAAATACATTTTGATCCTAGTCACCCAATGACCCACAGTGCCAAGTTTGGGTATTCTAGTTTAAATACTGCGAGAATGACAGCTTTTTAAAGTTTTCCCATTGCAGTCAATAGGGAAAATCTGATTGGTTGTGGTTAGCTCCGCCCACTTTTTCTAATTTCTAATGGGAAATAACCTATCACCTGATTTCTGAAATTTGAAGCCCCTGACATAAAAAATTTGAGAATTGCAGCATTTTTGGAAATTAAAATTTGTTAAATTTTCAAATTTTTCACACTTAAAGAAATCTGATTGGTTGGTTGATTTTGGCCCCGCCCATTTTTCAGAATTTTAATCCCAGTCCTCCAATGACCTACTGTGCCAAGTTTGAAGACTCTGCCATTAACCGTCTACGAGCTGCGGTAATTTGAAATTTTCCAATTTAAACCAATGGCTGAAATTTGATTGGCCGATATAGACTCCGCCCACTTTTTATAAATTTTAACCCCAGTCACCCAATGACCCATCGTGCTAAGTTTGGGTTCTGTGGCTTAAATACTGTGAGAATGACAGCAATTTAAAGTTTTCTCATTAAAGTCAATAGGGAAAATCTGATTGGTTGTTTCTGGCTCCGCCCACTTTTTAACGTCCCCAAAATGTGACATAAATTTTCAGGGTGACCCAGTGACTAAGTGACCCAAGTTTGGTGACTTTAACTCTAAAGCTGTACGAGTGACAACATTTTATAGTTTTCCAATGAAAGTCTATAGGAAAAAATGGGATCTTCGGGGGCCTCCCCAGGGGCCCGAAGGTTGGGATCGGTTAAAAAAGCACAAGCAACCTATTCGGGTATGTGCCGAACAAGTCTGCAAAGTTTGGTAATTGTACTCCTAAAACTGTGGGAGGAGTAGCGTATAGAAATTTTGCTAAATTTTCATTGGCCGTTGGTAGCTCCGCCCACTTTGGGGTGTCCCCCCAAAATTTACCCGTTTATTCGGGGTGACACAAACGATATGTGGTCCGAGTTTGGGGAGCGTAGTTTCAAATCTGTGCGACTGGGAGCGATTTGAAAATTTTCCCTGTCAAAGTCAATGGGAAAAACGTGGATTTTGGGGGGGCCCGGAGGGTGGGATCGGTTAACAAAGCACAAGCAAGGTACTCGGGTGGGTGCCGACCAAGTCTGCAAAGTTTGGAATTTGTACTCCTAAAAATGTGGGAGGAGTAGCAATTTCAACGTCTCATTACAGTCAATGGGGAGATTTTGATTGGTTCTGTGTGGCCCCGCCCAATTTTTGGGGCCCCTGAAATGTGCCAAAAATTTTGACCCCATGACTAAGTGACCCAAGCCTGGCGAGTGGGAGCGATTTGAAAATGTACCCTGTCAAAGACTATGGGAAAAAAGGGGGCTTCCGGGGGTGGGATCGCTTATAAAAGCACAAGCAACTCGAGTCACTATAGGTCGAAGTGTAGAAAGTTTGGGGTATGTAGCCCCAAAACTGTAGGAGGAGTAGCGTATAGAAAACTAAGAATAATAATATTAATAATAAGCTGAAAAGCTTTTTGACAATCGAATAACAGTAAGTTGGCTTTGACAAGCCAACATAATAATATTAATAATAATAATTAATAATAATAAGTAAGTTGGCTTTTCCAAGCCAACATAATAAGCTGAACCACCATCGAATAACAGTAAGGCCTCTTTCACACGAGCGTCATGTTTGACACCCGGATAAGAGGCGGGTGCGTTGCGGGAATATGCGCGATTTTTTCCGCGCGGGTGCAAACGTTTGTAATGTGTTTTGCACGCGCGTGTGAAAAATCGCCATATTTGGTACCCAGACCCGAAGCCGGACTTCATCACTGAAGTCCGGTTTCGGGTCTTCTGGAGAATTTATTATTTTCCCTTATAACATGGTTATAAGGGGAAATAATGGCATTCTTAATAAAGAATGCTTAGTAAAATGAAGAGGAAGGGGTTAAAAATAATACAAGTTAACTTACCTTAGCCACTTGATCAGGTAGATGCGATCTGTCTTCTCTTTTCCAGCATCAGCTAACAACTAAAGGACCTGTGATGACGTCACATCACATGGTTCAATCACATGGTCCATCACCATGGTAAGATGGACCATGTGATTGGACCATGTGATGTGACGTCATCACAGGTCCTTTAGTTGTTAGCTGATGCTGGAAAAGAGAAGACAGATCGCAACTACGCGATCAAGTGGCTAAGGCAAGTTAACTTATTATTTTTAACCCCTTCCTCTTCATTTTACTAAGCATTCTTTATTAAGAATGCTATTATTTTCCCTTATAACCATGTTATAAGGGAAAATAATAAAGATCTGGTCCCGTTGCTAAGCAACAATGCGGGAAAATCGCACTGCATCCGCACTTGCTTGCGGATGCTTGCGATTTTCCTGCAGCCCCATTCACTTCTATGGGGCCTGAAAAACGCACAATATAGAGCATGCTGCGATTTTCACGCAACGCAGAAGTGGTGCGTGAAAATCACCGCTCATGTGCACAGCCCCATAGAAATGAATGGGTCCGGATTCAGTGCGGGTGCAATGCGTCCTCCTCACGCATTGCACCCGCGCGGAAAACTCGCCCGTGTGAAAGGGGCCTAAGTTGGCTTTTCCAATCCAACATAATAAGCTGAACCACCATCGAATAACAGTAAGTTGGCTTTTCCAAGCCAACATAAAGAACAACTAACGCTGAAAAAAAGATATCATTCATGGCTTACACTGACTGTTAAAGAGGACCTTTCACCTGAAAATGCATGTGAAACTGAAGACATACCCTTACTTGCCTGTCCCCCGTGATGCTTAATCAGCTCTTCTTTTTTCAATATGTGCCCCCGTTTGTCCGCGGTGCCCCCTGCAAGAACTCCCGCCGTGTATGCTAATGAGCCATTCTGCTCAACTGGGCGGGCCTGCAAAAGTTCTCCTGGGTGTGTCTGTCTTCTCCCTGGCACGGAGCGCATCCAATTAGCGCGCTCCGCTCTTACCCAGGGAGAAGAAGCTCCAGTTCTCGTGAGAACAGGAGCAATTTCATCCATCCTGCTTCTGCCTCCGACACTGCTCGCCGCGGGAATCCAAGATGGCACCGGCAGCAGGATGAATGAAATTGCTCCTGTTCTCGCGAGAACTGGCTAAGAGCGGAGCGCACTGATTGGATGTGCTCCGTGCCAGGGAGAAGAAAGACACGCCCGGGAGAACTTTTGCAGGCCCGCCCAGTTGAGCCGAATGGCTCATTATCATACACGGCGGGCCTTGTGCCAAAAAAAAATAAATCTTCTATGAACTCGCCATGCCCCTCACGGAATACCTTGGGGTGTCTTCTTTCCAAAATGGGGTCCCATGCTGGGTGAGAAAAATATCTCTGTAAATGACAACTTTTTAATTTTTTTTATACAAAGTTGACAATTTACAGAGATATTTCTCTCATCCAGCATGGGTATATGTAAAAATACACCCCAAAACACATTGCCCTACTTCTTCTGAGTACGGCGATACCACATGTGTGCTACTTTTTTGCAGCCTACGTGCGTAAAGTCCAACTAGTACCTTTAGGTTTTACAGGGTTGTTTACAATTTAGCCCCGCCCAAAATGCCAGAACAGTAAACACACCCCACAAATGACCCCATTTCAGAAAGTAGACACCCCAAGGTATTCACTGAGGGGCATAGTGAGTCCGTGGGAGATTTTTTATTTTTTTGCCAGAAGTTAGCAGAAATGGAAACTATTATTATTATTTTTTTTTTCCTCAAAGTGTCATTTTCCGCTAACTTGTGAAAAAAAAAAGTGAAATCATACATGAACTCACCATGCCCCTCCGAATACTTTGGGGTGTCTTCCTTCTAAAATGGTGTCATTTGTGGGGTATTTATACTATCCTGGCATTCTAGCACTGAAGAAACATGACAGGTGCTCAGAAAGTCAGAGCTGCTTCAAAATGCGGAAATTCACATTTTTGCACCATAGTTTGTAAACGCTATAACTTTTACCTAAACCAATAAATATACACTTATTGCATTTTTTTTAAAATCAAAGACATGTAGAAAAATAAATTTAGAGAAAAATGTATATAGAAATGTAGTTTTTTTAAAAAAAAATTACAACAGAAAGCGAAAAATGTCATTTTTTTGCAAAGATTTCGGTCATTTTTTTATTAATATCAAAAAAAGTAAAAATGTCAGCAACATTGAAATACCACCAAATGAAAGCTCTATTAGTGAGAAGAAAAGGAGGTAAAATTAATTTGGGTGGTAAGTTGTATGACCGAGCAATAAACCGTGAAAGTAGTGTAGTGCAGAATTGTAAAAAGTTGTCTGGTCACTAAGGGTGTTTAAGCTAGGGGGGCTGAGGTGGTTAAAATACTTGGGGGCACCAACAATACTGGGGGCACTAATGGCGTATTAATTCTAGAGGCAATAATAAAACTAGGGGCCTCTAAAGCCTTATTCAAGTGACAGTGTTTCGGTTAGTGATTTCCATCAGTGATTGTGAGCCAAAGGCAAGATTGGAGCCTCCACAGACATAAGGTATAAGGTAAAGATTCTGAATGCTTTCACTGAAAGCGTAAAAGGGTTAATTACTCTTGCCGGTAATTGGATTTTCCAATAGCCTCCCCAACGGCACTGACAGGAGGGTATCCCCGCCCCCTGGACAGGAAGTAACACTGGAGCTCGAGCTTAAAAAGGCCTCCTCTCCTTACCTACACCAGTCAATAACCAAGGACACGGAAATCATGCAAGAAAAAAAATTATTATTATTAAACAACTTAAGACAACATTACATAGTAATAATATTCTTACCAGTTCCACAAAAGAAAAGAAATAAAAGGGAGGGAATCCCCAGTGCCGTTGGAGAGGCTATTGGAAAATCCAACTACCGGTAACAGTAAGCCTTTTTCCCGGCGTCTTCCCAACGGCACTGAATAGAGGATTAGCAGAGAATATTAAGGGGGGGGGGGCCACTGCCGAAAGTATTTTATGGCCAAAGGACAAGTCCTGATTGTGAGCCGCATCCAGCCTATAATACTTAAAGAAGGTCATGGGCCTGGCCCAGGCCGCTGCTTTGCAAATTTAATCAATGGATATAGCAGCGTTCTCCGCCCAAGACGTTGCCACAGCTCGAGTCTGCCTTAAGTCCTGGTGGAGCTGGTATGTTTTTGGTCGAGTAACATAATGTGATAGTGTCCCTTATCCAACGTGCAATAGTAGGTTTTCTGGCTGCCTGTCCTTTATTTTGCCACTGGAACTGGAGAAGAAGATGAACAGACTGCCTGAAGTCCTTCAATCTCTCTAGATAGGTGAGCAAGCAGCGTCTCACATCCAGATTATGGAAGGCAAAGCACAAAAAGATGGTAAATCTACCTCCAGATTGCAGTAAAATTCCGATACTACCTTTGGGAGAAAGGGTGGACAGTGCTTAAGTATTATGCGGTCATCCAAAACTCTTAGGTAGGGAGCCCGACAAGAAAAAGCCTGAATCTCACCTATTCTTTTTGGAGTCGTTATTGCCAGGAGAAAGGCGGTTTTTAGATTCAAAATCCTGAGGGGGAATAGTCTCGAGGGGTTCAAAAGGAGACTCCATCAGAACTGTCAGGACTAGGTTCAAGTCCTAGGCAGGAACTGTTGGACGGATAGTAGGGGCAATTCTAACAGCCCCTTTGAAAAACTGTTTGATCAGAGTATTTTCTGACAGTTTTTTTTCCAAAAAATACTCAGGGCTGAAACCTGTACTCTTAAGGTAGAAGATTTGAGGCCCTTGTCCAATTCTGACTGAAGGAAGTCTAAAATGGTGGGTACATTGGACAATAGATGGAGACTGTTTTTATTTTCTGCATAGTCCAAAAAGGCCCTACAAGCTCTAAGATATATTTTAGAGGTTATAGTCTTCCTACCTTTTAAGATGGTGGAGATTACCGGATTGGAGAGCCCCTTCTTCAGGAATTGGCGCTCAACCTCCAGGCCGTCAACCTGAGCTGAGGAACCTTTGGGTGGCAGACTGGTCCCTGGAATAAGAGATTTGATATGGCAGGTAGTGTCCAGTATTCCCCTCCCTTAGGAACAGGGAGAACCAGGCCCTTTTTGGCAAGTATGGACCAATGAGGATCACCTGCACTTTCTCTTTCACTATCTTCATCAGAACCTTGGGAATTAGACTGAAGGGTGGAAACAGGTATAGCAGATCCTTGGGCCAAGGGCGAGACAGCGCTTCTACAATTTCTGGCTTGTTCTGTGGGGACAGAGAACAAAATTTTCCCACTCTTCTGTTGGCTCTGCTCGCAAACAAGTCCAGGGCTGGAACCCCCCCCCCCCCCCCCATCTTAAGGTTATCTGATGAAAGATATCGGGATTCAGAACCCAGTCGCCTTCTTTTATTGTCTGCCTGCTTAGGTAGTCTGCTATCTGATTGTTGCTTCCTTTTAGATGGACTGCAGATAGGGGAGTTAAATGTTCTTCTGCCCAAATGAAGATTTTCCTTGCTATTTCGGCCAGTGCCCTGTTTCTCGCCCCCCCCCCCCCCCCTGTCTGTTTATATAAGCTAAAGCTGTTGTATTGTCTGACAGGATCTTTACCTGGTGAAGGGGCCTTTCTCCATGAAGGGCTAGCAGGACTTCGTAAATCGTCGCCAGTTCTCTTTGGTTGGACGAGGCGGTTGTCATTGAGTCGTCTCAGAGACCTTGTACTATCCGATCTTCTGTATGTCCTCCCCAACCTTTGCTGCTGGCGTCTGTACTTATTACAGATGGATCCTTTTGTCGCCAATAGACTCATGTTTGTAGGTTTCTTCTTATTCTCCACCAGGCCAGGGATCGTAGCACCTTTTGTGGTAGAGTTACCTTTTTGCTAGGGAGGTTTGGGTATCGTCCCAGGCATTTTGGAGAAAGGCTTATAGTGCTCTCGCGTGGCTTTGTGCCCAACGTACTGCCGGTATGGTGGATGTTAGATGGCCTAGCACGGTCATGATGTTCCTGATCATGGAACTTCTCAGACTGCAAAACTGAGCCACCTGGTGACCTACAATGTCTTGTTTTCCTTCTGGAAGTAAGCACATCTGCCAACTGGATTCCAGGAGGACTCCTAGGAATATCTTCCTGCGTGAAGGAACAAAATCTTATTTTTTGAGATTTATAACCCAACCTAGGGTAAGAAAGGTCTGTTTTACCTGATGTAGGTGAAGCACAAGCTCTTCTTCTGTTTTGGATGCTATCAGGAAGTCGTCCAAATAAGGAATTATTAGTATTCCTTTTAATGTAGATGACTTGTAATCTCTGAAATTATTTTGGAAAATATCCGAGGTGCCGAAGATAACTCGAAAGGTAAGGCTTAAAAATGAAAATGGCGGAGATGTTTTTCTATGTAGACCGCGATCCTGAGGTATTTCTGGTGATTCTTGCGGATCGGTACGTGGTAATACGCATCCTGAAGACCCATTGTCACCATAAAACAATTCTGAGGAAGAAGGTTCATGGTCGAGTTGATGGTTTCCATCTTGAATTTCTTGTATGCAAGATACTTGTTTAACTTCCTCAGTTTTATCATGAGCCTGATTGACCCATCTGGCTTGATTGGAAAAATTGGAGAGTAAAATCCTTCTTCTTCCTGATGTTCCGGAACCGGGATCAAGACTTCTGTTTCGTCTGTTTCTGAAAGTGAGGTATTGGCTGATTTATTACATAATGGTGGCCTGGACGGGAATTTAATTCCAGGGTAAAGCCTTCTCGAATCCAGTTTAACATCCAAGGAGACATGTTTATCTTTCCCCATTCTGGAACAAAGTTCTTCAACCGTGCCCCGATGGGACTTCTGGCGTCATTGGGAGGATTTTGATGGGTTTTCTGGGTCAAACAGGAAGCCTCTTCCTTTAGTTTTTCGAGGACTGCCATCTGCCTGTATAGTCCTTCTTCTTCTGGTCCATCTTTTGTCGGTTTTTCTGGTTCCGAAAGGAGTGCCTCTGTTGGAAAAAAAGATTCTCAGTTGGAAAACCCTTCTTTCTGTCTGACACTTTTTCCAGAATGTCGTCTAGGACAGATCCGAAGAGACGATCTCCCTCACAGGTTATGGAGCATAAATGGTTCTTTGAGGATGCATCCCCTGTCCAAGACCGAAGCCAGACTGCTCTTCTTGCCGCATTAGATATTGCGGCTAAGCTGGCTGAAAACTTCCTCAAATCAGCAGAGGCGTCGGCAAAAAGGTAGGGAGTCCAGGATCTCTTCTCTAGGTGTTCCTGCTGCTAGATGGTTTTCTTGTTGGTCCAACCAGACTGCTAAAGATCTGGCTGTACAGGTGGAGGTGATACTGGGCCTTAGCATTGCAGTACTCATTTCCCATGCCTTTTTGAGTAAACTCTAGAATTTTTTGTCCATGGGTTCACACAACAAACCCATGTGTTCAAATGGTAGCGAGGTCTTTTTGGAGATACGTGCTATCCTTTTTAACCACTTCAACCCCCCTAGCTTAAACACCCTTAATGACCAGGCCACTTTTTACAATTCTGCACTACGCTACTTTCACCGTTTATTGCTCCGTTATGCAACTTACCACCCAAATGAATTTTACCTCCTTTTCTTCTCACTAATAGAGCTTTCATTTGGTGGTATTTCATTGCTGCTGACATTTTTACTTTTTTTTGCTATTACTCAAAAATGACCAAAATTTTAGCAAAAAAATGACAGTTTTCACTTTCTGTTGTAATTTTTTTTTAAAAAAACTACATTTCTATATAAATTTTTCTATAAATTTATTGTTCTACATGTCTTTGATAAAAAAAATCCAATAAGTGTATATTTATTGGTTTGGGTAAAAGGTATAGCGTTTGCAAACTATGGTGCAAAAAAGTGAATTTCCGCATTTTGAAGCAGCTCTGACTTTCTGAGCACCTGTCATGTTTCTTCAGGTGCTAGAATGCCAGGATAGTATAAATACCCCCTAAATGACACCATTTTAGAAAGAAGACACCCCAAAGTATTCGTGGAGGGGCATGGTGATTTCATGTATCATTTAATTTTGTTTCACAAGTTAGCAGAAAATGACACTTTCTGAGGAAAAAAAAATAATAATAAAGTTTCCATTTCTGCTAACTTCTGGCAAAAAAAATAAAAAATCTCCCACGGACTCACTATGCCCCTCAGTGAATACCTTGGGGTCTCTACTTTCCGAAATGGGGTCATTTGTGGGGTGTGTTTACTGTTCTGGCATTTTGGGCGGGGCTAAATTGTGAGAATCCCTGTAAAACCTAAAGGTACTCGTTGGAATTTGGGCTACTTTGCGCACCCAGGCTGTAAAAAAGTGTCACTCATGAGGTATCGACGTACTCAGGAGAAGTAGGGCAATGTGTTTTGGGGTGTATTTTTTCATATACCCATGTTGGGTGAGAGAAATATCTCCTGTAAATTGACAACTTTGTATAAAACATTTTAAAAAGTTGTCGTTTACAGCGATATTTCTCACACAAAGTATGGGTATATATATAAAAATACACCCCAAAACTCATTGCCCTACTTCTCCTGAGTATGGCGATACCACGTAAGTGACACTTTTTGCAGCCAAGATGCTCAAAGGGGCCCTAATTCCAATGAGTACCTTTAGGATTTCACAGGGCATTTTTACGCATTTAGATTCTCACGCTTTAGGACCCCTAAATGCCAGGGCAATATAAATACCCCACATGTGACCCTATTTTGGAAAGAAGACACCCCAAGGTATTCCGTGAGGAGCATGGCGAGTTCACAGAAAAAACAAATTTTGGGCCCAAGTTAGCGGAAATATATATATATATATATATATATATATATATATATATATATATATATTTTTTTTACGAAGTCTCATATTCCACTAACTTGTGACAAAAAATAAAATTTTACATGCACTCACCATACCCCTCACGGAATACCTTGGGGTGTCTTTTTTCTAAAATGGAGTCACATCTGAGGTGTTTGTACTGCTCTGGCATTTGAGGGTCTCCGCAATCATTACACGTATGGCCAGCATTAGGAGTTTCTGCTATACTCATTATATTGAGCATACGGTTAAAAAAAAAAAAAAATGAACGGCACAGATTTTTTCATTCGCATCGATCGATGAAAAAATCTCTGCCAAAATCAGTGACTGCGGTGGGCTGGGCGCTAACTACCTAACAAGTAGCTAACTAACTGGCGGTGATAAAGGACCCTTATGCCCCATTCACTCGTCCGCAATTCTGTTTGCAGAATGGAATTGCGGACCCATTCATTTCTATGGGGACAGACTTTGTCCCGCTCGAATCCGGAAATGCGGATCCGCACTTCCGGGTCTGCACTTCCGTTCCGCAAAAATATAGAACATGTCCTATTCTTGTCCGCAATTGCGGACAAGAAAAGGCATTTTCTATATAGTTCTGGCAATGTGCGGATCTGCAAAATGCGGAAAGCACATTGCCGTCGTGCGGATCCGGATATGGACATGTGAATGGAGCCTCACAGGGGGGGGGGGTGATCAGTGACAGGGGGGTGATCAGGGAGTCTATATGGGGTGATCAGGGGGTTAATAAGTGACAGGAGGGGGGGGTAGTGTGGTGCTTGGTGCTACTTTACATAGCTACCTGGTCCTCTGGTGGTCGATCCCAGCAAATGGGACCACCAGAGGACCAGGTAGCAGGTATATCAGACGCTGTTAACAAAAAAAAAAAAACTATACATACTGAAAGGGGTCTAAACAACTAATGGCTCCAAAGCGGCGCTCAGTTGATTCTTCTGGGACAAAGTTAGGGTCTAAAACACCTGAAAGTAAAATCGACAAATTTTTGAAATCTCCTTCCCTAAATGAAAAGGGTTTAAGTAAAGGGAAATCGAGTGTTAACCCTAAGAAAACTGTTAAAATGCCCCAAGATGAAGAATCCCCTGAAGATGGGTCATTGGAGGCAGGTCAGGAGGGAGGGGAGGAAACTTTACAAATAGAAGTCGAACATGACCCCTTAATTCTGGAAAAAATTCTGAGTGCTGTAAAAAATAATGGTATTCAAGTGCAAGGGATGGCTATTCAATTGCGATCAATGCAGAGCGATATATCCTTAATAAGAGAAGACTTGGCAAAAATTCGCGATCGAGTTTTTAACGTGGAAAGAACGGTCAACTCTTTGCAACTAAATATGGACAAATTAAAATCTAATACCCTGTCTCTGGCCTCAGAAAACCATCTTCTTCAGAATAAGTTGGAAGACTTGGAAAATAGATCAAGGCGGTATAATATTCATATAGTTGGATTTCCAGAAGGAGACGAAGGCTGCCAGTTAGTTGAACAACTCAAGGAGGTGATCCTGGAAAATTTGGGCAGCGAACACTTCTCCTCTATGTTTCAAATAGAAAGAGCCCATCGGATCCCAGGGGGGAAACCTATCCCAGGGAGGCCGCCGCGAGCAATTCTAATGAAGCTGTTACTGTCCATGGACAGAGACATGATATTGAGAAGAGCAAGAGAATGCTCACCTCTTGAATATCAGAGCACTAAATTGCTGTTTTTCCCTGTTTTTTCTCGGCAGACTCAGGAAAAAAGGAAAAGCTTTATTGAGATAAAGAAACGTTTGGCGTCTAAAGATATTAAATACTCTCTACAATATCCAGCAAAACTTAGAGTGATCTATAATGGGATTTCCCAATTTTTTGAAAAACCGCAACAAGTGCTGGAGTGGATGGAGCAACTGGGCATATGAAACTCTTTAATAATGTGATGGAGGGGGGTGTGGGTTAGTGAGGGGGAGAATGGCCAGAAGGTAGAGGTTTGCTGACAAGATCAGGCGGACCAATAGAGGGGGGGGGGGAATCCACCTTGCAGAGAAATGGGTTGTTGTTTTTTTTTTTTTTTTTTTTCCCTCTTGCTCTAATTGATGTCAATCAGAATTGTCTCTTGGAATGTTAGAGGTCTTGGGGAAAGGACTAAGAGGCAAGCCATTATGGATGCAATAAAAAGATATCTTCCTGCAATTATTTGTATATTGGAAACCCATCTTACTAAAGAGTCCGTGACCCGCCTGATGACGGGATGGCATTCTCAATCCTACCATTCCACTTTTAGTAGTGCCTCTAGGGGTGTGTCGGTGCTGATTCATAACTCTGTAGATTTTAATTTAATAGAATCCTACATAGACGATCAGGGTAGATTTATTTTTTTGTACGGTAGGCTTTATGGCCATAATTATACTCTTGCCTTTTTTTTATATTCCTCCGCCATTTTCGATGTATCCACTTAACCAATTATTGCTTTTTCTTGAAAAGAGACCTGAATGTCGGCTTGTTCTGATGGGAGACTTTAATGCTGTTCTGGATCCTAAAAAGGACAGATTCACTTTAGATTCAGATCGGGGAAGGAATAATTGCAACTCTCCTTTGCCTCAATTTTGCTTGGAAACTGGATTGGTGGATATATGGGAACATCTTGGCGGAGGAAAGAGAGTATATTCCTGTGTCAGCAGGGGTGGAAGAGCAATGTCCAGGATCGATCTAGCACTCACTAATGAGAGTAATTTAAATAATATTAGAAGGATACGATATGGAGTAAGAACAGTTTCAGATCACCCACCCGTATCAATTGAGGTTCGCATTGGGGAGAATAAAGATAATAGAGGGTCCGGCTTTAAGTTGAATCCTTATTGGCTTACCATTATGGATAAACATCAGTCTATTGAATTACTTATCTCCTCCTTTTGGGAGGTGAATCTCCCCTCTGCTAACATCAATGTAGTTTGGGACGCTTTGAAAGCATATTTGAGGGGGGTCCTTATAAGTGATATCACTGCTATGAAGAGAACATTCAGGAAAAAGGAGGAGGAACTGGTCAAGACTGTGGCATTTACAACGGAGCGATTTACCAATCAACCTACCGAATGCAATAAGGGAGAGATGCAGAGGGCTAGCTGTTCCCTGGAGGAATATATGATTGAGAAAGCAAACCATAGACTATTTTTTAAGGGACAAAAATATTTCTCAGAGTCCGGACGTCCCGGTAAGCTCCTAGCTAAAATAATTTCACAACAAGATAGGAAAAGGAAAGCTATTACTTTGATACGTAACTCAGATGGTGTAGTTATATCAGATTCAGAGGGAATTGGAGATACCTTCCTGCAATATTTTTCCCAGATATATACAGCTTCACCCGGTTTGCCACCTGACCTGGCGAGGCAATTCCTGGAGAAAATCTCTCTTCCGATGTTAACGGAAGCCCAAAAAAATTTTTGGGAAAGAGAGTTGTCTCTCTTGGAGATTAAGGAGGCCTTGGGGTCTATCTCTGGGAATTCATCGCCAGGGTTAGATGGTCTTCCGTATGAATTCTACCGTAAGTATAGCGATGCCATTCTTCCCCATCTATTGGAGGTGTTTTCTCGGGCATTGCAGGGAGGGGGTCTGCCGCAGTCTATGATGGAGGCTTTGATAGTCTGAATTCCTAAAAAAGATAAAGATCTGGCGGACTTGAGCTCATATAGACCAATCTCACTATTAAATACGGACGTTAAGTTACTATCAAAAGTCCTGGCTAGGAGGCTCTCCCAGGTTATGTCTTCCGTTATTCATCCAGACCAAAATGGCTTTATGCCAAAAAGGGGCACTCATCACAATTTGCATAGGTTTTTCATTAACATCCAGTTCCCTGGGAGTGACACCCGCTCCATCCTGTCGTTAGACGCCACTAAGGCGTTCGACAGGGTCGAGTGGACGTTCCTCTGGGAGGTGATGAAAAAAATGGGTTTTGGCCCCAAATTTATGGCGATGGTTCAGTTGTTGTATAAATCTCCAGTTGCTAGAATTAGGATTAATGATATGCTGACAGAGAGTTTTGTATTAGGAAGAGGCACCCGTCAAGGATGTCCCCTTTCCCCCTTTTTATTTAATATCTACATTGAACCTCTGGCAGCTAGTGTAAGGCAGGACTTGGGAGTGGCTGGTTTTGGTGTAATGGGGAAGCAGGACCGTATATCTCTCTATGCAGATGATATCTTGTTCTTCATTCACCAAACAGAAAAGACACTTCCTCGAATAATGGAGCTAGTTAATTTATTTTCTGACTTTTCTGGCCTGGAGGTTAACTGGGAGAAGACCGCTCTCCTCCCTATAGACGAATTGCGAGGATCTATGGAAAATTTGACTAACCGGTTACTGATTTCTGATTCAATAAAGTATCTGGGGACGACAGTTTCCGCCAAAATTCAAGAATATGTACAACTTAATTTGATCCCGTTATTGTCTAAAGTGAGATCTAAAATTAAGATATGGCAGAAAATTCTGCCCGCCAGAGCGGACAGAATCTCAATAATAAAAATGGTGGTGCTGCCTCAGGTTCTTTATGTTCTCCGTAATTCGCCTGTATGGATTGAAGATAAATATTTTAGATTGATAGAGCGGATGATTAATGATCTACTATGGGGGAGGAAGCGTGTTAGATTAAAGGCGCTTTATTTTTCTATGCCCTACAATCGGGGAGGTCTTAACCTCCCCCATTTTAGGGGCTATTTTATAGCCTCTCAACTCTGCTTTTTTAACAATTGGGAAAGTAGTCAACTCTGTAGAAAATTGGTGAAAGATTCAGGTTTTTTGGATTTATTTACAGTACTGGAGTCTGACTACTTGCTCAATACTCAGATTGGCTACAGACCCTTCTGCAGAATGGTTATAAAAGCCTGCACAACTATAAAGAGCTGGTTTAAAGTTAAGGCATCACTTATTTGTACTCCACTATGGCATAACTCGAAGTTTTTGAACTTAGATGATTTAAACTGCCAGCAATATTGGAGGATGAGAAATGTTCAGTATCTGAGCCAGGTGGTTAAAGATGGACAAATCCTGTCTCTTATGGAGCTAAAACAAAAGGAAAACTTAGGTGAGGTGGCTTGGTATGCATACTTTCAGTTGAGGTCAGAGGTGGGTTTGCCGGATTGGGAGAATGTAGGGGATAACTTAAGTCAGGTTTCGCATAATTTTAATCATACGGTGGTACAGTTCAATATTATGCACAAAATATATGTGACACCATTATGGCTTCATAGGAGAGGTTTTAGGGCCTCCTCTGATTGCCCCCGTTGCGGTGACCCCGGGGCAGACCATTTACATCTGTTCTGGGGTTGCCCGATGGTCAGCAATTATTGGAGAATACTTCAAACAACTTTGGCTCAGAGGCTGAACATCGATATTCCTCTATCTCCTAAAGTTTGGGTCTTGGGGGACTTATCAGATGTTGATTGTCAGCCTATGAAGCGCCGACTGTTGATCAAAGTGATGTTTTTAGCCAGGCTTCTAATATCTAGAAGATGGTTTTCTTCCTCCGCTCCAGATAGTAACAACTGGTTGTGTCTGGTTACGAAGGTAAAAAGCTATGAGAAGATTTTGTATAGACAAAGAGGGTCTTATGCAAAGTGGGATTATATTTGGAAAGAATGGGACAGTTTTTTCCTCTGCAGGGTGGGGGCAGTTGTGTTGGGTGGTGAGGATTTGTAATTTGGTCTTTTATGAAATTGTAATCGTTTTGTGATAATTAAAAATAAACTTTAATAAATAAAAAAAAAAAAAAGTGTCTGATATGCCTCTTTGATGATTTGTATTTTGCATCTACAGCCTGCCAGCGATTGATCATCGCTGGCAGGCTGCAGTACAACTGCCGAGGCGCGATCTGCTGTGAACGCTCGCGCGCGTTCACGGCAAATCCCGCCTCTCGCGAGATGACGCGCCGCCGCGTCAAAGAGGAACAAGCCTGTCGCCGCCTGGACGCAGCCCTGCGTTAGGCGGTCGGCAGGCGGTTAAGGAGTTTGTAATTGGATTTATTTTCTCTGGATCTCTCCACTCTCTAGCAATCAGATCTTTTATACTATTGTGTACCGGAAAAACCAGTCTCCTTTTTTCTTCAAGACCCTGAAACATGTGGTCCTGTACTGTCGACTCTCCTTGGGGTCTTCTATTTCCATCATT
Organism: Bufotes viridis; assembly: GCA_033119425.1. Classification (NCBI taxonomy): domain Eukaryota; kingdom Metazoa; phylum Chordata; class Amphibia; order Anura; family Bufonidae; genus Bufotes; species Bufotes viridis. The sequence goes on from CM065598.1 coordinate 51,901,926, forward strand.
TGTCTTATTGTTTTCAGAAGACTGTAACTCTTCTGGTAGGGATAGTGGTTTTCTGTAACCATCATCTGAGGAATCAGAACTGCCCTCAAGGATTTCTTTCATCCAAATCTGAATCATAAAACTGGGGACTGTAAGTTTTATGAGAGGTGGAGGCTTGAGGAGAAGCAGGTGGTAGTCGTGATTTAACTGCGGCTTTCGCTTCCTCTCTGATCATGTTGTGCGTAGATTCAATCAGGGAGGGAGACTCCTCAGATACAATTTTTGCAGTGCATTTAGCACACAGGCACTTTTTTGATTCACCCACCTTATCCCCAAAAAATACACATCATACGAAAACGGCCAAACTATAAAAATATTTTCCCCATAAGTCAAAGCATCCGATTTGCGGTTTTTGGTCACTTAATGCTCCACAAAAAAAAATTTACCTCTTAAGGACACAGGACGTACCCGTACGTCCTGTGTCCGTTCGGGCGCCTTAGCCGCGGGTGTACGCATGGTTCTTGTAGCAGACACCCGCAGCTAATGTCCGCGACCGGCAGTGATGCCGATCACGGACATTTAACCCACGGCATCTGAGTGTGTGTGGCAATCGGAGGAGCCAGAGCGCGCCTGTAGTAGCCTGGGTCTCTATGAATGAAACCCAGGCTGCTTTAGTATTTCCTATGGAGTCTTGCCTGTAATAGGCTTCATAGGAAATATGTGATTTTTATTTTATTTTATTTTTTTCATACATTCCAATGCTATTGCATTGGAATGTATGATAATCGCAATCAAATGATTGTAAGTTATAATTCCCTATGGGAACTATATAAAAGTGTAAAAATAAAAATTAAATAAAATAGTTAAAAAAAGTTCAAATCTCCCCCTTTTGCTAAAATTAAAAAATACACATCATGGGTGTCGCAATGTGCGAAAACGCCCATACTATAAAAATATAAAAAATATTCCCCATACGTCAAAGCATCCGATTTGCGGTTTTTGGTCACTTAATGCTCCACAAAAAAATTTACCTCTTAAGGACACAGGACGTACCCGTACGTCCTGTGTCCGCTCAGCGCTTTAGCCGCGGGTGTACGCATGGTTCTTGTAGCAGACACCCGCAGCTAATGTCCGCGACCGGCAGTGATGCCGATCACGGACATTTAACCCACGGCATCTGAGTGTGTGTGGCAATCGGAGGAGCCAGAGCGCGCCTGTAGTAGCCTGGGTCTCTATGAATGAAACCCAGGCTGCTTTAGTATTTCCTATGGAGTCTTGCCTGTAATAGGCTTCATAGGAAATATGTGATTTTTATTTTATTTTATTTTTTTCATACATTCCAATGCTATTGCATTGGAATGTATGATAATCGCAATCAAATGATTGTAAGTTATAATTCCCTATGGGAACTATATAAAAGTGTAAAAATAAAAATTAAATAAAATAGTTAAAAAAAAAGTTCAAATCTCCCCCCTTTTGCTAAAATTAAAAAAATACACATCATGGGTGTCGCAATGTGCGAAAACGCCCATACTATAAAAATATAAAAAAATATTCCCCATACGTCAAACAGCAAAACGGAAAAAAGCGTCCAAATGGCGGATTCGCCATTTTTGGTCGCTTAATTTTCCACAAAAAATGTACATAAAAGGTGATCAAAAAGTCATACACACCCCAGAATGGTGTCAATAAAAAGATAAGATTATGACGCAAAAAATGAGCCCCCATACAGCTCTGTACATATAATAACAAAAAAGCTATAGGGGTCAAAACATGGTGACAAAAAAGTAAAACTGATTTTTTTTCCCCACTTTTGAATTTAAAATCAAAACGCAAAAAAACTATACATATAGGGTATCGCCGGATTCGTACTGACCTGTAGAGTAAAAGTAACCAGTCAGTTTTATCGCAAGTCGGAATTTAAAAACCCGCAAAACTGTGATGGAATTTCTTTTTTTTTTTTGCAATTTAACCCCATTTGGAATTTTTCCCGCTTCCCACTACATCATATGCAATATTAAATGGTGTTGTTGGAAAGTACAACTTGTTCCGCAAAAAACAAGCCCTCATATGGCTATGTGAACCGAAAAAGAAAAAAGTTATGGCTCTGGGAAGGCAGGGAGAACAAAACGAAAACGCAAAGAGTAAAAAAATAAATAAAAAATCTGGTCCAAATAGCAAAATATGCAGAAAAAGGAGGCAACTGTTGCAGGAGCAGACAGCTAGGCATGCATCAATACAGAAAACTATCAGTCCAGCAGGCACAGATCCAAGAGAGCCAAGCAGGCTTAGGCCAAGTTCACACTTTAGTTACTGCCATCAGTCATTGTGAGCCAAAACAATAGTGAAGCTCACTCTGAGATCAGGCGTAATTTAAAGAATTGCACCTGTTCTGTGTTTTTGACCTGCACCTGGTTTTGGCTCACAATAATTCATCTAAATAACTGACCAAAAAACTGAAGTGTGAACTCAGCCTCAGCTGTAGAAAATAAACATCCAAACAGGCATAGCTACCAGAAGCAAATTATCTACTCAGTCAGAGCTGCAGAAAAAAAGGATTTAACCAAGCAGGCAAGCTGCCTAAGCAGATCACCAAGCATGCATTGCTACAAAATCAAACATAAGCAGGCATAGTAGAAAAATTGCCAAACATCTGAGCAGGCCTGGTCTCCAAAGCAGGCCTTGCTGCCAAAGCAGACCATCCAAGCAGGTAGCATCAAAGCAGGCCTTGCTGCCAAAGCAGAGCATCCAAGCAGGCAGCATCCAAGCAGGCCTTGCTGCTTAGGCAGACCATACAAGCAGACCATCCAAGGAGGCCTTGCTGCCAAAGCACACCATACAAGGAGGCCTTGCTGCCAAAGCACACCATACAAGCAGGCCTTGCTGCCAAAGCACACCATACAAGCAGGCCGCATTCAAGCAGGCCTTGCCGCCAAGGCAGACCATCCAAACAGGTATTGCTGCCAAAGCAGATAATTCCATCCGACATAGCTGCAGAAGCAGATCAGGTGATCAGATATTGCTGTAGAAGCAATCATCCAAGCAGCCATAACTGCTGAAGCAAACATTCAAGCAGGTAAAGCTGCAGAAGCAGACCATTCCAGCATGTAAGTTGTAGAAGCCAATCATTTAAGTAGGCATAGCTGCAAATGCAAGACACTGCTGCAGCAAACATTCAAGCCGGTAAGGGTGCCTTTACATATCGTAGATTTTGTGGCAGGAAATTCTACGACTGAAAATCAGTTCTATTCACCTGAATGCGGCTTGCAGATATCCATGTGCTTGCCATCCCATTCAAATGAATGGAACTAATTTTTAGTCGCGGAATTTTATGCCACAAAATCTGCCGCTTGCAAAGGCACCCAAGAGCTGTGGAAGCCGACCATCCCAGCAGTTAAAGCTATGGAGGCCAATCATTCAAGCAGGCAGAGCTGCAGCAGCAAGTCAACCAAACAGGTAGAGCTGCAGCAGCAAACATTTAAGACTGAGTTCACACTTCAGTTATTTGGTCAGTTATTTTGATCAATTATGAAGCCTACTCAGAGGTAAGGTATAATGGAAAGATTTTTACCTGTACTGTGTTTTTGAACCACACCTGGTTTTGGCCCATAACTGATGGAAATAACTGACCAAATAGCTAAAATGTGAACACGGACTAAGCTGGTAAAGCTGCAAGCAGATCATCCCAGCAGGCATAGCTGTAGAAGCCAATCTTCCAAGCAGCAACAGCAAATTATCCAGACACAGATGACAAAGCAACATCCAAGCAGACATAGCCGTAGAACCACAAAACCCAACAGGTAGAACTGGAAGCAAACATTCAAGCAGATAAAGCTGCAAAAGCAAATCATCCAAGCAGTAACAGCTGTAGAAGCCAATTATCCAAGCCAGCATTACCTGTAGAAACAATCACCCAGGCAGACATGGCTACAGAAAAAAATTCCAATGGCACAGAAGCAAAAACTAAACAATCAGGCAGGCTATCTGCAAACAACTCCCCAGTTAGAAGCCCCTAAATAGCAAACATGGAGCAAGTCAACAAGGCATAGGGGCGGCATCATCTACACCAACCAAACACAAAGGCAGAAGTAAAATACAGACTACCAAACGATTCCTACAACTAAAGGCTAAGCCCCGGAGGCATACAACACAGAGATATCAGTTGCACATCTTACTCCATCTTATCATTAAAGGGGTTTTCCAAGATTTTAATACTGATGACCTATCCGGATCGGTGGGGTTCCGACACCGGGGACCCCCGCTGATCAGCTGTTTGAGAAGCCAATGGCGCTACTGTGAATACTGCACTCTTCTCTTGGCTTTTCCTAGGCCAGTGACAACACGTTCATTGTTCACGTGGCCTAGGAGCAAGTCAGCACCATTCAAGTGAATGGGGCTGAGATGTGATACCAAGCACAGCCACTATACTATGTACAGCGCTGTGCTTGTTGAGCTGCGAGATGGCAGCGGCGCTCATAGGAGTGCCGCTGTCTTCTCAAAACAGCTAACTGGTGGGACAGGAAACCAAAGGACAGGAAAACCACTGAAGGAGGAAGTGGGGTGTTCCCTTTTTAATTGCTGTAAAGGCTTTCTGTCCAGGTTTGGGGACGGATCCCTCTCTCACTGGTGCTGTCATGGGTGAAGAGAAAACAAAAAGTACCTGTCCTTTTTCTTGCTACTTTGGCCCTTAAAGGGCATAAGTCAGTAGATTTATACATATGGAACTGGCTGACCTGTTGTATGTGTGCTTAGCAGCTGAAGACAGCTGTACTGGCTCTGCATTGCTGAGAAAAATGATGTTTAAATATATCTAAATGAGCCTTTAGGGGCATTGCATTTACACCTAGAGGCTCTGCTCTTTCTCTAACTGCTGCACCCTGTCCACTGATGATGTTTTCACTGCCTGACACTGTCAATCAACGTGGAAAGGACACAGCAATTGCAGAGAGAGCAGGGACTCTAGGTCTAACTGCAATGCCCCCGTTGCCTCTAAAGGCTCATTTACATATATGTAAACATCATTGTTATTAGCAATGTGATAACATATAAACATGTGACCAACACAGATGACATCAGATGGGAAGCGTACATCTAAGGCTACTTTCACACTAGTGTTTTGGGTTTCCGTTTGTTAGATCCGTTCACGGTTCTCAAAGGTGGTCCAAAATGGATCAGTTTTGCGCTAATGCATTATGAATGGAAAAAGATCTGCTCAGAATGCATCAGTTTGCCTCCGATCAGTCTCCATTCAGCTTGACGAAACTGAGCGAAACGGATCCGTCCTGGCATACAATGTAAGTCAATGAGGACTTCTATTGTGCCAGAGAAAACGGATCTGTCTCCTCTGGCACAATAGAAAACGGATCCGTCTCCCTTTGACTTTCAATGGAGTTCATGACAGATCCGTCTTGGCTATGTTACAGATAATACAAACGGATCCGTTCATGAAGATTATTATTGTAACGGAAGCGTTTTTGCAGATTCATGATGGATCCGCAAAAAAACGTAGTGTGAAAGTAGCCTAACAAGTCAGCCAGTTTAATATGTACAAATTTGCTGACAGATGCCCTTTAAGGTGACTTTGGTCTGCAAGTCCTCACTTTCTTTTCCCCTCTGCTATTCTTCTCAAGCTCGCAGGAGATATGGCAATACAACTGTACTACCTTCCAAAATAAAGTGGTGACAAATGATTCCATAACCTGAGCAAAATAGAACATGTAAAAAGACAAATAAAAGTAGCCAAACTAGAGACAGAGAGATTAATTGCTAAAGAAAGCAAACATGATATATTTTGTTCTTCAATTATATAAATGGTAAAAAAGTATAAATCTGAAGATGTCAGCCCTTTATAGAGTGATGAAGGGGGAGTTGAAGAAAGCGATGAGGAGAAGCAAAGCTATTTATTTTCTCCACCATATTCACTGAGGAAAACAAACTGGCAGATGAAATGCAGAATGCAAAAGTAAATTCCCCATTAAAAGTACCCTGTCTGACCCAGGAAGAAGTGGAGCTGCGTCTTAAAAAGATAAAAATAGACAAATTGCCAGGACCAGATGCCATACACCCCGTATCCTAAGAGAATTAAGTAATGTCCGCCAGACCCTTATTTCCAGAGCCTGGAAACTATAGGCCAGTAAGTTTAACATCTGTCGTTGGTAAACTGTTTTGAAGGTTTTCTAAGAGATAATATCTTAAAGTACCTCAATGAAAATAAGCAAATAACACCATATAAGCATGGCTTCATGAGGGATGGGTTATGTCAAACTAATGTTATCAGTTTCTATGAGGAGGTAAGTTCTAGACTTGACCGTGGAGAATCTATGGGTAAGTAACTGGCTCAGTGATAGAAAACAGAGGGTGGGGATTAACGGTACACACTGAGATTGGATCACTGTCACTAGTGGGGTACCTCAGGGATCAGTATTGGGCCCTATTCTCTTCAATATATTTATTAATGATCTTGTAGAAGGCCTGCACAGTAAAATATACATTTTTGCAGATGACACTAAACTGTGTAAAGTAATTAACACGGAAGAGGACAGTATACTGCTACAGAGGGATCTGGACAGATTAGAGGTTTGGGCAGAGAAGTGGCAGATGAGGTTTAACACTGACAAATGTAAGGTTATGCACATGGGAAGGAAAAATACATGTCACCAGAACATACAAAATGGTACAGCACTGGGTAACACTGACATGGGAAAAGGACTTAGAAATTTTAGTGGACAGCAAACTAAGCTGTAGAAACCAGTGTCGGGCAGATGTTGCCAAGGCAAATAAGATAATAGTTGGCCCCTAAATAACTAAACCAACAACCCACTACCGTGGAGGTATACCACTAAGCTAAACCAACCACGAAAAATACCTCTACACGACTTATTATCAAATAGACTTTATTCAATAAATAAAAGCATGAATAAACGTCATTTGGCGACAATCAGAGTTTCAAGAGAGGACATGGAGGGCGCCGTAGTATCAGTTATACCAAATCCATATTAATTAAATCAAATGAAAACTAAGCCCAACACATTAATCATATACAGGACTCCAAAATGAGAACCCAATTCGATAGCTTAATATTGTGTTGAAGGCAAAAACATCATTCAAAGAAGGAACAAACGCCTATGGATTACTGACCGATATGGCGGCGCCCACTTCCCAACACCGTGTCGCCCTAAGGCCCCTTTCACACTGTTGAGGAAGGGTTGAAAAATATGTGAAATATATATATATATATATATATGAACACATGCATACAGGGCTTATTGCGGCCCCTGTGTGGGATATGTCCATGTCCCCTTTCATAATAGTGTCCCCTTAGTCCCCCTCTTTCCACAGGCCCTATATATATATATATATATATATATATACATAATGTGCCACAGTCCTCTAAATTGTAGCCAATATCCCCCCCTCCCCAGTCACGGGTGCCCCCTCCTCCCTGCAGGCGCATACTTCGGCCACTACAAAGGTCAGGGGTCAATAATGATCCCCTGCCCTTTGTTAGCATCTCCGGAGGTATTTCCATATACCTCCAGGAGATGCACACTCACAGGAAGCACGTGCAGGCTGGCGCGATGTGCACCAGCCTACGTGTTCCTGTAGGCGATTGCAGGGATGCACGGGTTGGAGCGGCGACGTCATATTGCTGCGCCAGCCCACGTGTCCTTGCCTGCAGGCATGCACGCCAGCAGAGCGGAAAAGCGGGAGCGAGCGTGGCTGGGTTTAAATACCCCCCCTACCCGCCTCCCTAAAGGAGAGCGCAACCGGCGCTCCAAAGGGCCCCCCCCCCCCCCCCGCCCAGAACAGAATGAGCGCATCGGTGCTGAGAAAGTGCAGGCTACCGCCTGCAAGCAAAAGAGCACCTGCCACAGGATGTATTGTAATGCATTGCAGAGGGGATCAGACCCCAGAAATTGAAGTCAAAGAGTGGGACAAAAAATAAATAAATAATAAAAAAAAACAGCCCATTTCCCAAAATAAAACACACAAAACTGTGAAAAAAACAGAAAAAAAAGATATAACAGATATAAAAATATCACATGATCCATGTATAGAATATGTAGAATAAAATAAAAACTGCGTTAAAACAACCATTTTTTTGTCACCTTACATCACAAAAAGTGTAATAACTAGTGATCAGAAAGTCATATGCACCCCAAAATAGTACCAATCAAACCGTCATCTCATGCTGCAAAAAATGAGACCCTACCTAAGACCTCAGAATATGGAGACACTAAAACAAGATTTTTTTGGTTTCAAAACACTTTTATTGTGTTAATCTTAATGAATAAAAAAAAACTATACAAAAAGTCATATGCACCCTAAAATAGTACCAATCAAATCGTCATCTCATCCCGAAAAAAATGAGACCCTACATAAGACAGTTGCCCAAAAAATAATAAAAACTATGGCTTTCAGAATAAGGAGTAACAAAAAAAAAATAATTTTTTTTTAAAATGCTTTATTATGTATTCTTTGTATTGCCATGTCCGTAACAACCTGCTCTATAAAAATAGCCCATGATCTAACCTGTCAGATGAATATTGTAAAAAAAAAAAAGTGCCAAAACAGCTATTTTTTGTTACCTTGCCTCACAAAAAGTCTAATGTAGAGCAACCAAAAATCATATGTACCCCAAAATAGTACCAACAAAACTGCCACCTTATCCTGTAGTTTCCAAAATGAGGTCACTTTTTTGGAGTTTCTATTCTAGGGGTTCATCAGATGTGACATGGCAACTTAAAATGATTCCAGTGAAATCTGCCCTCCAAAAATCATATGGCGCTCCTTGCCTTCTGCGCTCCGCTGTGTGCCTGTGCAGCAGTTTACGATCACAAATGGGGTGTTTCTGTAAACTACAGAATCAGAATAATAAATATTGAGTTTTTTTTGGGCTGTTAACCCTTGCTTTGTTAGTGGGAAAAAAATTTAAAAAAAATGGAAAATCTGCCAAAATAGTGAAATTATGAAATTTCATCTACATTTTACTTTAATTCTTGTGGAACAACTAAAGGGTTAACAAAGTTTGTAAAATCAGTTTTGAATACCTTGAGGGGGGGAGTTTCTAAAATGGGGCCATTTATGGGTGGTTTCTATTATGTAAGCCCCACAATGATGGTCCTTAAAAAAGTGAGTTTTAGAAATTGTCTAAAAAATTTTTCTTCTAAACGTCCCCAAAAAATAAAATGGCATTCACAAAATGATCCAAAACATAAAGTAGACATATGGGAAATGTATCACTATCTGTTTTAAAAGCAGAGAAAAGTTGCGAATTTTCAATTTTTTTTTGGTAAATTTGGGATTTTTTTTAACCCCTTATGGACCGGGCTCATTTTCACCTTAAGGCCTCATGCAGATGGCCGTTGTTTTGGTCCGTGTCCGAGCCGCATATTTTGCGGCTTGGGCGCGTACCCATTCACTTCAATGGGGCCGCAAAAGATGCGGACAGCACTATGTGTGCTGTCCGCATCCGTTGTTCCATTGTTTTCTCGTCACATATTGTACTTCATGACACTGGTAAAATGGAGTAAAAAAAAAAAATAATTTTTATTTATTAAAAAAAATACCAAGTTTACAAAAAATTTGGCAAAAATTTTCACATTTCCAAGTTTCAATTTCTCTACTTCTATAACACATAGTAATACCTCCAAAAATAGTTATTACTTTACATTCCCCATATGTCTACTTCATGTTTGGATCATTTTGGGAATGCTATTTTATTTTTCGGGAACGTTACAAGGCTTAGAAGTTTAGAAGCAAATCTTGAAATTTTTCAGAAATTTTCCAAAATCCACTTTTTAAGGACCAGTTCAGGTCTGAAGTCACTTTGTGAGGCTTACATAATAGAAACCACCCAAAAATTTTATGGAAACTACACCCCTCAAGGTATTCAAAACTGATTTTACAAACTTTGGTAACCCTTTAGATGTTCCACAAAAGTTATTGACAAATAGAGATGCCATTTCAGAATTTCAATTTTTTGGCAAATTTTGCATTTTTGTCAGTAACAAAGCAAGGGTTAACAACCAAAGAAAATATTTATTTCCCTGATTCTGTAGTTTATAGAAACACCCTATATGTGGTCATAAACTGTAGTACGGGCACACGGCAGGGCGCATAAGGAAAGGAACGCCATGTGGTTTTTGGAAGGCAGATTTCACTGGGATAAATTTAAGCTGCCATGTCACATTTGAAGCCCCCCTGATGCACCTCTAGAGCAGAAACCCCCAAAAATTGACCCCATTTTGGAAACTACTGGATTAGGTGGCAGCTTTGTTGGCACTATTTTAGGGTACATGTGATTTTTGGTTGCTCTATATTACACTTTTTGTGAGGCAAGGCAACAAAAAATAGCTGTTTTGGCACCGTTTTTATTTTTTGGTATTTACAGTGTTCATCTGACAGGTTAGATCATGTGGTATTTTTATACAGCAGGTTGTTACGGACACGACAATACCAAATATGACTAATTACGTAATAAAGCTTTTTTTTTTAAATATTTTTTTGTTCCTTATTCTGAAAGCCATAATTTATTTTAATTTTTGGGACGACTGTCTTATGTAGGGGCTCATTTTTTTTCGGTATGAGAAGACTGTTTCATTGGTACTATTTTAGGGTGCATATGACTTTTTGATCACTTGGTATTACGCATTTTGTGATCTAAGGTGACAAAAAATTGCTTTTTTGGCACAGTTTTTATTTTTTATGGTGTTCACCTGAGGGGTTAAGTCATGTGATATTTTTATAGAGCACGTTATTACAGATGTGGTGATACCTAATATGTGTACTTTTTTATTTATTTTTTACTTTTAAACAAAAAAAGCATTTTGGGAAAAAATAAATAAATTTAGTGTCTCCATAGTCTGAGCGCCAGATTTTTTTTTATTTTTTGGGCGATTGTCTCATGACAGTTAGATTGGTACTATTTTGGCGTACATACGACTTTTTTGAGCACTTTTCTTACCTTTTTTCGGAGGTGAAGTCGGCAAAATTTCTATTTCATCATAGTTTTTCTTTTTTTTTTTTTATAGCGTTCACCATGCGGGGAAAGTAACATGACTGTTTTATAGATCAGGTCGCTACGGACGCGGTGATATCAAACATGTGTAATGTATTTTTCTTTTTTAATCAGTGATAAATGTGCTGCTATAAGAAGAAATACATTTTTATTTTTTTTTCTTAATCCATAAAATCCGACATAGCCCACGTGACGTGGGCTATGTCGGATTTTATCGATTAAGAAAATAAAGTTTATGTGCTGATGGAAGCTGGAAGTCTTCTTTTTGTCATTACCTTCTGCTGGGTTCCTGCTTTGCCTCCATGCTTCCGGACAGCATACAATCGGTGAGCTCCGCCATTCTCTCCTGGTTTTTATCTCTTTACTAGGGTATCTCACTCTCAGCTCCGGTAACAAGCAGCAGTGCGGGCGGCACTCACTCACTGATGTCACGCGCCTGCTACTCCCACTAGGCGGTGCAGGAGCGTGACGTCAGTGAGTGAGCGCCGTCCGCACTGCTGCCTGTTACCAGAGCTGAGACTAAGATACCCTGTTAAAGAGATAAGCGCTCATTTAAAGTTAAAGTTACAGATTACAGTTAATAAATGTATGATCCTGTGAGCTGCGGGGAGGGGGATCTAGATTCTGTGGATGGCACTGTCATGGGGGGGGGAGAGGAGAATCTGTGGATGGCACTGTCATGGGGAGGGGATCTGTGGATGGCACAGTATGGGGAGGGGGATCTGCTGATCATGGATGACTGATCTTTGTAAAGTGGTTGAATTTACACTTTATATTATTATATCTAAAGATTCTCTTTAAATAATAGATGCAACATTTGGTACAGAAAGCACAAAATATTGGCTTTCGTTATTCACTTTTAAATACAGAAAGGAAGATGTGAAGCTCTAACAGGAAGGGGTGGAGCCTAAAGAGGAAGGGGTGGAGTTTACAGAGGAAGGGGTTTGGCCTTGACAAGAAGGGGTGGGTAAAATTTATATTAGGGGGTGTCCGAGTTTAGTCTCGTCTAGGGCAGCACAAAACCAAGTTACACCACTGCCTCAGATGCCGTAGTCAATCCTGACCACGGCATCTGAGCACGCACAAACCAAAAGTTTTACTTTCGGTTTGCGCTCCGGCTCCCCCGTGTGGTGATCGGAGGAGCCAGAGCATGCCTGCAGTAGCCTGGGTCTCTATGAATGAAACCCAGGCTGCTGTATAGTATTTCCTATTGAGCCATAGACTGTAATAGGCTCCATAGGAAAGAAGCAATTTTTCTCTATTGCATTGGAATGTATGAGAATAGCAATCAGATCATTGCTTGTTATAGTTCCCTATACAAAACTATACAAAAGTGTAAAAAAAAAAAGGAAAAAAAACCCCATAAACGTTCAAATCACCCCCTTGCCAAAATGAAAGTAAATAAATAAATACACATCATGGGTGTCGCAATGTGCGAAAATGCCCATACTATAAAAAAATATTCCCCATACGGTAAACAGAAAAACGTTAAATAAAAGGTGATCAAAAAAGTAAAACTGATTTTTTTTTCCCACTTTTGATTTTTTTTTTCCCACTTTTGATTTTTTTTTTCACTATCAAAACGCAAGAAAACCTATACATATAGAGTATTGCCGTATTCGTACTGACCTGTAGAATAAAACTAACTAGTCACTTTTATCGCACATCAAACATCCAGTCTAAGGGCCCTTTCACACGATCGCGTGCCCTCCAAGATATACGGTTCGTGAGCGGGCCATATGATCTTGTGCATAGGAGCGCACAGCATCATAGATTACAATGATGCTGTGCACGTTAGGCCGCCCACGGGACTATTGTCCCGCACTCATAAGATCACATCAGTGCGGGACAATAGCCCCGTGAGCGGCCCGACGTGCACAGCATCATTGTGCGCACAGCATCATATATTACAATCAATGCCGCTCCGGGACATATGGCCCACTCACGAGCCGTATATCTCGACAGGCATACGGTCGTGTGCAAGGGCCCTTATAAGAAATGTTATTTAGATTATTTAGGGTCCTAGAAGGGTTAAGAACATGTACACACTTGGATAATGCAAGTATACATGTGTTTGGGGGGGAAGGGGAGCAGATCAGGAAGAATATTTTTAGCTAACAAGGTGTTCAAAATGTCAGCAATAAACCTGGCATGCGTGAATCCAGTCTTATAAGAAATGTTATTTAGATTAATTTAAAACGCACTGTAGCCTTACCTTAGCCATATAGAAGTCTCCTCCTCCAATGCCACAGCCCACATCAATGACTCGCTGACCAGGAACAAGGTTTAGCATGGCAATAAACTCCTGCAAGTGAAACGCACCATTTTTTGCAGAAAAGGGAATATTTCTTTATTTTTCTTAGGGACTATGTGTTATGCCATAACTTGTCCCTGGCATTCTTTATTATGTCAAAGAAAAATAAAACCGATGTGTTGCTCACTCACGTCAGATCCTGCCACACCTCCTCAGTTAACACGGTGCTCAGAAGGAAAACAGACACGCCTGTGTCAGCTCAGTTCCAACAAGAGTTTTCCAAAAAATTGTTTAAAAAGAACACTACACCTAAAAGTGGTGCCAGAAACAACCTTTACCAGTAGGAATAAAATTCTTGTGTGTTAAGTAGAGGGCATATTACAATGACTTCTTAAAAAGTCAATGAATGACTAAACAAATAAAAATTATCCAAAGCTAGTTTAAAAAACATGAATATGTCCAATAATGACAACTTACTTCACCCAGGAGGGTCAGAGTGGGATAAAGCTCAAGACACCCACTCCGAGCACCTCCTGCGCCTGGATCGTGTATAAAGATGTAAAAGGATTCACGGCAGTTCCATGGACTTCTGGTAAAACCTTTATTGGAAGCACAGGGTAGGGGTAAGGTCCGGCTCAGAGGAGACATGAAGTACAGAGAGAATGGACAGGACAGACTGTGGTAATGTAGAGCTGTGGTAATGGAGACTGCATACAAGTGATGCTGCTCATTACCCCACCCTCCTCCTGTAATTCATGTCTCCTCATCATTTCCCTTCCCACAGAGCAGAGAGGAGGATGAGGCAGCTGTTCAGCTCAGTGTTGTGAAGTAACTTGTCCTCCTGTGTGATTAGGACAGTTTCTATGTGTACTGGTAGGACGGTGGCCATTTTATTTCTCCTACTGATTGTTCCGTAGACAAAACTAGCCACTCTAACTAATGAAAGGTATTTGGGAATATATTTATTATAAGTTAATATTTAAGTATTTTCATTTTCTTAATTCCTGGAGAACCCCTTTAAGGGCTCATGCACATGACCGTATTTTATTTCTGCGTTCGTTCCGTTTTTTTGCGGACTGTATGCGGAGCCATTGATTTCAATGGGTCCACAAAAAAAACGGAAGTTACTCTGTGTGCATTCTGTTCCACAAAAGAATAGAACATGTGCTATTATTGTCCTCAATACGGACATGGATAGTACTGTTCTATTAGGGGCCAGCTGTTCCATTCCACAAAATACTAAATGCACACGGACGTCATCCATATTTTTTCGGACTGCAAAACACATATGGTTGTGTGCATGAGCCCTAACACTTCATCCCTTCTTATGGCATACAATTAGGGATGAGTGAATTGACTTCGGATGAATGTATTAGCTCCGATAAGCCGAAGTTATTACTTCGCAAAGTCTTGCGAGATATCGCATAATAACTTCAGAAATTGATTTATACTGTAAAAAAACATTTCCCAAACTCGGGTTCGCTTCCGAGGTACCACTTGGAACCGAATCCAAGTTCGGGAAATGTTTTTTTTACAGTATAAATCAATTTCTGAAGTTATTAACTTGTAGGAAACAGGCCGAACTGGGTGGACAAATGTCTTTTTTCGGTCTTATATACTATGTTACCATAATGCAAAGTCTCGCAAGACTTCACAAAGTAATAACTTCAGCTCATCGGAGCCAATACATTCTAATACTGTACGGAGAGCTCGCTCCGTACAGTATTGAAATTAAGTTTTATGCGAATTGACTTTTGATGTTTCATCCGAAGTCGATTCGCTCATCCCTAATACTCATGTCTGAATACACCTTTATAGCATGTTTGCCCATAGGGTCACCTCCCCCAAAGGGGGGAATCACCAAGCTTCAGTGAAAAAGTAGCAAAGCCCATCACGAATGGATAAAAGTTGCTATATATGCAAAGTTGGTCAGGATAACAAATCAATGGACAAAACCCATAGCAACCAGGGATTTCTGAGATCAGAAACATCTGAAATTTCATGCACGGGGCAATGTTGCATATCATGGCCAATATAGGTACATGAGGTCCATATATACACACCTATACCATCTAATCAGTAAAACAGATCTACAGAAAAAATCCTTTCTGGGATTTGCGTCCCATCCTTTAACTTGATGAACTTAGGGTGGGTTCACATCACGTTTTATGCCTCAATACGTATACGTTAGGAAAAAAGGGATACAAAAACACAGCACACAACGTTCTTATATCCTGCAGAGTCCAGTAAAAAAGACGTATTCATATATGCATATACAGTCTAGTCAGGTCAACAAATCAACGGGGGAAAAAACATAGCAACCAGAAAAAAATATTTCAGATGTTGTTTCTGCATGAAATTTTAGATTGTTTTTAATTTCAGAAATTTAAAATTTCAGAAGTTTCTGGTTACTATGGGTTTTGTCCTTTGATTTGTTATCCTGACTAAACTGTTTGCAGCTATAGCAACTTCCATCCATTTATGATGGGCTTTGCTACTTTGATTTTATTCACCTGAGCTTGCTGACTCCCCCCTATGGGCCAACATTCTATAAAGGTATATTAAGACATGAGTATGTATGCCATGAGAAAGAATGTTTTGTTAGATTTGAAACGCGCAGCATTTTTGTATTTTTTTGTATTATTTGATGGTTTTAAAGCGATATAAATAAAGACAAGTAGTTTTACATGAGTGCCGAGGGATTATTTCGGGATTTAAACTTTTGCCGATGGACTTCTTCCTTATGTACAATTCTTACCTTAGTGGTTTCCAGCCCTCCAGTGCTCACAAAGCCATCCCCAAATATCTTCTCATATCTGAGTATTCCTCTCCGAGAATACTGCTGGTTGTCAAGGAACTGCTGGAATGTCACATAACCCTGGTGCCCGTCAGCATCCCGTGGGACCTTCTGCAACATCCAGCAAACTTGGTTTTGATTCTTCTTTATCTGTGGCACATTCGAGAGATGTAAGAGGTGTAACATAGAGGATAAGAGGCAAATATGTTGCTATTCAAAAACAAAAACTCATATGGATACATGGAGAGGATTCTGGAATATGGGAATAAAATACATGCACCAAAAAAAGCAAAAGAATACAAAAGTTATGCAAACATCATAAATCACTTTTTTAGGGCTCATGCACACAAACGTATTTTCTTTCCGCGTCCGTTCCGTTTTTTTTTGCGGACCGTATACGGAGCTATTTATTTCAATAGGTCCGCAAAAAAACAAAGTTACTACATGTGCATTCTGTTTCCGTATGTCCGTATTTTCGTTCCGCAAAAAAAATAGAACCATGTCCTATTATTGTCCGCATTAAGGACAAGGATAGGACTGTTCTATTAGGGGCCAGCTGTTCCGTTCCGCAAAATACGGAATGGACGCAAAATACATACGGTAGTGTGCATCAGCCCCCAACCAGCTACTGTACAATCTGGATTCCAATAAAACTCTACGGACACCACCTTCACTAAAGTCACTAATGATCTCCTAACCTCTAATTCCAATTGACATTACTCTGTGCTCAGCCTTCGAGACAGTTAATCACTCACTCCTGTAAAAGGGGTTTTCCATGATTTCAATATTAGGGCTCATGCACACGAACGTATCTTATTTCAGTGTTTGTTACCTTTTTTTGGGGACTATATGCGTAACCATTCATTTCAATGGGTCCGCAAAAAAAAGGAAGTTACTCTGTGTTACTCTCTGTGTTTTTGTATGTCCTATTCTGCAAAAATAATAGAACATGTCCTATTATTGTCTGCATTACGGACAAGGATAGTACTGTTCTATTAGAGGCCATCTGTTCCTTTCCGTAAAATGCGAATGCACACAGACGTCACCTGTATTTTTTGCGGATCCATTTTTTGCGGACCACAAAATACATATACTGTCGTGTGCATGAGCCCTTAATGACGTATCCTCAGGATCGGTCATCAATACTTGATCAATGGAGGTCTATCTCCCAGCAGCCCCACCAATCAGCTATTTGACGGGACCGTGGCGCTCCGAAGAATGCAACAGATTAACTCAAAATAGATGAATGGACGTACAATGCACTATATAGTAATTAACTGCCTTAATTAAGTACGTTAAAATATATTTTATTTATTTCTATATGTTAAAAATTGGTTCTCCACCAAAATAAACAAATCAGGCTGATGGTGTGAGATTGGAGTCTGGAATTGATATAAATATATCCAGCTCAACAAGGTTCACATCCACCAATAGATACTGAGGGCTAAGAGTGGGGCCCACACACAGAGTGGGATGAAAAGACCAGATGACTTCAGTATACTAACACCACTACATATGAATCCCACTGATTGCAGGGGTGTCGGTGCAGTCACTAAGCAGTCTGGTTATTCCCTCACTACTATATTGTCTTTTATGCCCTCAGATTAATGGGCTCAATATAGATATACATATGGGTGGCGCTCAGCGTTGTTCACCAAACTGTGTGTCATTGTTAGGAGCGCTCTTGTTCACTCCGAAGAATGCTGCAGGTTTTTCCTAGGCCAGTGACTTCACGTTCCATCAGTTATGTGGCCTAGGCACAGCTCAGTCCCAATAATATTAAACTCCTCATTAAAGGGAGTTTGCCAGCAGCTTTGGCCATGCTAAACTGCTGAAAGCAGTAGGTAGGAGCTGGTTGTGGAGAGAGGACAAACATATTTATGGGTAGTGTTGAGGGAACTGAAGCATCCAAAGTGGAATTTGATACGAAGTTTAGGAAAAATGCGATTTGCTGTGAAGCCAATTTATGGCTAATGCATGTGTTACAAAGTGAAAGTAAGAAGCCAGAGAATGCAATATGACCCATAATGCCGTGCAGCTAGCCAATCAGCAGATAGCCATCCCCTGTGATGTCACAGCCCTATAAAAAGCCTCATCCCGCACAGTCTCCTCCATTTCACTGTGAACTGAGCTTAGGGAGAAATGTGACAAGCGCTTATACGCTAGGGACAGAGTTGCAGAATATTGTAGAATATTGGGTAGGGAGAGTGCAGGAACAGTGTAGGTGAGATGGTAGGTGGAGTTTGTAGACAATATAGGGAGAGCATAGGGAGACTGCAGGGACAGTGCAGGTTGAGTCAGCAGAAGGAAAGGTCGTTCCTTCCTATCGACTTCAATGTCGTCTATTGCTCCTGA
Source organism: Bufotes viridis (assembly GCA_033119425.1). Lineage (NCBI taxonomy): Eukaryota > Metazoa > Chordata > Amphibia > Anura > Bufonidae > Bufotes > Bufotes viridis. The sequence continues at coordinate 51,920,331 of CM065598.1, forward strand.
TGCTCCTCCTCGTCACTTGTTTCAACAGTAATCGATCACCGAGGTGATTGCAAAAGGAAAACAGAATGCGTGCACGCATCCAACGGCCAGAATCTGAACATGCACCTGGCCAAGTAACTAATACTAAAGTCCCTCCCTTTTCATGTAGTTGACTATGGAAATAGTATGTAGTAGAATATGGAAATCATTTTTTTAATGCAATGTTTCAATGATGACCATCCTCATCTTTTGAGGGCTTTACTTCTTCCAAATCATCTTTTGCAGTTTCCATGTCCGAGAAAAGTCAGCAAGAGGCAGAGAGAGGAGGAGCTGGATATTCCTGATGCCATATCATTGGTATTAGATGATGTGGACAAAAGGTAGAAAAATAATTGTCAGAAAAAGGGTTCTTCGACCTGTAGGACAGGATAGCGGTTGGGATTGGAGAAGTGGGTTTGCAACTAGGGGGTGGGGGCTTTATTCTTGTGTTACTCCGGGAATGCCCCATGGCAGTTTTCTCTCCTTTTTTAACAGTTTGTTGGATCCAACTTCCAGTCACCTGCTGCACCACAAGGTACTCTTTATATGTAGTTTCAGGGTTAAAGGTAAGTACTGTATAATTTTGATTATTAGGTAAAATGTATATATGGTCAACTACTGGCCCCATGTGGCCCCTTTATGTAATTCTCATACAAAGGGGCATTTTCAGGAAATTGCAGGCCACAACAGCAATTACTGGCATATTGTGCTATGTTTTTAATTTTTTTTTCCATTACAGTGAACTGCGCACATGAAATTTTTATTAATATTTGAACCCCTTCCCTCATTGTCACATACATGTATGTGAGGGAATGTGGTCTCTTGCTGCATCCCCACATACATGTACATGTTCTAATCAGAAGCCGGGCCCCTGCCGGCGGATTAACCCTTCACATGCTGTGGTCAGCGCTCCATCTGACTCCGTAGGTCCCTTGCACAGCGGTGTCAGGGGGCCGATGGTTGATGTGGCAGCCCTGATGCCTTACATAGGCTGGGTACATTGGTACATTGTAAGACGCTGACAGTTGAATGCAGCACAATACAGAATGTATTGTTCTGCATTGAAACAGGGATCAAACCCTGAAAAGTTGAAGTCTCACTGTGGAACAAAAATAAAAAAGCAAAAAAAAGTGAAAAGTGTTTTTTAATTAAAAATAATTAAAGTTTCAAGTAAAAAAAAAAAACAGAACGAAAACGTCCTTTCACTATAAAATAATGTATAATAAAAAATTAAAAACAGACAGATTAGGTATTGGCACGTCTGTAACGACTGGCTCTATGAAAATGCCACATGATCTACCCACTAAGGTAAACGCCGAAAAAAACGGTGTCAAAAATACAATTTTTTGTCACCTTACATCACAAAAAGTGTAATACCAAGCGATCTAAAAGACATATGCAGCACAAAATAGTACCAATCAAACAATCACCTCATTCCGCAAAAAATGGGCCCCTACATAAGACAATTGCCCCAAAAATAAAAAATAAATAATGGCTTTCAGAAAATTATTTTTCAAAAATGCTGTTATTGTGTAAAACTAAAATAAATTTTTAAAAAGTAGACATATTAGGTAATGCAGCGTCCGTAAGAACCTGCTCTATGAAAATATTACATGATATACCCCCTAAGGTGAATGCTGTTAAAAAAATAAATAAAAACTGGACCAAAATAGCCAAAATCAGCCTTGCCCTGAAAAAGTGTAATATTGAATGATCAAAAAAGCATGTACCCAAAAATTGTGCCCATTTGGCCTTTGGCTGTGCGGGCATGCTGGGAGTTGTAGCTGGAGGCACACTGGTTGGGAAACACTGGTCTATCTGACAGATCTCTCTGTTTTTCCTTTCCGTTTGTTATTTTTGGCAGGATCCCACCTCTCCACAGGTTCTGCTCGTTATCAGTGAGGAGGCTCTATTTATGTCCGCCTCTCACTGCTGACCATGCGGTTGATATTTCCTGCTGGAGTTCTAGGTAAGTTGCTTGTGGATCATTTGCTTTCCTTTCATCTCAAGCCAAGTTCTCCTGTTGTCTCCTTGGTGTGTGTGTGTTGTTTCTAGGTCTCAGGGAGACACTGGTCCCTTCACGGTGGAAGGAACCGGCTGTCTCATCTCCTGCTCCCTAAGTTAGAGTGTGCGACAGTATCAGCAGGGCATAGGTTCCAGCGTATGAGTTTGTTGACCATCAGGACTTGCTCATACTGTCAGCAGTCAGGGAAAGGCTCAGGGATTGTTAGGAGGTCCCTCTTCCCTAGCTTTAAAGCCTAATCTGCTTTCTGTCGCTGTTTGTTCATTTGGTGTTCCTCACATCCCCACCTACCCGTGACAAATGGCTTTGATAAGTAAAAGTATTCCAGAGTTATTATCACATAAAGTGAAACAAGTCAGATTTGCTAAATGTGGCTTGGTCCTTTAAGGCTCATGAACACGACCGTATTTTCTTTCCGCTGCTGTTCCGTTTTTTTGTGCGGCCTGTATGCGGAACCATTCACTTCAATGGGGCTGTAGAAAATACGGAAGTTACTCAGTATGCATTCCGTTTCTGTTTGTCCACATGGCCGTTGCGCAAAAAAGTAGTGCATGTCCTATTATTGTCTGCAAATCACGGTCCGAGGCCCGCAAAAAATACAGAACGCACACGGAACACATCTGTATGTCATCCATATTTACATAGTAACATAGTATATAAGGCCGAAAAAAGACATTTGTCAATCCAGTTCGACCTGTTTCCTGCAAGTTGATCCAGAGGAAGGCAAACAAACCCTGTGAGGTAGAGCCAATTTTCCCCACTTAAGGGGAAAAAATTCCTTCCCGACTCCAATCAGGCAATCAGAATAACTCCCTGGATCAACGACCTATCTCTAGAAGCTATAGCCTGAAATATTATTACGCTCCAGAAATACATCCAGGCCCCTCTTGAATTCCTTTATTGTACTCACCATCACCACCTCCTCAGGCAGAGAGTTCCATAGTCTCACTGCTCTTACCGTGAAGAACCCTTTTCTATGTTTGTGTACAAACCTTCTTTCCTCTAGACGCAGAGGATGTCCCCTCGTCACAGTCCTGGGGATAAATAGATGATGGGAGAGATCTCTGTACTGACCCCTGATATATTTATACATAGTTATTAGATCTCCCCTCAGTCGTCTTTTTTCTAAAGTGAATAACCCTAATTTTGATACCCTTTCAGGGTACTGTAGTTGCCCCATTCCAGTTATTACTTTAGTTGCCCTCCTCTGAACCCTCTCTAGCTCTGCTATGTCTTCCTTGTTCACAGGAGCCCAGAACTGTACACAGTACTCCATGTGTGGTCTGACTAGTGATTTATAAAGTGGTAAGACTATGGGCCAGATTTATCATTACACTTACATCTTACTCCACTTTTACATAAGCCCAAAGTCACTTTTAGTTAGTCAGATTTATTAATGGTCCTTTAATACTGTGATAAATGTGGATTGACGGTAGCAGTTTATCCTTCAGTAAGCGTCTTTACAAAAGTCGCACGTCTTTACAAAAAAGTCGCATGTTCTATTAAAAAGTCGCATAAGATAAGCATGGTCCCCCCTGGAGTAAAATTGCGCATTTTTTTGCGACTTTTTTGCGACTTTTTAAATGGTTGCAATAGTAAATCTGTCTAGAGATTCATTTACATAAGACAACATGCCCACTTTCACAAAACTGGAGAGCTTAGTGCAGAGCTTGAAAAAGTCGCAAAAAAATGCGCAATTTTACCGATTGCGCATTTTTTTGTGACTTTTTCACTCCATTAAAGTGACTTTAGCTAATGATAAATCTGGCCCTATATTTTCATCACGGGCATCAACTGCATTTTTCAGATCCATACAGTAGAAATGCTATGCTCAGCCCATATTGCTCATGTGTTTGGTGATTAAGTTACTGTTTCCAATCCGCAAAAAACGGATCAAATACGGAAACTACATGGATGTTTTCTGCAAATACAGAGCAGAAGAGGACTTAAATCAGAGAAAAAAAAAAATCTGATGCAGAACAAGGGATCCGTGAAAAAAAGACGGCAAAACCATAACGGTTGTGTGCATGAGCCCTTATAGTGCAAACTAGCTTAGTGTTGATAGGATTGATAGTTCAGACATTTTCGAACGAGGAGATACATATATATATATATATATATATATATATATATATATATATATATATATAATTTTTTTATTTTTTTTCTCAATATGTAAAATTAGGAAAGGGGGTGATTAAAACGTATTTATTTTACATGCTTAGGGGTGTAGAACCTGGGATCTAATCATCGTTCTCAGTCATTGCGGCCAGGTGTCTGCTGTATAATACAGCTGGCACATGTCGCGTATGGAGCAGGCTCAATGCAGTAGCCCACTCCATACATTCTCATAGCAACTGTGACATATGGGTATACCTGATTTATGGCGATTTGTGACAAATTCATTCGTAACTAAACAAATCTCTTGTCTGAGTTTGGCGAATCGACTTTTTCAAAACTTCCTTCATCACTACTGTAAGAGGGCGCAAGGTGTCGTCATGGACGGACGATACGTGTCACCGAGGTTCCTGGCCTCGGTGAGGTGAGAGACGGGTTTTTATGTGTCAGCAGCAGCTAGTGCTGTTTGACATTGTCAGTTAGTTTGGCTGCAAAGCCAATCCGGGCCGGCTCTTACTGGGAGTAGGCAAAGAGTTGGGTGGGTGCCTACTCCCCACGGTCCAGGCCGGACTTTATCCGGGCCTTTAAAAGGCAGCCTCCTCAGCAGCTGGGGGTGATTGTCCTGGAGCTGCTGTTAGGCTGTGGAATCACTTGAGTTTGGAAGTTCTGATCCATTCTGTGCTATGTGGAGTTCCCTGGGCTGGAAGCCAGAGCCCAACAAGGAGGAGTGCAGACGGCCTGGAAAACCTGACGTCGACTGTCTTGCGGCTGGACTGACAGCCAGGTGCGAACCTGCACCTAAAACCTCCCAGGTGACTGAAACCTGTACGGGACTGTTTTGTTTTGCCTTAATACTTCTGATGTGTGTGAATTAACACCAAGAGACTGTTTGTCGTTTATTTTTGTGCAAGTGTGAATAAAACACTGTTGATTGCACGTTCTGGACTCCTTGTTTTGCCTACCAGAGCGACTCCCCACACTACTCATGGGGAGCTTTAATCATCAGGAATAGTGTGTATATAAAGAGTTATTCTGACAGAATTTGCTCTAGTAAATGCCCCGTGCCGGGCATTACAATGATCTCTGCATTGAGCTGCTTCATAGCTCATACATCCTTCTCAGGAGACCAATACAGCTGTCATTCAGAGCAGAGGGTAGGAGCTGTGAAACAGCTTAATGCAGAGATCACTGTGATGCAAATGTTCAGGGCAGGGCAAAATCTGAATAAAACGTAATATTCATACTACTACTAATAATAAAAACTCCACAAAAGGCATGTTTTTCCTGTTCTCTCCAGCCCTTAATCCCTGATGGCAGGAATCCAGCGTGGTCTGAACTGCTGACAGACTTCGTTTAAAACTTTCTCATTCCTTGGCATCACAGACTTCCATCTCCTGGCTCTCCTTGTACACCACCGATTAATAATTCTCCCTCTCTCTTGGTGTCCCTCAGGGCTCTGTCCTGTATCCCCTATCTTCTCCATCTATACCTTTTGGCTTGAGACAGCTCATAGATTCCTATGTCTTTCAATAAAACTTCCATATTTATGACACTCAAATTAACATCTTTGTTCCATATGTTACTTCTCTTTGTTCCATATGTTATCCAGGATTCCAGAGTGTTCCTTCCCTTTCTATGTCTGCTTTACATCAGTTGTCTCATCTAACTCACTATTCTAATGCATTTTTGTGTATAAATATGTGAATCTTCAGATACTGTTCAGCGCTCGAGATGGCGACCAAAACAGCACGGTGCGCAAATTACTCCTATGGAGACGCTGCAATAATTTTTTGGTAAGACAATGGATGTGCGCTTGCACCGCGCACACCCTCCACCAGCTGATTGATGCGCGGCTGCGTTATTTCCAGTATAGACTTTTGTTTAGGTATAGAAATCTGGCAGAACAACGTACCAGGCGCTTGAGTTCAGAAACCTGGTCACGTCCTGCTTCCTCCTTGCTCCAAGAACATTTGCCGTTCATTGTGCACGTGTTCTTGGTGCTTGGTTCCCTCCCACCATGAACGTGTCAATCAAGCAATAACGACGCGTTCATGGACTGCCTCCTGCCTCCTCTGTGACAGTGCTTTCCCTACAACATCTATCACAGATTATCGGTCTCCTATCCTTATCCATTTAGGCAGTTTTCCCAGCTCCACTTCACTACCGGGCTCTACAGCGCCTAAAGACGGCCCATCTTCACGCAGGTGCCTAGTATGCAGACTTGATTTCCTTGGACCCAGAGACCAGGGACGAGCTGCAGTGGTGGATCCACAACCTTGCGGCTTGGAACGGGAAGGCTATTTGCGGTCCTCAGCCGGACTTCACTGTGGATTCGGACACCAGCCTTCTCGGCTGGGGAGCCCCTTGTGATTGTGTATCAACGGGAGGACGTTGATCAGAAGAGGAGTCCTCTTTCCATATCAACGCACTGGAGCTCCTTGCAGGGTCCTTTACCATACCCAGCTTTACAAAGGGCATTGCCAGAGCCTGAATCCGGTTACGTATAGACAACGTTTCCGCAGTCCGTTATGTGAATGCCATGGGAGGCACTCGTTCAGCCATGCTTTCACATTTAGCCAAGGAATTCTGGTCCTTTTGCCTGCACCAGGACATTACGGTCATAGCAGAGTATCTCCCGGTGCCTGCACAACACCCAGGCAGACTGGAGCTCTCGCTCTCTTATGGATGGCAGCGACTCCATTGCCTCGCTCTGGGGTCCAATTTATATCGACCTCTTTGCCTCCCGCCTGAACCGGCAACTTTCCAGGTTCTCCAGTGGGCGTCCGGAACCAGACGCAGAGGCTGTGGACGCTTTCCTCCAGGATTGCTCCGAACTCCTGCACTATGCATTTCCTCCCTTCTCCATGATTCCTTGGGTCCTGAATCAGGTCCGCCATCAATCGGCAGAGCTGGTCCTAATAGTGCCCTTTTGGAGCTCTCAGTCATGTTTCCCACTGCTGTTGGAACTTCTCATCCTTCCGCCATTTCTTCTACCACAGTACCCGTCTCTACTCCACGGACCAGAGGGTGTCCAACATCCACTACTCATAGACGGTTCCCTATGGCTGCTGGCCTGCAGAATCTCAGGAGTTCCGAAGACGGCGGTGAGCTTTAACTAGAAGACTTCTGGAGGATTCATGGGCTCCCGGCACGAGCCAAGCCTATAGAGCAGCCTGGGGATTTTGGCCTAGCTGGTGCTTGGCTCCAAGTGTGGATCCCGTTTCAGCACCTGTGACGGACATTCTTCATTTCCTCACGTCACTCTTTGAAGAGGGCAAGGCCTATCGCACCATTAACCTCTTCAGATCCGCTATTCCCTCGCTTCACCAGGGATTTGATGGTCGTCCGGCGGGCCAACACGCATTGGTATGTCACCTGCTGAGGGGTTCTAGATTGTCCCGTCAGCCTAGACCCCGGTTTTCCTCTACCTGGGACGTCTCGTTGGTCCTAGCCTTGTTTTCTTCATGGCCGGCCAATTCTGATCTTTCCCTACGTCCGTTATCGGCGAAGCTTGTAACCCTATTCTGCCTCATCTCTTGCAAGAGAGTGTCGGATGTCTAGGCTCTGGATTATGATGCCAGATCCTTCTCTCCTGAGGGCGTGGTATTCAATATTACTCATAGGACCAAGACTCAGATTTATTCAGTTTCGTATCCTAGTTTCCCTGCTGTTCCGGCACTTTGCCCTGTAGCCTGTTTTCAGGAATACGAAGCGAGGACCCTTCTACATCGGTCCAGGGAGAGCCCTCAATTATTCCTTTCTTATTGCCGGCCGTTCGCACCGGTCAGTAGCACCACTCTGGCACGCTGGGTCAAGTGGGCCATGACCTTGGCCAGGGTAGACACATCTGCTTTCTCAGCTCATTCCACTCGAGGCGCGGCTTTCACCTCCATGCTTGTTGCGGGTGCTCGTTTATAGGACATCATGAGGATTGCCGATTGCCGGTCTAGGGTTTCTACGTTTATAGAGTTCTACTTCCACCATCAGCAACAAGCTTTTTCCGCAGTCATTGTGCAGCTTTGAACATGCAATAGGAGCCTCCGTGTCTTGAAATAAAATTGTATGATTTTCCCAGTCTATGACGTAAAGTCATGATTTTATGAAAGACACGGAGGCGAGTATTGCCCGCCCTCGTTTTGTTCCCTCCCTTTGTTATGTGGTGGGGATCGTTGTTATTATTCCCATTGCTTCTGCTAAGTGCCTTGCTTGATATTTTGTTGGTTACTGCTTCAGCGCAGTCGTTTACCTTTAGTAAGAGTGTAACACCCTCTTCATGCACTTTATGTTTTCGCAGGATGAATTCCTGGTCTGCTACAGCTGAGTAAGCCCCGTCTGTGGTTTTGGTCTGTTCCTGTTTCCCGCTAAGAGTTCCTACAGTTCGTTTGGAGTTTCCGTTTTAAGACTAAGTTGTGTGGCATCCGCCAAGAAAGAGGAGGGTTGTCTGGGCTATGGACATTATATAGGGTCTCTATACGGGAGGGCCTGTTGTCATGGCAATATCCTAATTCAGAACGTTTTTTCTTTGCTGCTGTGGTTGTCAGTAAAGAGAGATAATGCAAAACGTGCAGGCAGCTTCTCAGCACAGAGTATTGCTACCCATGTCACTTCCGGGATGTGGGAGGCGTGTCTCTCACCTCGGCTCCTGATTCGCTCTGCCGGGGGTTTGTCGGTGCAGGCGCTGAGGATTCACCCGTAACGTGAACGTGACGAAGGTAGCAAAAAAAATTCCGACCCACTGCGCATGCGCGAAAAAATACGGCTCGGCGCAGGCGCGTGCACAGGCCTGTAATATTTTGCTACCCTAGGTGCGCATGCGCCGCGGCCCCTTATTTTAACCTACCTTCAGTGCAGCAAGTGAGCCTGTTATACTCACGCTTGCGCACTGACCTGTAAAAATGTGCTACCCTACCCTAGGCACGCATGCGCCGTAGCCATTTATTGTTAACTGGACTCGGCGTATTTTAGCCCTGCGCCGAGCCGTCTACATGCGCAGTGGGCCGGAATTTTCTGCTACCTTCACGTTACGGGTGAATCCTCCGCGCCTGCGCCGACAAACCCCCAGCAGAGCCAATCAGGAGCCGAGGTGAGAGACACGCCACCCACGCCACTACTGGAAGTGACGTGGGTAGCAAAAAATTCCGGAACAGGTGTCCGGAACACCGGTGGCTTGGGGGAGGGGCCGGCTGATGTGTTGTGCTGAGCAGCATCTGAGCATGCTTTTCTTCAGAACAGTATGCAGCCTCCAAGATCCCTAAGGAAGAGTCAGTTCACATCCTGGAGACAAGGGATCCCTGCAAGTACTTGCTGTATGTGGAGGGGAGGGCTGCTTTTTTTCAACTGGACTGTATGATGAAGAAGCTGGAGGGAGGGGGGAGGTTGTATTTACATGAGGCTGGAGGGGGGGATTGTATTTACATGGGACTGTAAGATTGAGAAGCAGGAGGGGTGGGGAATTGTATGTACATGAGGCAGTTAGATGGAAGGAGAGGGGATGGTATTTACATTAGGCTGTAAGATGGAGAAAGATGGTATTTACATGGGACTGTAAGATAGAGGAGCTGGAGGGAGGGGGAAGATGGCATTTACATGGGACTGTAATATGCATGGAGGAAGATGATATTTACATGGGACTGTAAGATGCAGCACTCCAGATGGCAACCAAAATGATTGCCAATGCGCCTTAAAATTTGCAGATGGCGACAAGACTTTTTAGCCTTGTCGCCATTTGCGACAGGGCTGCTGCACTGTAGCTGAATATTGCAATGGGGCATGGGAGCCAAAAATTCCATGCCCCGCTGCTGATCACCTACTCTACAGGCCTGAGGTCTATTTGGTAGTGAAATCCCAGCGCAGGTGGGCGTGAGCAGGGGGGCAGTGAGGGACATTACTGGCGATAAGAGGGGCACTGGAGGACATTACTAGCCATAAGGAGGGCACTGGGGGGACATTACTGGCCGTAAGGGGGGCAGTGGGAGGCACTGGGGGGACATTACTGGCCGTAAGAAGGGAACTGGGGGACATTACTTGCCAGAAGTGGGGCACTGGGAGACATTACTAGCCATAAGGGGGGACTAGAGAACAGTATGGGGGGAATTTACTACGGTGGAGCATATTTTTTATTGTGGGGGCAGTGTGGGAGAAATTACTATGTGTGGGGTAATTACTATATGGTACTATATGGGGGCATAGTGGGAGAAAATTACTATGTGAGGGCAGTGAGGGGGGAAGTTACTCCTGTGCGAGCAGTGTGGGGGGAAATTACTGTGTGTGGACAGTGTGTGTGGACAGTGTGTGTGGACAGTGTGTGTGGACAGTGTGTGTGTGTGTGGGGGGGGATTTACTGAGGTCAGTGTGGGGGGGAATTAATCTAAGGTTATTACTGGGGGCACTCTAGGTGACATTTATGATTGCTGTAGACAATATAGGGACATTATTTCTAGTGGGGTCACTATTTTTTCAGCAGTGTAGTACCTGGGGCATTGGGAAGCACCACGGGCACAGTATTGGGAATGGCAGCAGGATGACATTGTTGAGACACCAGGATGGTGGGGTTGATGGAAAAATCTAACGTGTCTGTAACAAACTCTGTAGAGACGAGATGCGGCCAAAAGAATTTGTCATGGAGGTCTGGGTCAAAGGAGGAGAAGAGGAAAGAGAAGGTCTACATGACAGATGTCACTTGATGTAAGAGGTATGTGGTGCTGTATTCTCCTATATGTAGTGCTGGCTCATTACTGTGACCTGCGTCTCATCTTCTCCAACTCTTTTTTTTTTTTTAATTATAATTATATATATTTTCAATTTGGTGACTAAACATTTAATTTGGCTTCCTAATTTTTCAGTTTAGGAGCCAATGGCTCCTGTTTATTTTTTTTAGTCTGGAGCACTGCTGGTATACCATGCCTGAGGAGTCTTGAAAGCTTGCAGTTTTGTCATCATCTTTTCAGTTAGCCATTAAAAGCTATCAACCACTAAGGAATCTCATGTTTTTATCTTTCTCTCTATCAATCATGGCTTAACACTTTCCACTGCTTTGATAATCTTTCATTCTCTCCTGCCCTTCAAACCGTGCAAACAATCTCTTATCACCTCCTTCTGCCTCCAATACCAAAACATTTCTCTTGCTCTTTCCGCAAATCAAAATAAATATTAGAGCATGTCGTCATCATCCCCTGCCTTGCCTACTGCAACCAAAGCACAAGAAAGATGGAAACAGCACTCCAAAACTGGGGCAAAAGAACTGTGCTTCTTTATTCCAGATACAACATTTTTCAAGCATTTTTCATATCAAAATGTTGCATTTGGAATAAAGAAACGTGGTTCTTTTGCACCATTTTTTGCTTTATGTTATCCATTTTGTAGGGAATTTGGACCTAACCGCTTAGAGGCGCACTAGAGATGAGTGAATTTCTTGAAATTAGTTTCAGGTCTGATTCGCCCAATTTTTTAAAAAAAACTCCGATACGAATTAAAAATGCTCCAATTGCCCTAAAAGTTATTATAAAACACATTTTTTTTACCCAGGGAAAAAAATAGAGAGCCAAGTAAGCTGTTCTGGGTATCTGGGCAACATAGATGTGTTGTCTGGGCGGGGTTACTCTTTCTCATTAAGGAGAGCACCTAGTATGTTGTGTACTGTAGGCCAAGCAAGGCTACTTAGACTTTAGTCATGCTACATAAGTCTGTTTAAAAAGGACCTGTGACCACTCCTGACATGCCTGTTTTGAAAGCTACATGCATTCCCCATGTAATAACAATTCTGGAGCACATATTCTTATGACTATGTTGTGCCATTCCTTTATTATTTCTACTAGAATTTGTGAATAAATTGCTAGCAGTCTGCAGTAAGGGTACAGAGGGGTGTTAACCAATTGGGGGGGTGTACCTGCACAGTTTGACTCTATCCAGTCAGTGCTGTCATTATCAGACTGTGCAGGTACAACCCCGCCACCCCCCAACTGGTTAACACCCCTCTGTACCCCTACTGCAGACTGCTATAAATTTATTCATAAATTCTAGTAGAAATAATAAAGGAATGACACAACATAGTCATAAGAATAGGTGCTCCAGAATTGTTATTATATGGGGAATGCATGTAGCTATTAACTCCTTGGATACCGGAGGTTTTTCGTTTTTGCGTTTTCATTTTTCTTCCCTATCTTCCTAGAGCCATAGCTTTTTTATTTTTCCATTCACATAGCCGTATGATGGCGTTTTTTTTGAGGGACAAGTTGTACTTTCTAATACCACCATTTAATATTTCATACAATGTAATAGGAAGTGGAAAAAAATTCCAATTGAGGTGGAATTGGAAAAAACCCCACGATTCTTCCACTGTTTTACAGGTTTTGTCCCTACAGCGTTCCCGTTGCGGCAAAACTGACCCATGCCCTTCATTCTCTGGGTCAGTATGGTTACAACTATACCACATATGTATAGGTTTTTTAAGTCTAAATAGTGTAAAATATAAATTAATTTTTTTACATCACCTTATTCTGACCCCCATAACTTTTTTTTTTTTTTTATAGCTATATCTACTGAGCTGTGTGGGGGCTAATTTTTTGCGGGATGATCTGTAGTTTTTGTTGATACCATTTTGGAGTGTGTGTCACATTTTATTACATTTTTTTGGGTAAGAGAAGTAACGAAAAAAAGGCGTATAAGCAGTTTTGACCCTTTTTTCAATTATGACATTCGCCATATTGGAAAAATATTTTTATATTTTGATAGTACAGGCGTTTTTTTAGACGGAAAATGGGGGGGATTTAAATTTTTATAATATTTACACTTTTTTATATTTTCTTTTACTTTTTATGGTTTTGTATCTTGTGTTTGAGGCTACAAGACTCTCTCTTTTGTTTTGTTTTTTAATCTGTACCATTATGTTTCTTATAGATCCATATTGGTACTAGTAGAGTTGAGCGAACTTGTGTTTTAAGTTCGGCGTCCAAGGTTCGGGTTATCCAAGCATCCCGTTATGGATTCCGCTACCACGGATCATAACGGCATTTGGAATCCATAAGGGGATTCTTCAATGAACCCGAACCTTGGACAACATGGAGGACCTGGGGTGACGTCACTGTCATGTGATCAGTGCAGGGGGCGTGGCTCAGTACTGGATTAGGTAAGAGGTGGTAGCCTACAACCTCTTATCCAATCCAGTACTGAGCCACGCCCCCTGCACTGATCACATGACGGTGACGTCAACCCAGGTCCTTCACCCTGTGTTCCAAATGCCGTTATGGTCCGTGGTAGCGGAATCCATAACGGGGTGCTTGGATAACCCGAACCTGAACTTTGAATGCCAAACTTAAAACACAAGTTCGCTCAACTGTAGGTACTAGCTAGAATTGCTAATTTCTTATGTTGGCCTCATTGCAGCTCCAATACCCTGGGAGAGAGCGTATTGAATTCAATTACCGGCATCCTTATTGGCCGCAGAGTATGCCGATAACCAGCCCCGAAGCACAAGCTTCCATTTTTTTTTCCTTTTAGATGCTGTGATCCCACTTGATCACAGCATCTAAAGGCTGTAGTGACCACGATCGGCAAATATCGGCATATTTGAAACAGTTGAGAACCGCCAGCCATGGCGCCCGCTGCATGCGCGAGTGGGTGCCATGTTTACCCATCAAAAGGGTTAAAACAGGCACGTCAGGCATGGTGACAGGTCCTCTTTAATCAGCAGCAGGTGGGTAGGGAGAGCCATAAGCTCATACATATGGTGACTAATTGGCATCTGCTGGAGCTGTTCAGCACAAGATTTGGGCAAAATGGCTGGGCCAATTAAAAAAGTGACCCAGCATTTTGCTACGGAGACTTAACACATATACAGCATAGTCTTCCAGTCATCGCTCCACCTTTTAAAAAGAGTCTGTGAAACACTCAGTTTTTAATCCTTTTGGGTAGAAAGATGAATTCCACAATTTGTTTTCCACATGCAGATCTTTCTTTTGTTTTGCCCAAAACAAACTGCAGAAAATTCAGCATGAATACCAAATTCATAGAATAGATTTGCATATCTCTAGTATGTATATTTATACCTATCTCCTTGTGCTTCATAGGTTCATTTTCTCATATTTTTTTATTCACTAAGTTTTTGGTGGTAGCATCAAAACTGTTCAGTTAGTACTTTTTTTATAATGGAGTGCTGCAAAAAAGTGCAGTTTGGAGTGCTGCAAAAAAGGTGGAGGCACTCTAAACTGTTTTCGGCAAATCAAAACAAAATTCATCCTTCTACCCAAAAGGATAAAAAAAATGAGTCTTTCACAAGTGCATATATAGCATACCCATCCAGTCACTGCTCAGCCTTTTACAGTATGTAGCATCACTAAACCCAGAGGAGCATTTCCTGGCCTTTAATACTCAACACACATATTTTCACAGACTAGGTGCTCTCCATAATGAGAAAAAATACCACCCAGATAACGCATATATATATTGCCCAAAAACCCATAATAGCATACTGTACTCTCAACTCACAAGGAATCACAAAAGATTTGGTTTTGTTAGAATCCAAACTTTTAGAAAAATTCAGGGCAAATTCTGATTGATTCAGTATAATCGATTCACTCATCTTTAGCATGCATCCATCAACCTGGATTAACTGGAGTGTTGTCTGAGTCAATATACTGTTTACTGAAACATCCTTCTCCGCAACCTCTCATGTAACACTCTTGCACCCCTCCATTCCATCCTGAACTCTGCTGACCAGTTAATCCACCTCTCCCCAAACAACCACTCTGCCTCTTTCCTCTGCCAATCCTTTCACTGACTACCCAGTGAATTCTGTTCAAAATATTAGCATAGCATTAGGGAAATAAAAGGCTGTTTACACCTGTCCCCTCCATGCATCTCTAATCTAATCTCCCACTACCACCCCACACGCAATCTCTCATAGTCCAAAAACCTTCCTCTATGCCCTCCTCCTGTCTGCTTTTCAGAAAACCGTCTACAAAATTTCTTCCAATCACCCCACATACTCTTCTAGTTTTTCTACCCAATTTTCAAAAGCAGCCTGAAAACCTAATTCTTCAGGAAAGCAACCTACAATAACCCTGCTACCACAACAAAGTCATCTGGGCAGCTTTTACCTCACCTACTGTCTCCTTCCCCCTTCACTTGTAGATTGTAAGTTCTTGTGGGTAATGTCCTTTTTCCTCTATACTAGCTGTCAGTCTGTTACTTCACATTTATTATACCTATAATTGTATTTTTATTTATTTTACTCACTTATATAGTTCTGACATATTCCGCATTGCTTTACCGACATTATCATCACTCACTTTCCCCAGTTGGGCTAGATACCTTATACGGTAGTGAAATTCTACTTTGAACTCAAAGGCAACAATAATTTGGGCAACTTTTTCTGTAGTGCTCATTGTAAATGGCTTGTTACCCTACCTATTAGCTGACTAGATTCTCACAGTCCATCCACAGTAACCAATGTCAACTATTACTCTACTCTTTTTTTTTTAAGCTTTGTATGCAGACAGGTATGAATGGAAAAGAGGCATTCAGCAACAGCATTCAGTTGTGGTTAGGATCTTGGCTAAGTCGATCACTGATCTGACTATTTATTGACTGTGTGACCACCGAAATAGGCATAAGTAAAAGTGGATGCTGCTGTCTCACCTTTATATATGTCTGCACAGACTTTGACATCACAATATCAAAACCATTGTCTCCAGACTTTGAGGTGACTGATGTAAGAAGGTGATTATACTGAGCAGGTGTACGGTAAACAGTGGGGTTAAATGTTCGTTCGGAATCCCCTGAAAACAAACAAACCGTATCCATTAATGTTTGCACAGCTAATAATTATTATCATAAAGGCATTATTCTGTTCATGATCATTTTGGGCTAGAAATCATTTTTTCAATTGGTCTTTATTTCAAATATTCAGTTTTTCTGTCACTAAGGGGCCATTCACACGTCCGTAGAAATGGGTCCGCATCCGTTCCCGCAATTATGCGGAACGGGTGCGGACCCACTTATTCTCAATGGGGACGGAAAGGATGCGGACAACAGACACTGTGCTGTCCGCATTTCTGGTCCGCGACTCCATACTTCCGATCCGTGGCTCATGAAAAAAATAGAACATGTTCTATTCTTGCCCGCAATAGCGGACAAGAATAGGCATTTCTATAGGGGTGCCGGCCTGGTGTATTGCGGATCTGCAATTTGCGGATCCACAATACACTACGGACGTGTGAATGGACCCTAAAGGTTAACTATCTAGCTGCATGATTTAAACTTTGTACCGTTATCTAATAATCCTCATCTCTAAATTACCAAAAATGTCATAAACACTTAAAGGGCTTCTATCACCCCCCTTAACCCATTTTTCACTAGCTGACATTAGCTATTTGCTAATGTCAGCTGAGTTGAAATATATCTTTTTTACCTTTTCTGAAGTTGTCAATTCTGTAAAAAAGCCACTTTTATAATATGCTAATCATCTTCGCTACCAGCAAGTTGGGCGTGTACTTGCTGGTAGCCGCCGCATCTAGATTAGTTAGGAACGCCCCCTTCCTCGTTTGATAGACAGGGCCAGCGTTTTCTCCTCCTCGCGCTGGCCCTGTCTGAAGATGAAATCCCGCGCCTGCGCCGTACCGCTCAGTAGTCGCGTCGCGGCAAAGCTCGCATCCTTCACTCAGAGCGCCTGCGCCGACTACTGAGCGGTACGGCGCAGGCGCGGGATTTCATCTTCAGACAGGGCCAGCGTGAGGAGGAGAAAACGCTGGCCCTGTCTATCAAACGAGGAAGGGGGCGTTCCTAACTAATCTAGATGCGGCGGCTACCAGCAAGTACACGCCCAACTTGCTGGTAGCGAAGATGATTAGCATATTATAAAAGTGGCTTTTTTACAGAATTGACAACTTCAGAAAAGGTAAAAAAGATATATTTCAACTCAGCTGACATTAGCAAATAGCTAATGTCAGCTAGTGAAAAATGGGTTAAGGGGGGTGACAGAAGCCCTTTAAGTCACAGTTGACCTGCCTGATGGGAAACAGTAAAAATACAGAGAATCTCAATGCTGTATAGAGAAAGAGGCTCAACATTTTTAATATATACCAATTTTAAAAAAAATTAGTTTTAGCTGAAACTGAGTAAAATGCAATAATAAAAAAATTTGCCCCCAAATGTGTACATAGCCTTTAAATTCTCTCTCTCCAAAGCTAACTCTTTCTGTGTCCTTGTCATGCGGTGAGATTTGGTTCACCGTGCAGATCTTCTTCTTGGACGGCACTCCCTGTAGCTCTGTAAAAACCATTCACTTTATTCACAAGCCATTAAAAGATTCGGGGTTGGGGCGGACTGCTCCTTACCAACGTGCAAGGCGTCATGTTGCTAGGGCAACCTGCACAAAGCGGGCGGCGAACTAAGTATCGCAAAAACAATAAACATACAATGTGGTGCTGGTAATTCAAGTTACTAAAAGGCATGAGGAGAAACAGGGAAAAAAATAATAACCGCGTAATATTACTCAGCACTACATTAGGCACCAGTGGTTAGACAGCAAAGGAGTTGATCGGGATGGGCTGCACCAATACAGCAAGTGTGGTTTCAAACCAACAAATACCAAAAAAATAAAAATATATACATACAAGATATTACACATAGAGACTCATGTCATTACGGTCATTCAAACCAAGGGGTCCTGTGGCTGCAGCGCGGATAATCCAACCGTCTCCTTACTTAGTAGCTCCCTATGTCTATCTCCTCCATATTTGGGGTTAGCTACCAGCTCCAGACCCGCGAATTTTAAGCACTGAGTGTTACTATTATGATGTTCTCTGATGTGGCTGATCAACCTGGGGCAACCCTTTCCCCGTCCTTATTGAGTTTATATGTTCCCTAAACCTCTCGAACATCGGACGGATAGTCTTTCCTATATAGAAGGGACCGCATCCACAAGTCACCACATACAATACATATTTTGTTTGGCAATTAATAAATTGTTTAACTGTGTGCTGTAAGCCTCCAAATGACAAGTGTTTACCTTGATTAATTTGTCCGCAGAAGGAGCAATCACCACATCTGTAATTGCCAATAGGTCTATTAATGGTAAGCCAGTTTTTTACTCCAATTTCTTTGAATCTGCTTTTTACGAGTTTATCTTATATCTTATCTTCGTGCGGCATTGTTTAAACGTGACAAGGGGTTTATCAGATGTGCACTCTTTCAATCCCTCTTCATTTCTCAACATGTCCCATTTTTTTTTATATAGCTTGCTTCACTATTTCGGACATTGGGCTGTATTTAAACGCGAACGCAAATCTGTTTTTACTTCTATTGTTGCCCCTGGCTTCGTGTCTTCTTCTCAAAAGGTCAGATTGTGTCTGTCCTGCAGCTTTGGACATAGCCTAATCTACCTCACACTCAGGGTAACCCCTCACCAAAAGTCTCTCTTTTAGCTCCTTAGCCTGACATTCGTACCCTGTTTCCGTATTGTTAATTCGCCGTAGGCGGATAAACTGGCCATAAGGGACAGCTCGCTTGGTACTTTGAGGGTGATAGCTCTTATAGTGGAGTAGTGCGTTGGTGGCAGTGGGTTTGCGGTATGTACTGGTGAGGAGTTTGCCATTCTGCACTTTAAAACGGACGTCAAGAAAATCGAAGTTTATGTGAACACCATATTCATTGGTGTAGCGCATACCGGTCAACTCCTTTGCTGTCTAACCACTGGCGCCTAATGTAGTGCTGAGTAATATTACGCGGTATTATTTTTTCCCTGTTACAGCACCACGTTGTATGTTTATTGTATTTGCGATACTTAGTGCACTGCCCGCTTTGTGCGGGTTGCCCTAGCAACATGACTCCGGCACAGCTATAGGAGTATGGTCGCATTGCGATGACATCACGGGCCAGAAGAAGCGCAGGGAAGCGTGAAACGTCCGTCGCCTGTATACTTGCACGTTGGTAAGGAGCAGTCCGCCCCAACCCTGAATCTTTTAATGGCTTGTGAATAAATTGAATGGTTTTTACAGAGCCACGGTTAATGCCGCCCCCCCCCCCCTTTTTTATCTTCATCTTTGTTGATTTGTATTTTCATATCTATGTACTGTGGCAGAGCACCACCGCAGGTGGCTATTCGTGACTGAGCTGCTTTGATCGCCGCCCTGGTGAAATCAAATTGTGCTACGTGGATCCAAGCAGCGCCGCTTCGTTTGCTTGGTGAGAGTGTATTGTCTTCTTCCTAGACTCTCACTTGGCAGAAAACTTCCTGTCGGCCTTGGTAACCCGACACTATATTCCCACATAGCGGTTGGAGAAGCCCTTGGTGATGACGGCCATCAATGGGATGGCACTCCTGGAATCTGTATAATATGTAACCAGGCCCATGGAGCTTCAAGTGGGAGTTTTTCACACTGAGAAGATCTTCTATATCCATGCATAGTCTTGTCAAAGACCAACTTGGACAGATTTTGCTTTGGGATTCTGATTATCACTACCTACGCAAGATGGATGACACTCATCCACCACGTCACCCATATGATTGTCTCATCAACTTGGCTTGTCATTGGCCTAGAAAAAGCTGAGAAAAACAGCTGATCGGAACCCCACCGATCAGATGCTGATGACCCATCATCAGTATTAAAGTCTCGGAAAACCTCTTTAACTTTCCAGATATCTAACAGGTGAATAGTGGTGTATTCGTGTACACTACATACAGTACTACTACCTCCAGCAGCACCTCATGTCCGTCAGGGTCTGTAGAAGCAAATCTGTGTGTGTGCAGTTTTTTTACACTAAAATGTATTAGCAACATGACAACATCACTTAGTCAGGCAGCCCTTTTACAAATCACTACAGAGAGGAACATAATGATGCATAATAATAATGATGCAGTTACTGCAATAACCACAATAATAAAAAAAAAAAATCATGATTCCACCACCAGTCCTACATATCACATGAATGTGTCCTGTGTGTTGACCCAGTACAGGTATGTCATGTAACACTGTTTACTGAAATGCCAAGAGTTTTTATATGACTAATGCCATAGGACTGATACATGGGCTATACCATTCTTCTGTATATAGGGGTCAACTGCTAGAAAGGTATGTATGCATGCAGAAATTTTAAGTACATGTATATTAGAAAACTGTATGATTTCCTATCAGAAAAACAAATAAAATGAAAAAAATAAAAACCAGAATACCCCTTTCACCTCTTTCAAGCACAAACTGATTTATAGGCCTAGCAATTTATTGCCCAAAATCCCACATCTTCAGTAGTTTGACCCCTGAGTTGGACCTCTGTGTTAATTTTCTCAAAGCCTGATTTAGATTTGCTGATACAGTGTCCACATTATGGGCGAGATTTTTTAAACTGATGTAAAGTAGAACTGGCTCAGTTGCCCATAGCAAACAATCAGATTCCACCTTTCATTTTCCAAAGGAGCTGTCAAAAATGAAAGGTGGAATCTGATTTGATACAGTTTGATAAATGACCCCATATATGTTTTAACTTAAAATTAATACTGTATTTTTCACCCCATAAGACGCACCCCCCCCTTCCCCACAGACAAAAGTGGGGGGAAAATGCCCCCATGCGTCTTACGGGGCAAATACTAATAAGCGTTCATTAGTACCAGAGGACTCTGTACTCACCGCTTCCTGGTCCTCTGCTGTGCTGTGGCTGCGCACAGCGTGAGGGCGCTCTATGACTTCACGCTGTGTGCACAGGTTCACAGCACAGCCGGCGGCCTGAAGGAGAGGAGCGGCGGCGTCCGGGAGCAGGAAACGTAAGTGTTTTTTTATTTTATTCAATATGAGGATGATGGGGGCTAATATAACATGGCTGGGGGTGGTGAGAGGCAATGGGGCTTTTATAACACTGCTAGGGGCTGGTGACAGGCATGGGGCTCTTATAACACTGCTGGGGCTGGTCACAGGCAATGGGGGCCGATATAACGCTGCTGGGGGGGTTGAGAGGCAATGGCGGCTGATATGAGGCTGCTGGGGGCTGAATAGAAGCTGCTGGGAGCTGGTGAGAGGCAATGGGGGCTGAAGAGAGGCTGCTGGGGGCTGATATGAGGCAAATGGGGCTGATGAGAGGCATGGGGCTCTTATCTGAGGTCTGATTAGGGTCATTCACAGTGGGGTCTGAGCTGAGGTCTGATTGGGGGTCTGATCTAAGGTCTTATCAACATTGGTGGTTTTATTGGGGCTGTCAGCTGAGGTCTGATTAACATATTGGGGGGTCTGAATGGTGGTCTGACCTGAGGTGTAATCAAAAATATTTTTTTTCTTATTGTCCTCCTCCTAAAACCTAGGTGAGTCTTATGGG
The DNA here is from genome assembly GCA_033119425.1 of Bufotes viridis. Lineage (NCBI taxonomy): Eukaryota > Metazoa > Chordata > Amphibia > Anura > Bufonidae > Bufotes > Bufotes viridis. The sequence continues at coordinate 51,941,788 of CM065598.1, forward strand.
CCGATGCGTCTTTTATGGTGAATTATTAGTTTTGTTTGTTTTTAACGTTCTGTTCAGGCAGTTAACACGGGTGTTTCATATAATTTAGAAACACTTGTCTGTAAAATGAAAAATTACATTTTTTCCAATAAAAGGTTACTTTAAATCTGTTAAGTAGCTGGGACCTCTTATCAAATAAAATGTAACTTTTAATATAAGTTGCTCATAAAATAATGTGTCATACATGTAAAATAATATGTAATACTAAGTGCTCTCTAGTCTAAACACCAGTGGTTTCTTTCCCTTTCAGGCCTTAGACTTGCAATGGGGAGATGGCTAACGTGGCTGTAGTCGGAGCACCCGACCTGAAAATAGCGACCCCCAGCCAACTGGAACCTCGGCTAGCTGACCCTCTCCTATACTTTTTCCCTTCTTCTCCAATGCATTTCGCCATATTACATGGCTCATCAGGGAGTAGCATGGTGGGCTGTATAAGAAGCAATGAAGACTGCGCTTTAACAGAAATCTCCATCTGTTTAGTGGGCTCGTCCAACTACCAATCGGAAGTGGGGGGGGGGGGAGTGTGAATCGCCAGTCACATTCTCCTTCTACACCACTTACCCGATATACAATGGAAGTGACGATAAGAGAGGCGGGGAGATTACCATGGGGACCTAGATGCCCATCCGAGGTAGGATCATTTACCAATACACAAACAAGAACATGGTTCGCCTGCAAACATCGATCGCATGCTTGCGATCCCAGTAAGGTGTCTAGTAAGACTTGTAATTAGATGTTCGTAATTACATCACTAGTACCACAAATATTAACGCTATATAATCATCATATAGCTTACAAAGAGTAGAGAACAATCATTGTGGCTAACATGACTACTATGTCCGTGCTATCAGGGAAGGACAATACTGCTCTGATTGTAAACAACAGATGGTTTCTTGTTGATACCTAACACTCCCAATATGTAAAGAACTTATGCATTAGGGTACATCGTATAATCATGGCCAATCATAGGAAAGATTTAAAAGATAAATATTCATTTAATCTGTGGACGGTGACACTTTTTTATTTTAAATATCCATTTTGTTTCCACTATCAGAATTTTGTTATCCCAGTGCCCACCCCCCTGATTCTGTGGTATGTGTTGTATACCTATGAACCTTATCATCAGGGGGTCACCATTGTGTAACTGGTTCACATGCCTTGCTACTGTGTCCTTTTTATTAAGGATATCATTATGGTGATCTCTGAGTCTCTGTTGTAGCTCTCTTTTTGTCATTCTATGTAGTCTAAGGCAGGGATGGGCAAACTGCGGCTCTCCAGCTGTTGCAAAACTACAACTCCCAGCATGCAAAGACTGCTTACAGCTATCAGCCTACAGCAGGGCATTGTGGGAATTGTAGTTTTAAAACAGCTGGAAAGCCGCAGTTTGCCCATCCCTGGTCTAAGGGACAATCACATTTGGCCACATAGACATCACCACTCGTTTGGGAATTGATGAAATTACATGTCATATTCCACACCTGTTTGTGCACTGCAGAATTTCTTTGTGACCATAACTTGGTCACACGCCACACGGTTACCACAGCAAAACATACCTAAGGGGATGTCGATGCAACCAGGTGTTCAACTGTGGTGGAGGTTGAAAATGGTTTCTCACTAGTCTGTCTCTTAAAGTGTGACCTTTTTTGTATGTGATTCAGGGATACGGACCTGTAAATCCCTGGAGATCTGGATCCTCATAAAAAAAATGTCCCAATAGTTACTTATAATGTCACTGACCTGGGAATGTGCATTGTCAAAAACACCAATCATTTTATTTTAACGTGGCCATTGATCCATCTATGGACTCCTCATCCAAAAAATCCACTATTTCCAAACGTGCACTTTATGCATTACGTACCTCCCTTGGTGAGTTAAACCTGGTCCATATTTGGAGGGTCTTGAATCCTACAGAAAAGGACTACACCTTTTATTCGAATGTACATGGCTCATACCAGAGGCTCGATTACCTCTTTATCTCAAGAGAACATGTCCAGTCCTGTATTGATTCGATACTCTTGTCTGATCATGCTCCTATTTTTCTGACCATAACCACTCCTAACACACCTCCCAAGGTATTTAGGTGGAGACTTAATGATCAGCTCCTTTCATCACAAACCCATGTCTCTAAAATTCGAAAGGATATTGAGGATTACTTCAAATTAAACACATCCCCTGAAATTTCGTCCCACGTCTTGTGGGATGCCCACAAAGCCTTTGTCCGAGGCCAGTTCATTAACCTAGGTTCCTTTGTTAAAAAACAAAGGAATGCCCGCATTGGGGACCTTTCCTCCAAAATTAAAGCACTGGAAACCCAGCAAAAAAAATCCCATTCAGACTCTCACCTCCATGTACTCAACCAGGCACATATTGAGTTGAAAAATCTCCTAAATATTACATCGGCCAAATATTTCCTTAAAGGGCTTCTGTCACCTCCACTTATGCAATTTCCAGTAGCTGACATTAGCTACTTGCTACTGTCAGCTGAGTTCAAACATATGTTTCATACCTTTATTTGAGTTTTCTATCTTCTAAAAATCGTACTTTTAATATGTGCAAATTGTCTTCGCTACCAGCAAGTTGGGCGGATACTTGCTGGTAGCCGCCGCATTCTCATGCTCTGGGAACGCCCCCTCTGCTCTTGATAGACAGGGCCAGCGCGCTCTCCTCCTCCCGCTGGCCCTGTCTGCAGCCGAAATCCCGCACATGCGCCGTAACGGTCTTCAGTTGGCGCAGGTGCTTGGCTGCTTCTTCTCTCAGAGTGCCTGTGCCGACTGTAGACCAATACGGCGCAGGCGCGGGATTTCGGCTGCAGACAGGGCCAGCGGGAGGAGGAGAGCGCGCTGGCCCTGTCTATCAAGAGCAGAGGGGGCGTTCCCAGAGCATGAGAATGCGGCGGCTACCAGCAAGTATCCGCCCAACTTGCTGGTAGCGAAGAGAATTTGCATATAATAAAAGTACGATTTTTAGAAGATAGAAAACTCAAATAAAGGTATGAAACATATGTTTGAACTCAGCTGACATTAGTAAGTAGCTAATGTCAGCTACTGGAAATTGCATAAGTGGAAGTGACAGAAGCCCTTTAATTCCCAATTTAAAATTTTCGCACATGGGGATAAGGCCTCCAGATTTATGATGGACAGGGTGAAACAGAGACGAGCCATATCTGCAAACTGATCTCTAAAACTGGTCGACCCTTAATCAATGCCAATGAAATAGCCTCCCGTTTTCGCGATTATTATCACTCCCTTTATAATCTACCACATCCTTTCTTAACACCTAATTCTCCCTCTGACGGATTGCATTCACAAATTCCTCAACTCACTGTCCCTTCCTAACATTAACTCGCTTCAAAAGGAAAGCTTGGAATCCCCGTTCTCTACTGAGAAATTGAAAAGAGCTATCAAGTCATTACCTAGTAATAAAGCTGCAGGACCTGACTGTCTTACCGCAATATATTACCGTACCTTCTCAGACTACCTGACTCCTCACTTGCTAGCTCTTTTCAACAGCTCACTTAGAGGTACTCCACTGTCCCCCGATATGACTAGAGCTACTATTTCATTGTTATACCTTGATCTAAAACTCCTTGCCAAAATGTTAGCTAATCGCCTTGCCCCCCTGTTGCCCTCACTGATCCATATAGATCAAACAGGTTCCGTTTTAGGTAGGGAGGGAAAAGATAATACTGCAAGAATTCTTAATGCCATACACTTTGCAAAAAAAAAAAATCCTATCCACTGGTCCTGGTCAGCACCGATTCCGAAAAGGCCTTTGATAGAGTAAACTGGAACTACATGCGTTTAGTTCTTGACTGCTTTGGACTCCCTGAACCATTTACTCAGGCTATATTCTCAATGTATCATACAGCCTCGGCATCGGTGCTGGCAAATGACACTCTTTCCTCCCCCTTTCCTATAAGAAACGGAACCCACCAGGGATGCCCTCTCTCCCCCCTGATCTTTGTAATGACCATGGAGCCATTGCTCCAAGCCATACGGCAAGACCCTGCCATTGAGGGTATTAAACTTGGGAACATGGCTCACAAAACTGCGGCTTTTGCCGACGATTTGCTCTTACTCACCACCAACCCTACTACATCCCTGACCCACATATATAACCATCTAGAAAATTTTCACCCCTTATCTAGGTACTTACTTTACTACATATTATGCTCCTTGTACTACAATGCTGTATTACTGGATATATACATACGTGCTGTACAACTTATGTCATTTCGCATACTTGTACATTGATTTTGTCACTATAATAAACTAAAAAAAAAAAAAAAAAACTGCAGGGGGCCAGTAGAACTATAGAGGGCACTGTGGGAGAGGCTTTATAAATATTTAGTCACTATACTTTTATTATTACTACTGGGGGTACTTTGCATGGTCACCCTGTGTTATTTCTGTAATACTGTATGACTTGTGTGAATTTTCCCACTATTTCCCATCACTGTCTACATTATCCCATAATGACATCACTGATGCAATTACAGCAGAGTAATGTACACAGTGTGCAGATTTTTCAATCATTACATCAATATCCATGTTCTGTGAAAAAAAAAAAAACACACCAATCATTCTCATAGCTTGCTTAATTGAGGTATGAGGTTTTTTGAGGATCAATAGTAACTCCCTTTTAGTGTTACCCCCATGGATTAAATTAATATTTATCATTTAACTCTCTGCTATGATTGGTCGAGATTATACTGATGTCCCCTAATGCATAAGTTCTTTACATATTGGGAGTATTAGGTATCAACAAGAAACCATCTATTGTTTACAATCGGAGCGGTATTATCCTTCCTTGATAGCACAGACATAGTAGGCGTTAATGTTTGTGGTACTAGTAATTTAATTACGAACATCTAATTACAAGCCTTGTTAAACACCTTACCGGGATAACAAGCATGCGATCAATGTTTGCAGATGAACCATGTTCTTGTTTATGTATTGGTAAGTGATCCTAGCGGGGGATGCGCATCTAGGTTCCCATGGTAATCTCCCCGCCTCCTGTATTGTCACTTCCACTGTACGTCGGGTAAGTGGTGTAGAAGGAGAATGTGACTGACGTTGATTCACACTCCCCCCGCTTCACATTCGTAGTTCAGACGGACGAGCCCACTAAACAGGCGGAGCTTACTGTTTAAAAGGAAAGTAAGCGGACACTTTTATTGCCATTGCTTCTTATACAGCCCTCCATGCTACTCCCTGATGAGCCATGTAATATGGCGAAACGTGTTGGAGAAGAAGGGAAAAGTACAGGAGAGGATCAGCTGGCCTAGGTCCGAAGTTCCAGTTGGCTGGGGGTCACTCTTTTCAGGGCGGGTGTTTCGACTACAGCCACATTAGCTAACTCCCCATTGCAAGTCTAGGGACTGAAAGGGAAAGAAACCACTGGTGTTTAGACTAGGAAGCACTTAGTATTCAGCAGTCTTCTATGTCATACAACTTTGATATAGTGTACGGAGCTTAACTATCCTTTTTGCACCTGTTATAAACGATTTGGCGTTATTAGCCTACAGATCCTGTTTATTAGTATCTTATAATACCTTTGACACATTATTTTATGAGCAACTTATATTAAAAGTTAAGTTTTATTTGATAAGAGGTCCCAGCTACTTTACATATCACTAATTCTCTTTGGGTACATCAGGATTGGGATATCCAATCAGATCCCACCAATTTAACTGTCCTAAAATGTTACTTTAACCCCAAGTTTTTCATTTTCACAAGGGGTAACAAGAGAAAAAGAACCCACAATTTGTTTCCCGTTTTCTCTTGATTAACGCCACGCCCTATTGATTTGAATCATGTCTGGGTCACGGCCATACATAAACTGGAGTGTGGTACAAACCATCTGTACTAAATATTGTCTAATTTCTGGCTTTCTTACAAGGTCCATATGCATCACATATCCCCAAAACTTAATAATTTCTGCTGAATCTTTTGGGGTCCAACTCAGGGGTTGAGAAGAAGCCAAATCGCGCGCTCCTTACCTTCTGAACCCTGCAGTATACCCATACAGGAGTTCACAGAAACATCCCATTGGGGTTGTAAACTGCAGAATCAGGGTAATTAATATTGAGGTTTGTTTTGCTGTTAACACTAGCCATGTTATGAGAAGAAATTATTATAATTAAAATTTTGCAAAAAAAAAAAAATGAAATGTTTTAATTTCACCTTTTACTTTAATTCCTGTGAAATACCTAAAGGCTTAAGAAAGTTTCTAAATTCAGTTTTGAATAGTGGTTTATATTATGTAAGCCCCTCAAAGTAACTTCAGAACTGAACTGGAATATATAAAAAAAAGTTGGTTTTGGAAATTTTCTTGAAAATTTGAAAAACTGCTTCTAAAATTCTAAGCCTTCTAACTTCCAACACAAAGTAGGCATACGATGAATGTTAGTAACTATTTTGTGAGATATCACTATGTCTTAAATGCAGAGAAATTAAAATTTAGAAAACTGCAAATTTTTCCCAAAATTTCAAAACTAGTTGGATATAGAAAGACAGGTCAGATTTGCAAAATTAGGCGCTGTCTGAAAGGGGAAACTGGCTGTGTCTGGAATGGGTTAAAATAAGACCTGGCTTGCATCTATAGTTGTTACATGAGATACGTTCTTGGCTATTAAATTGTCACCTTGCAAGGGTGTATGAGACAAGGGTTAAGGGAGATTACTGGAGATCTGATTTAACAGCATTCATTTACAGTAACTTGGTATGTCCTGATACCAATAACCGTATCGGAGCGGGACCGATACTGGACATTTGCACGAGTACTTGTACTCGTGCAAATGTCGCCAATACCTGCTGGCCGGTTGCAGCGGCGCTCTCAACAGATCGGCGTGGGGGCGGGACTTCTGTACAAGAGCTGTGCCCGCTGTGACTTACATTCCCGGCACCCAACCTCTGACAGGATGCTGTGATCCGCGCAATTAACCCCTCAGGTGTGGCATCTGAGGGGTTAATTGCATGGATCACAGCGTCCTGTCAGAGGTCGGGTGCCGGGAATGTTCTTCATTGTTTGCATTAGTGGCGCTGTGCGGCCCCCCCTCTCCCTCCCCAGTATTAATCATTGGTGGCAGTGGCCACAGGGTCCCCCTCCTCCCCCCCATCATTGGTGGCAGTGGACAGTACCCCCCCCCCCCCTATAATTGGTGGCAGCCGCATCAGAGTCCCAGCAGTGTAATGCTGGGGCTCTGATCGTTTACCATGGCAGCCAGGACGCTACTGAAGCCCTGGCTGCCATGGTCAGTTAATGAGCAGCGTTATACTCGTGCGCCGTGGAAACCGGCATTAGCAATGCGCCGCACAGACAGAAGGAGAGGTGGGCGGCCACGGCGCATGTGAGTCTATTGCTGCTCACTAACTGACTGTGGCAGCCAGGACTTCAGTAGCGTCCTGGCTGCCATGGTAACCGATCAGAGCCACTGCCACCAATAATTAAGACTAGGGAGGGAGGGGGGGGGCGGACGCACTGCCACCAATGATGGGGGGGAGGGTGACCCTGTGGCCACTGCCACCAATGATTAATACTGGGGGGGGGGGCGCACTGACCACTGCCACCAATCATGGGGGGGAGGAGGGGGACCCTGTGGCCACTGCCACCAATGATTAAAACTGGGGAGGGAGGAAGCGGAATGCACTGCCCACTGCCACCAATGATGGGGAGGCGGGAGGGGGACCCTGTGGCCATTGCCACCAATGATTAATACTGGGGAGGGAGGGGGGGTTGAGTTACCAGAGGGGGCTGATAAGAGGAAGAGGCTAGGGGGCACATGAGAGGCTGATGAGAGGCTGGGGGCTGTTCTGTTTTTTAGACTTTTGGTTGGTCAGTGGTCAGAAAATAAATGTGTTATTTATTTCATTGTTATGATTGGTATCAGTCAGTACTTAACTAAAAGTATCGGTGCTCATCTTAAAAAAATGGTATCGGGACATCCCTAACAGTAACCTATGATAAAATATTAACATACAACTATTACTCACCTGACTGATAAAAGCAGGACTCTCTGAAAAAGAGATAGCCACCAGGTCTAAGCCATCCCAACATCTTTTGTGTCACGGCTGCTAATTCTACATCAGTCAGATACATGAAGAGCCAATTTGAGAAGATGAAGTCATAACTGAGGAGAAAGGGAAGAGGTTACACGGTTGTGATTAATAATATGACATTTCTTTGATGTTCATCAGTTGCACAATGCTTTATTTATTTAATGTTACAGCTCACCTGTCATTGGGAAAGTCCAAAACAGTGACATCAGCTTGTAGAAAGGTAATGTTTCCACGATGACCATTGTCTTCACGATTCTTGTCAATGAAGTTCTGCATGAAGTCCACCGCTGTTACTTGGCTTGCCAACTTGGCCAGATGTCCTGTAAAACGACTTTGGAAAATATTGAGAAAAATGAAAAGCATTAAAAGGGAAAGTTCTGCATCTCACTGCAAGTCCTCAGTCCCATAATCTGTTGTTTCTCTTTGGTAACAAATGACAACCCATGAACATGCAGAAATATCCAACAATTAAAATATTACATAGGAATTGGAGCCTGCAGGTAGCCCTTGCATTCTGAGAAGTCCAAGCGGAGCTGGCAATTAGCTGTAAATTAAGAGCTTTACTTGTGGCCGTTAATATGCATATGTAATAGCACCCTTAACCTCTTAGTGACCACCAATACACCTTTTTATGGTGCTCACTAAGGGCAGAAGTTCCAGTTCTGGCCATTAAACCATCTAAGCAGTTTCAAGAGGAGGGGGTTCCCTTTGTTAGGCCTCTTTCACACTTGCGTTGTGAGGATCCGGTGTGCACTTCCATCGCCGGAAATGCCTGCCGGATCCGTCACAACGCAAGACAACTGAAAGCATTTGAAGACTGATCAGTCTTCAAAATGCTTTCAGTGTTACTATGGCAGCCAGGACGCTACTAAACTCCTGGTTGCCATAGTAAATAGTGGGGAGCCAGGGGAGAAGATACTTACAGTCCGTGCGGCTCCCGGGGCGCTCCACAATGACGTCAGAGCAACCCACACGCATGGATTACGTGATCCATGCGATCATATGATCCATGTTCATGGGGCGCTCTGACGTCATTTTGGAGCGCCCCGGGACTCGGAAGCTGCACGGACGGTAAGTATACTTCTCCCCTGCCTCCCCACTACACTTTACCATGGCAGCCGGGACTTTAGCGTCCTGGCTGCCATGGTAACCATTCACAAAAGCTAAACGTCGGATCCGGTGATGCACCGAAACGACTTTTAGCTTAAAGCCGGATCCGGATTAATGCTTTTCAATGGGCATTAATTCTGGATCCGTCCTTCCGGCATGCCTTCAGGATTTTTGCCCGGAGCAAAATCCGCAGCATGCTGCGGATTTTGCTACGGCCAAAAAACGTCTCAGTACTGAACTGAAGACATCCTGAATGAATTTCTCTCCATTCAGGATGCATTGGGATAATCCTGATCAGTATCTTTCCGTCCTAGAGCCCCGAGGACGGAACTCTAGGACGGAAAGATAAACCGCCAATGTGAAAGAGGCCTTAGGCTTTGCATCTCCATAAATGAGATCGCAGGGTGCTGATGTCTTCACACAGCAGCCGGGGGTCTAATTAGGGCCCCCAAGCCTCCCTCAGGGTATGCCTATCAGGCTGTTTCAGAGGAGCAGCCTGAGACCGCCTGTCAGTTTCCTACTGACAGTATAATACACTGTACTACATAAGTACTACAGTGTTATAGAAGTGATCAGAGGATTGCATGTTAAAGTCCCCTAATAGTATTAAAAAAAGAAATACTTTTTTAGTAAAGTTAAAATAAATACATTTTCCATTGAAGATAATAATTTTAAATGAAAAAAATTGCATAAATATTTTTCATTTTATAAGATGCACCCTCGTTTAAGAGGAGGAAAATAAGAAAAAAATATTTTTAATTAGACCTCAGATCAGACCCCCACATCAAACCTCAGATCAGAACCCTACATCAAATCTCAGATCAGACTACAGTTGTTTCGACACCAAAATTTTGATTCGGTATCGATACCATAAAAAAGTATTGCGATACCATTCGATACCATTAAAAAGTATTGCGATACCATGCGGAAAAAAAAAAAACTTTGTGAATTGCGCATTTTTTTTTACTTTTCTGTTACGACGTTCACCGCATAGGTTTTTATTTTATTTTTAACAGTTTGGAGTCGGACTTTAGATATGGCAATATGTTAAATGTTTATCTATATATTTTAGATGTAAAATTGGAAAAGGTGGCGATTTATACTTAATATTTCGGTGTGTGTGTTTTTTTGATTTTTTTTTTATTATTATTACTTTTTATTTAATTTTTATTTACCATTTCCCCCCTTAGGGGTAGGACCTGGGATCTTTTTATCCCTTGCCCTATTCACTCTAATAGATCTCTATCAGGGTGAATAGGACTTCACATTTCCCTGCTGCCCTGTACTCTGTGCACACAGCAGCAGGGAGCCCCCATGGGAGCCAGGGCTTCAGTAGCGTCCTGGCTGCCATGGTAACCAATCGCAATGCAGAGCTTCGATCGGTTACCATGGCAGCCAGGACGCTACTGAAGCCCTGGCTGCCATGGGGAACTGCCACTGCCACCAATAGAAGGGACCCTGTGCCCACTGCCACCAATGATCTAAAAACTTTAATACTGGGAGGGGGGGCGGGATTGAGGGCGCCCTGCCGACTCATTTAGTTTAATATGGCGTGGGGGTCGCACTGCCCACACAATAATTAGCCTTTAATACAGACACAGGAGGCGGATACCGCCGGCACCCACCTCCTGTATCTGTATTAAAGGCTAATAATCATTGTGTGGGGTGGATGGGGGCAGAGCTGCAGGACGGGGGCAGAGAGGCAGGCCGGGTACTTGTTGCAGGCAGAGGAGGAGGAGGTCACATGACACTGAGGAGTAGGAGGAGGCTGCTGCCGTTCGCCCGGCGCAGCACTTCTCTCCTCCCATGTCCCTCCTCCCGCACTAATCACTGGCAGCCACATCATAGGAGGGAGCGGTTCCCTACCTCCCTCCTTCCTCACTGTCTATGGCCTGAGGGAACACAGCGTGTGCCGAGCGCTGCACACGCCGTGTCCTCCCATAACAGGAGATACTAGACTGTGCAGTAGCGCGGTCTAGTATCAAAAAAAGAACATCCCGATACCGAATCGACACTGGCATAAAAGCATTGATTGGGTATCGAAAGTTCGATACCCGAAACAACCCTAGATCAGACACACCATATCAGACCTCAGATCAGACCTCCATATCAGACTCCCATTTCAGACCCCCATCAGAGCTCAGATCATACTGCTATGTTAGACCCCCACCAGAGCTCAGATCAGTACCTTATATTAGATCTCACCTAAGAGCCCCATTAGAGATCAAATAAATACATTAACTCACCTATCTTGCTCTGCCGTTACTGTGCAGGTTCAGTGGTCTGTACTGCACTCACAGCTCCCTGGTATTCTCCGGCCCCATGCTGCACTGTAACCTAACAGGACACTTGCAGAGAAGCGCTTAGAGGATGACCAGGGAGAGGTGAGTACATCTAGCAATGCTTCCATATTGAAAGTGATCACTAGTATTCGCTTTATAAGATACACTGCCATTTTTCCCCCACTGTAGGGCAAAAAAGTGTGCCTTATAAAGTAAAAAAATACCATACCCTCCACATATTTGGTATTGCTGCATGCCTAATTTATCCCATATGGTGAATGTTGTAAAAAAAACAAAATGGAATAAAAAGCGATCAAAAAGTCTTTTGTACCCCACAAAGGTAACAATCAAAATTTTACAGGATAATAGGCTGAACTAAGTGGACGGATGCCATTTTTCAGCCTTATAAAATATGTTACAAGTCACCCTGCAACAATCAAGCTCTCGCTCAGCTCCATAGAAAGAAAAAGGAAAATGTTATGGGTCTGGAAATGTGGCAGTGCAAAAATATATATATATTTTTTTTTTTTATTGTGCAAAAGTAGTACGAAATTATATAAATACACTGGCAGGCAAAAGTTTGGGCACCCCTGCTCAAAATTACTGTTATTGTGAACAGTTAAGAAAGTTGAACATGAAATTATCTCCAAAAGGCATAACATGAAAGAAGAAAAACATATCAGTGTATTATTTTGACTTTGTACAATTTTAGAGGGAAAAAATTAAAGGAGTACCTTGCAAAAGTATAGGAACCCAAGGAGATTTGAGCACTCGGATAACTTTGTTTGAGGTCTCAGACCTTAAAGAGGTTGTTACACAAAAACTATTCTACAGTTTTCAAATCAGCACCTGGATCTGAATACTTTTGTAATTGAATGTAATTAAAAAATTTGCATAGCCAACAAGTTAGTCAATAAAATGTATCTGTCCAGCACCACCCGCTGTTTTTTTTTCTTTTCTTATTTCTTTGACCTGCTCACTGAGAAGGCCGCACATGCTTAGTTTTATCCTTCAACTGCCTCTTGAGCTGTGATAGGAAGAGCTGAGACACGCCCTCTTAGTTGCTGCTGAAAATCACTTTTAGGCCTCTTGCACACGGGCGTCATGTTTGACGCCCGGATAAGAGGCGGTTGCGTTGCGGGAATTGCTGCGATTTTTCCGCGCTTGTGCTAACGTTTGTAGTGAGTTTAGCACGCGCGTGAAAAAATCCGCATGCTTGGTACCCAGACCCGAAGTCAGATGTCATCACTGAAGTCTGGTTTCGGGATAAGTATTCTGTATGTGTAATTATTTTCCTTTATAACATAGTTATAAGGGAAAATAATCGCATTCTAATTACAGAATGCAATGTTCCCCGGGCTTTAGAGGGTTAAAAATAATAAAGAGTTAACTTACCTTCTCCCATTGTACGCGCAGAGCCCCAGAACGTCTTCTCTCTTGATGGTTTGGATGCTTGAGGACCTGTGGTGACGTCACAGGGTCACATGGTCCAATCATAGAAGCATTTGAGTGGACCATGTGACCCATGTGATCCTGTGACATCACGGCAGGTCCTTCATCCAACTCATGATCTACTCAAGTAGATTTGACTCTTCAAGGCCTGTGCTGCAATGATTAGATGCTGGTTCTCAGCAACCACTAGCTCATGAGTGACACACCGCTGAAATTAGTGAGGTCAGCATAAAGTTGATGACAGGTTCCCTTTTAAGGCTTGTTCACAATCATCATTAGGAAAGGCAAGGTAATGTAAATTTCTAAATACCAAGACTCTAACCTTGTTCCAAAAAACAGCAGCATGAGTTATTCTAAGGCAAGTTTTAAGACATTCTAAGACACTACGGCTATGTCACGGACGTAACTCGACATACGGACATCCCCACGACACTGAGTGGCAGAAGATCTTTGAGACTGGCAACAAGTGGTTTGGTTTGACATGTTTACCTTGTGGATCAATAGGCGTCTGTGTTGTTTCTGCTACTGGCCACACCCTCAACCTCCAGGTGTTGCTATTGTGGTCATTTAACTTTCCCTATGTATAGTTGTCTCTCCCACAATGCTATGCGGTTTATAGCTTCAGTTGGAACTGTGAATAGCTGGTGTTTGGATCTCGGCTGAGTTTTTGGTGCTGCCACAGCTTCTTGGAAGTTAAGTGTTACCTTTCCCTTTGTATTTTGGCTTTTCTATGTGTTGCATTTCTTTGTTGTTTTGTATTGGGCCTTAGGGAGACTCCCGTTAATTCTTCCTTTTGGAGGAACAGGGTGTCTCATTCCTGTCATTAGTACCAGGGTCCTTTAAGATTAGATAGGACTTTAGGTATTCCTGTGTATGAACTCACCTACCTCTGGGGTATGTTCATAATGGTAGTCAGTCAGGGCTTTGATTAGGGTAGTCACTAGGAGGTGTCCATCTTCCTTCCCTAGTTTTCAGGCATTATTTCCTTTTCCCTTTCCCTCCCACACTAGAGCACGACATTATAAACCACCGAAACCGTCTTTTTCTTGTTTGTTTGTTCGAGTGCAGCCATGGATCCAGTTGCTGCAATGGCAGGACAGTTGCAAGGACTGTCTTTGGAAGTAGCCGATCTCCGTACAACCATCTCACAGATTTAGAGACCACAGTCTGTTAGTCCTGGTGGTGGAGACCAGGCCTATCTGGAGCCTACAGTTACCCTCCTGGACAGATTCTCTGGGGGATGTGATAATTTCATTTTGTTTAGGGAGACGCGCAAACTGTATTTTAGGCTACGCCCACACTCATCTGGGGATGAGAAACAGCGAGTCGGTGTGGTTATTTCATTGCTTAATTGCTGCCGACCGGATCGCAATCTCTCCAGTCGGTGGATGAATTTTTTAATGCTTTGAGTCTTATCTATGACAATCTGGATCGGACATTCCTGGCCGAAACCAAGCTGCATTGCCTTCGTCAGGGAGATTGTTCTGCTGAGATTTATTGCTCTGAGTTTAGGAGGTGGGCTACGGATATTGAGTGGAACGATCCGGCTCTCCGTAGCCAATTTTGTCAGGGTTTATCAGGACGGCTGAAGCATGCTTTGGCCTTTCATGAAACTCATTTGTCTCTGGAGGCTGCTATGTCTCTTGAGATATGCATTGATAGACGCCTGAAAGAAAGATCTAGGGGTCCCCACTCTCAGGACGTACTATCACATGATGTATCGTCCTCCTCTGATGCTTTGGGTGAAGATACTCCTGAGTTTAGGTCTGGAGACAAACTCAGGCAGTTAGTGGGAGCTACTCCTGGATCCGCTTTTAAGCATACTGGTCATAAGAAGGGAGTGTGTTTTTTTCTGCGGACAGGAGGGACATGTTATCGGAGTATGTCCATACATTCAGCGTCAAAAAAAAAGGAAAAAGGATATTTAATTCCCATCTGACTCTTGAAGGGGTGAGAGGAGAGTCAGAAAATGTGCATTTGTCTTTGACTGGTAGTACCCGATTTCTCCTGACTGCTGAGGTGGCGCTAAAGTAAAAAACTGTGGGGATTGAGGTGTTTATCGACAGCAGGGCAGGAGTGAACCTGATTTGATGCTCAGTTCATCCGTATGCATGGGATGTCACAGAGTGCATTAGAGAAAAATATTTAAATGTTTGCTATTTATTCTGCACCTCAAGCTCAGAAGCGTTTATCGCAAGTGGTGCATGATATCAGATTAAGAATGGGTGACTTTCATCAGGAATTTATCTCGTGTTTTGTGTTGGAGGGTCTCCCTGCTCCAGTGGTTTTGGGTTTGCCGTATTTGAGCAAGCACAATCCAACCATCGATTGGCAAGCTAGATAGATTCTGGATTGGGGTGATTATTGCGTTGACAATTGTCTTAATACATCTTTTTCTGTTTTAACTACTAAGACATTGCCTTCATTTATATCTGATTTTGCCGACGTATTTTCTGAGATTGGATGCCAGGATTTACCTTCACATCGGGAATATGATTGTCCTATCAACCTTATTCCCGGAGCTAAATTGCTCAAATCTAGGTTGTATAACCTTTCTGGACCTGAAAGACTGGCTATGAGAGAGTATATTACCGAGAGTTTGGCTAAAGGACACAAAACATTCCAAATCTCCAGTGGCAGCATTTTTTTTTTTTTTTAAACTGAGGTCTTCGGCCATGTCTGGATTTCCGTGAACTCAATCGGATTACTGTCCGTGATCCTTACCCACTTCCTTTGATTCCTGATTTGTTTAACCAGATTGTTGGAACCAAGGTGTTCTACAAATTGGACTTAAGGGGGGCATATAATCTGGTCAGAATCAAGGAAGGGGATGAAGAGGATTTAACTGAAGAAATGTGGGAGTGTTAGCAAACTTCCAACTGCTGTCGGTGAGCGAGGCACAAAGGGTACCACAACTATACCTAATGAACAGAGTGTATAGAACTCCGATAGTTCTGAAGAAGATGGGATATAGAACTGACGATAACTGCCCAAAATGTAATACACATAATGCGGACTTATTACATCTGATGAGGGTATTGGAATATGTTAATGTAACAATCAACTATTCTTTATAAAACCTTAATAAAAAAATATTTGATTTAAAAAAAAAAGGAAGGGGATGAATGGAAGATGGCTTTCAATACTCCTGAGGGTCACTTTGAGAACCTGGTCATGCCTTTTGGGGTGACCACTGCTCCTGCGGTTTTCCAGCATTTTGTGAATAAGATTTTTCATTACCTGGTAGGGAAGTTTGGTGTTGTGTATTTGGATGACATACTAATTTATTCTCCAGACGTGGAAATACATCAGGATCAAGTTAGACAGGTGTTGCAGATCCTAAGGTATGATAAATTGTACTAAATTTAGAGAAGTGTGTTTTTGCTGTACACGAGGTGCAATTTTTGGGATACCTGTTGTCGTCTTCGGCTTTTCGAAAGGATCCGGAGAAAGTCCATGCTGTATTGGACTGGGATCGATCCAAAAATCTGAAGGCTCTTATGCGGTTTTTGGGGTTCACCAATTATTACCGAAAATATATTCAGAACTATTCGACAGTGGTGAAACCCTTAACTGACATGACTAAGAAAGAGACGGATGTCTTAGTGTGGTCTAATTCGGCGTTGCAAGCTTTTTCTGCGGTTAAGGAGTGCTTCTCTTCTGCCCCTATATTGGTACAGCCAGATATATCACAGCCTTTCATTGTGGAAGTGGACGCGTCCGAGGTGGGAGGAGAAGCAGTTTTATCGCAGGGCCGGTCACCTAGTAAATGGTGTCCATTAGGGGTGGACGGTATAGGCGATATAGGCGATATGCAATATAAATTTGTGCCACGATATGGATTTTGTGCATATCGCCTATATCGCCGGACCGCGATATTACCTTGAGCGGCAGTTCCGATCGGAGTCCCAGCAGTGTAATGCTGGGGCTCCGATCGGTTACCATGGCAGCCAGGATGCTACTGAAGTCCTGGCTGCCATGGTATGTAAGTGAGCAGCATTATACTCACGTACGCGGTGGCCGCCGGGCGCATCTTCTTCTCATAGATCTGTGCGGTGCATTGCTAATGCTATAAGCATTAGCAATGCGCCGCACAGACATAAGAAGGAGCGCCCGACGGCCACCGCGCACGTGAGTATAATGCTGCTCACTTACATACCATGGCAGCCAGGACTTCAGTAGCATCCTGGCTGCCATGGTAACCGATCGGAGCCTCAGCATTACACTGCTGGGACTCCGATCGGAACTGCTGCTGCCACCAATGATGTGGGGGGGGGAAGGGGGCCCCTGCCACCAATGATTAATACTGGGGAGGGAGGGAGGGCACACTGCCCACTGCCACCAATGATGGGGGGGGGGGGGACCCTGTGGCCACTGCCACCAATAATTAATACTGGGGAGGGAGGGAGGGTTTGAGTTACCAGAGGGGACTGATGAGAGGGAGAGGCTGGGGGGCACATGAGAGGTTGGGAGGCACATGAGAGGCTGGGGGGGCTGATCAGAGGCTGGGGGGGCTGATCAGAGACTAGGGGGCACATGAGAGGCTGGGGGGCTGATCAGAGACTGGCTGCCATGGTCAGCTCCCTGCTGCTGTGTGTACTATATACAGGGCAGCAGGGAGAGTGTAAAGTCCTATTCACCCTAATAGCTGCCTATTAGGGTGAATATGACAAAGGTTCTAGCCCTTAAGGAGGCTAATAGTTATTAAATAAAAATAAAAAAAAAAGTTTAAACACCTCCCAAAAAAAAATATTGAAAACAATATATCGCGATATATATCGCAAATGCTTAAAATTATATCGCAATATAGATTTTAGGCCATATCGCCCACCCCTAGTGTCCATGTGCCTTTTTCTCTAAAAAAAAACTCTCTTCCGCAGGGAAAAATTGTAATGTGGGTAACAGAGAGTTACTGGCTATTAAGTTGGCTTTCGAGGAATGGTGTCATTGCTTGGAAGGGGCAATTCTTCCGATCACGGTGTTCACAAAAACCTGGCTTACCTGGAGTCAGCTAAACGACTGACCCTAGGGAAGGCCAGATGGTCTTTGTTTTTCACCAGATTCAGTTTCACTGTTACTTATCGTCCTGGGGTTAAGAACGTCAAGGTAGATGCCTTGTCACGTCGTTTTCCTGGAGATGGCGATTTTGAAAATTCGAGTCCTAGTCTATCAGAGGGGTTGGTGATATCCGCCCTATACCCTGACCTAGAGGTGAAGGTGTTAGAGGCCCAGGGAGACGCACCAGATTCTTGCCCCTCTGGGAAATTGTTTGTGCCATCGGAATTGCGTTACAAGGTGGAACATTACTGTACGGTGCTTACGGGACACTCTGGGAGCAGATCTACTGCTGACCTCATCTCTTGTAGATTCTGGTTGCGTAAGTGTGTTGAGAACTATGTGTTAGCCTGTAGTGTCTGTGCACGCGATAAGCTGACACATACTCGGCCTTCTGGATACCTACTTCCGTTGCCTATCCCATCCAGACCATGGACTCATTTATCTATGGATTTTATTACTGATCTGCATAATTCGTTAGGAAAGAGTTATTTTGGTGGTTAGTAAAATGGTGCACTTTATAGCGTTGTCTGGCCTACCTAATGCTAAAACATATGCTCAAGTGTTTGTTGATAACATTGTGAAACTCCATGGCATTCCCTCTGACGTGGTTTCAGATCGTGGAACTCTGTTTGTGTCCAGATTCTGGAAGGTGTATTGTATTCGGCTGGGGGTACAACTGTCTTTTTCTTCGGCTTTTCACCCTCAGTCTAACGGACAGACGGAGCGCACTTATCAGAGCCTGGAGACTCACTTAAGATGTTTTGTCTCTGAGAACATCTTCTTTCCCTAGTTTTCAGGCCTTATTTCCTTTCCCTCCCACACTAGAGCGTGACATGCTAAGGATTTGGCAGGCTTTCCCAGCAGGGAACAGCCTGCCGGATCTCCCTGCGTTTCGACATTGCTGGAAGCTCTGGCAATGCAGGAACGCTAAGGCACCCGCCAGGCTGCCAGAACGGTCTGCCAAACTAGTCTAAGGAGCCGCTTAACGTTCCGAAAATCAAATCACCCACAAAGTAGGAGAAGGCTATAAGAACATTGCTTAGAATTTTCAGGTTGCCATTTCCTCAGTTTAAAATATAAAAAAGAAATGGCAGTTAACAGTGGAGGTCAACAGAAAGTCTGGAAGACTAAGAAAATTTACAGAGACAGCTGCTCCTAGGATTGCTAGCAAGGAAAATCAGAATCCCCACTTGACTGCAAAAGATCTTCATCAAGAGTTAGCAAACTCTGGAGTTGTGGTGCATTGTTCTAATGTGCAGCGAAACCTGCACAAATATGGACTTCATGGAAGAGTCATCAGAAGAAAACTCCTGCGTCCTCACCATTATAAAAATTGTTGCGCGACATTGGTACGACAAAATGTTGGGCGACATGTCATCATGTAGCCCTAGCCTTAAGGGGCAGGACGCTGTGGAGGTCACTGTTAAGGGGGCAGGGGCCACTTTTAAAGGGGCAGCTGCTGTGGAGGTCACTGTTAAGTCAGCAGGGTACTGTGGGGTCACTGTTAAGGGAACGGGGTACTGTGGAGGTCCCTGTTAAGGGAACAGGGTACTATGGCAGTCATTGTTAAAAGGACGGGTGCTGTGGAGGTCTCTGTAGAGGGGGCAGGGAACAATGGTGGTCACAGATAAAGGGAAAGGTCTCCTATGGAGGTCAGTGTTAAGGGGCAGGGTGCTGAGGGGGTCACTGTTTAAGACTGGGCACTGTGGAAGTCTCTGTTAAGGGGTTAGGGTACTGTAAAGCTGATTGTTAAAGGGGCGGGCGCTGTGGAAGTCACTGTTTAAGAGTGCCAGCAACAGCAAATGAAACTGACATGCATGTTGCAGGGTGCAGGGATTCATTTACCGAGTGCACGTGGAGATCGCTCCTTCCCGCAGCAACGCTATCCTGAACGAGTGCTGGCTGTTCCGGTTTCACTGTTTAAGAGTGGGCACTGTGGAAGTCACTGTTAAGGGGTTAGGGTACTGTGAAGGTGACTGTGAAAGGGGCTGGGTGCTGTGGAGGTCACTGTTAAAGGGGCGGGGCAGTGTGAGAGGGTCACTGTTAAGGGGTAGATCGCTGTGGAGTGTCAGTGTAAAGGAGGGTGGGCCACTGTGGAGGTCTTTGTTAGGGGGGCAGGTGCGGTATAGTGGAGGTCAAAGTTAAGGGGGTGGCCTGCTGTGGAGGTCACATTTTAAAGAGGGGGGCACTGTGGGGAGCAATATCAAGGGGTGGGGGCTGTGGAGTTCACTGTTAAGAGCGCGGAGTGATGTAGAGGTCACTGTTCTGGGCGATACTGTCGATATCTGCTAGTGTGTGTGTGTGTATGTGTGTGTGTGTGTGTATGTATGTATATATATATATATATATATATATATATATATATATATATATATATAAACAAATTTCTGTCTGTTCTTTATGCACAGCCAAACAACTGGACCGATCTGCATAAAATTTGGCACCTAGGTACGTCAAGTGTCTGGGAAGGTTTTAGATTAGATCTCAGCTTTCTAGGACACATTGTTCCTTAGTTTGCAGCTTCACTCGCATTCTAACTACCATTCACACATGACCCTTATTATCCAATCGAAAGTCCTTTAGCCTTGACATACACAATTACACCAGGTTTCCATAACAACTCAGCCATTTTTCTCCACTGTTAGACGTCACTGATAAGGGGTGAGGTGCAATGGATGTTACATTTTAAGGGGGCAAGGTGCTGTGAAAGTCTTATATTAAGGGGATGGGGTGCTGTGGAGGTCTTATATTAAGGGAACATGACTAAGTGGGGGGAGGGAGGTCACTGTTAAAGGGGAGGGCCCCTATGCAGGTAAATGTTATGGGGTCAGGCCATTGTGCAGGGAATTGTGGGGGGGGGGTCACTGATAAGGGGGCAGGATGCTGTGGAGGTCACTTGTAAGGAAGTGGGCTGCTGTAGAGGTCAATGTTAAATGAGCAGGACCATATGGAGGTCAGTGTTAGGGGGTGGGGTACTGTGGAGGCCAATTGTAAGGGGCGGGCTCTGTGAAGGTCACTGTTAAAGGGGTGGGCCACTCTGCAGAGTCACTGTTAAGGGGGTAGGGCGCTGTAGAAGTTACTATTAAGGGGGGGGGGGTGAGGTGCTGTAGAGGTCACTGTTAAGGGGGTGAGATCTGTTAAGGTTACTGTTAACAGGGCAGGTCAATGTGCAGGGCACTGTGGGGGGGGGGTCACTAATAAGGTGGCGGGCAGTTGTGGAAGTAACTGTTAAAGGAGCGGAATGCTGTGGAGGTCACTTTTAAGGGAGTGGACTGCTGTAAAGGTCACTTTTAACCACTTCAGCCCCCCCTAGCTTAAACACCCTTAATGACCAGGCCACTTTTTACAATTCTACACTACACTACTTTCACCGTTTATTACTCTGTCATGCAACTTACCACCCAAATGAATTTTACCTCCTTTTCTTCTCACTAATAGAGCTTTCATTTGGTGTTATTTCATTGCTGCTGACATTTTTACTTTTTTTGCTATTAATCAAAAATGACCAAAATTTTTGCCCAAAAATGACATTTTT
Organism: Bufotes viridis; assembly: GCA_033119425.1. Lineage (NCBI taxonomy): Eukaryota > Metazoa > Chordata > Amphibia > Anura > Bufonidae > Bufotes > Bufotes viridis. Next base: position 51,963,324 of record CM065598.1, read on the forward strand.
CACTTTCTGTTGTAAATAGTTTTTTTTAAACTACATTTCTATATAAATTTTTCACAAAATGTATTGTTCTACATGTCTTTGATAAAAAAAATCCAATAAGTGTATATTTATTGGTTTGGGTAAAAGTTATAGCGTTTACAAACTATGGTGCAAAAAAGTGAATTTTCGCATTTTGAAGCAGCTCTGACTTTCTGAGCACCTATCATGTTTCTTCAGGTGCTAGAATGTCAGGATAGTATAAATACCCCCCAAATTACACCATTTTAGAAAGAAGACACCCCAAAGTATTCGCGGAGGGGCATGATGAGTTCCTGTATCATTTCATTTTTTTTCACAAGTTAGTGGAAAATGACACTTTCTGAGGAAAAAATAATAATAATAAAGTTTCCATTTCTGCTAACTTCTGGCAAAAAAAAAAAAAATCTCCCACGGACTCACTAAGCCCCTCAGTGAATACCTTGGGGTGTCTACTTTCCGAAATGGGGTCATTTGTGGGGTGTGTTTACTGTTCTGGCATTTTGGGCGGGGCTAAATTGTGAGCAACCTTGTAAAACCTAAAGGTACTCGTTGGAATTTGGGCTCCTTTGCGACTCAGGCTGCAAAAAGTGTCACTAATGTGGTATCGCCGTACTCAGAAGAAGTAGGGCAATGTGTTTTGGGGTGTATTTTTACATATACCCATGTTGGGTGAGAGAAATATCTCTGTAAACTGACAACTTTGTATAAATTTTTTTTAAAAAGTTGTCATTTACAGAGATATTTCTCACACCCGGCATGGGTATATGTAAAAATACACCCCAAAACACATTCCCGCGATACCACGTGTGACACTTTTTTGCAGCCTTGGTGAGCAATGGGGCCCAAATTCCAATGAGTACCTTTAGGATTTCACAGGGCATTTTTACGCATTTGGATTCTTACGCTTTAGGGCCCCTAAAATGCCAGGGCAGTTTAAATACCCCACAAGTGACCCCATTTTAGAAAGAAGACACCCCAAGGTATTCCGTGAGGGGCATGGTGAGTTCATAGAAGATTTTTTTTTTTGGCACAAGTTAGCGGAAATCGACTTTTTTTATTTTCTTACAAAGTCTCATATTCATGTAAAATTGAGACTTCAATTCATGTGGAATATGAGACTTTGTAAGAAAAAAAAAAAAAAGTCAATTTCCGCTAACTTGTGCCAAAAAAAAAAAATCTTCTATGAACTCACCATGCCCCTCATGGAATACCTTGGGGTGTCTTCTTTCTAAAATGGGGTCACATGTAGGGTATATATACTGCCCTGGCATTTTAGTGGTCTCCGCAATCATTACATGTATGGCCAGCATTAGGAGTTTCTGCTATTCTCCTGATATTGAGCATACGGGTAATGAGATTTTTTTTTTCCGTTCAGCCTCTGGGCTGAAAAAAAAAAAATTAACGGCACAGATTTCTTCATTCGCATCAATCAATGTGGATGAAAAAATCTCTGCCAAAAAATGTGCAAAAAAAAAAGTAAGGCCCCATTCACACGTCCGCAAAAATGTCCGCATCTATTCCACAATTCTGCGGAATAGATGCGGACCCATTCAGTGTGAACGGGGCCGGCGGTGATGCGGAAAGCACACTATGTGCTCTCCACATTAGCATTTGTGGAGCTGCGGCTGTGAACTTCCAGGTTTCGGCCCCCAAACATTCGGCCGCAGCTCCGCAAAAGATAGACCATGTCCTATTCTTGTCCGCAATTGCGGACAAGAAAAGGCATTTTCTATATAGTTCTGGCAATGTGCGGATTCGCAAAATGCGAAAAGCACATTGCCGGTGTCCGTGTTTTGCCTTACAGGGGGGTGATTAGTGACAGGGGGTGATCAGGGGGGTGACATAGGGTGATCAGGGGTTAATCGGGGGTTAATCAGTGACAGGGGGGGGTCTGTGTGGTGATTGGTGCACTTACATATGTTTCCTTTGGTGGTCCAACGTGCGCGTTCACAGGAAATCTCGCATCTCGCGAGATGACGCGCGGATGCGTCCAGGACGAGTAAACCAGTCGCCGCCTGGACGCATCCGTGCGTACAGCGGTCCGGAGCTGGTTAAGGGGGTGGGCTCTGTGCAGGTCACTGTTAAGGGGGTGGGGCGCTGTAGAGGTTACTTTTAATGGGGCGGAGCATTGTGAGGCGACTGTAAAGGTGGTGGGTCACTATGAAGGTCAGTGTAAAGGAGAAGGCACTGTGGATGTCAGAGTTAAATTGGTGGCGTACTTTGGAGGTCACTGTTAAGGCGGCGGGCTGCTGTGAAAGTCAATTTTAAGGGGCAGGGTGCTGTGGAGGGTCAGTTTTAAGGGGATAGACCGCTATGGAGAACACTGTTATGGAAGTGGGAGGCTGTGAAGGTCACAGTTGACGTGGTGGGCTGCTGTGGAGGTCACTATTAAGGGGGAGGGGTGCTGTAGAGGTCACCGTTATTGGGAACCTTGTGGATATCTGTTAACCTCACACATAAACATTAAAGGGGTATTCCCATCACAGACAATGGGGGCATATCACTAGGCTATTTTTGGCGGCCCCATAGAAATGAATGAAGGGCGGCTGTGCATGCGCAGTGCGCCTTCCGTTCATTTGCTCTGTTTTCATTTTAGGTGCGGGTCACAGAGGTGGGACCCGCACCTAAAATGAAAACAGAGCAAATGAACGGAAGGCGCACTGCGCATGCACAGCCGCCCTTCATTCATTTCTATGGGGCCGCCGAAAATAGCCGAGCACTGGCTCAGCTATTTCTGTCTGACCCATAGAAATGTATAGGAGCAGGGGCCGCATGTGCGCGGTGCACTCCTATTCACTTCTATGGGAGCAGCGCTTGGTGGCGGACGAACCCCGGGAAATCTGGGGTCCTTCAGCCACAGCTCTTCCAGCTCCATTCTGGTTGTAGGTGCGGGACCCAGAGGTGGGACACGCACCTATCAGACAATGGGGGAATATACCCCCATTACCCATTTGGCAAAAAAGCGAAGTTTCGGCTCAACAATAGAGCTTGAGAAAGGCTCTATTGTTGAGCCGAAATGTCGCTTTTTTGCCACATGGGTGAATAAATATATATATTTTTTTAGAGTGCTATTCGATTTTTTGTGTGTATGTGTATATATATATATATATATATATATATATATATATATATATATAGACACACACACACACACACACACACACCATCCCAGGAGAAGCCTATGGGCAATGTGGCATTTTGAGGAGGGTGTCTCTTACATGGTCAGTACAGTGTTTGTATGATTTGGATTAATCAATTACTAGCATTAATTTATTAAGGGTACTTTCACACTAGCGTTTTGGATTCCGTTTGTGAGATCCGTTTCAGGGCTCTCACAAACGGTCCAAAACGGATCAGTTAAGCCCCAATTTATTCTGAATGGATAAGAATCCGTTCAGAATGCATCAGTTAGGCTCCGTTCCGCCTCTATTTCGTTTTGGAGGCGGACACCAAAACGCAGCATGCAGCATTTTGGTGTCCGTCTGAAGAGGTGGAGCCTACGGATCCGTTTTTAACCAGAACAGGACCGCCTAACGCAGGGATGCGTCCTGCAGGCGGTCCTGTAGCTCTGAGATGACGCGTCGGCGCGTCATCTCGTGAGAGCCGAGACTTCCTGTGAACGCGCGTGCGTACACAGAGAAGCGCGTCTCGGCAGTTAGGCTACAGCCTGCCAGCGATGATCCATCGCTGGCAGGCTGTAGATGCGAATTATATCGCATCAAACAGCTATATCAGACGCTGTTTTGTTAACAGCGTCTGATATACCTGCTACCTGGTCCTCTGGTGGTCCCATTTGCTGGGATCGACCACCAGAGGACCAGGTAACACTGTAAAGTTGCACCAAACACTACACTAACCCCCCACCCCCTCACCTATTAACCCCTTGATCACCCCATCTAGACCCCTGATCACACCCCTGTCATTGATCACACCCCTTGTAAGGCTCTATTCAGACGTCCATATGTGTTTTGCGGATCCGTGGATTCACGGATCCGCGGATCTGATCCACGGATCCGATCCGCAGATCCTCAAAACACGGACACCAGCAATGTGCTTTCCGCATTTTGCAGATCCGCACATTGCCAGAACTATATAGAAAATGCTTTTTCTTGTCCGCAATTGCGGACAAGAATAGGACATGTTCTATATTTTTGCGGAACGGAAGTGCAGACCCGGAAGCGCGGATCCGTAATTCCGGATCCGAGCAGGACAAAGTCTGTCCCCATAGAAATGAATAGGTCCGCAATTCCGTTCCGCAAACAGAATTTCGGACGTGTGAATGGGGCATAAGGGTCCCCTATCACCGCCAGTCAGTTAGCTACTTGTTAGGTAGCTAGCGCCCAGCCCACCGCACCGCAGTCACTGATTTTGGCACAGATTTTTTCATCCACATTGACCGATGCAAATGAAAAAATCTGTGCCGTTCATTTTTTTTTTTTTTCAGCCCAGAGGCTGAACGGAAAAAAAAAATCTCATTACCCGTATGCTCAATATAAGGAGAATCACAGATACTCCTAATGCTGGCCATACGTGTAATTTTTGCGGAGACCCTCAAATGCCAGGACAGTATAAATACCTCACATGTGACCCCATTTTAGAAAGAAGACACCCCAAGGTATTCTGTGAGGGGTATGGCGAGTTCATGCAAAATTTTATTTTTTGTCACAAGTTAGTGGAATATGAGACTGTAAAAAAAAAAAAATCAATTTCCGCTAACTTGTGCCAAATTTTTTTTTCTGTGAACTCGCCATACCCCTCACAGAATACCTTGGGGTGTCTTCTTTCCACAATGGGGTCACATGTGGGGTATTTATACTGTCCTGGCATTTTAGGGTCCTAAAGCGTGAGAATCAAATGCGTAAAAATGGCCTGTGAAATCCTAAAGGTACTCATTGGTTTTAGGGCCCCTTTGCGCATCTTGGCTGCAAAAAGTGTCACACATGTGGTATCGCCGTACTCAGGAGAAGTAGGGCAATGTGTTTTGGGGTGTATTTTTACATATACCCATACTGTGTGTGAGAAATATCGCTGTAAACGACAACTTTTTAAATTTTTTATTCAAAGTTGTTAATTTACAGAGATATTTCTCTCACCCAGCATGGGTATATATAAAATACACCCCAAAACACATTGCCCTACTTCTCCTGAGTACGGCGATACCACATGAGTGACACTTTTTTGCAGCTAAGATGCGCAAAGGGGCCCAAATTCTAATGAGTACCTTTTAGAGGGCATTTTACGCATTTTTCTTCTCACGCTTTAGGGCCCCTAAAATGCCAGGGCAGTATAAATACCGTGAGAAGAAAATGCGTAAAAATGCCCTCCTAAAAGGTACTCATTGGAATTTGGGCCCCTTTGCGCATCTTGTCTGCAAAAAGTGTCACTCATGTGGTTTCGCCGTACTCAGGAGAAGTAGGGCAATGTGTTTTGGGGTGTATTTTACATATACCCATGCTGGGTGAGAGAAATATCTCTGTAAATTGACAACTTTGAATAAAAAATGTAAAAGTTGTCGTTTACAGCGATATTTCTCACACGCAGCATGGGTATATGCAAAATACACCCCAAACACATTGCCCTACCTCTCCTGAGTACGGGGATACTACATGAGTGACACTTTTTTGCAGCCTGGGTGCGCAAAGGGGCCCTAAAACCAATGAGTACCTTTAGGATTTCACAGGCCATTTTTATGCATTTGGATTCTCACGCTTTAGGGGCCCCTAAAATGCCAGGTGAGTATAAATACCCCACATGTGACCCCATTTTGGAAAGAAGACACCCCAAGGTATTCTGTGAGGGGCATGGCGAGTCCACAGAATTTTTATTTTTTGGCACAAGTTAGCGGAAATTGATATATATTTTTTTTTATTTAGTTTTTTACAAAGTCTCATATTCCACTAACTTGTGACAAAAAATAAAATTTTACATGAACTCACCATACCCCTCACGGAATAACTTGGGGTGTCTTCTTTCCAAAATGGGGTCACATGTGGGGTATTTATACTGTCCTGGCATTTTAGGGGCCCCTAAAGCGTGAGAAGAAGTCTGGAATCCAAATGCGTAAAAATGCCGTGTGAAATCCTAAAGGTACTCATTAGTTTTAGGGCCCCTTTGCGCACCCAGGCTGCAAAAAAGTGGCACACATGTGGTATCGCCATACTCAGGAGAAGTAGGGCAATGTGTTTTGGGGTGTATTTTTATATATACCCATACTTTGTGTGAAAAATATCTCTGTAAACGACAACTTTTAAATTTTTTTATACAAAGTTGACAATTTACAGAGATATTTTTCTCACCCAACATGGGTATATGTAAAAATACACCCCAAAACACATTGCCCTACTTCTCCTGAGTACAGCGATACCACATAAGTGACACTTTTTTGCAGCCTGGGTGCGCAAAGGGGCCCAAATTCCAACGAGTACCTTTAGGTTTTACATGGTGGCTCACAATTTAGCCCCGCCCAAAATGCCAGAACAGTAAACACACCCCACAAATGACCCCATTTCGGAAAGTAGACACCCCAAGGTATTCACTGAGGGGCATAGTGAGTCCGTCTGAGATTTATTTATTTTTTTTGTTGCCAGAAGTTATCAGAAATTGAAACTTTTTTTTTTTTTCTCAGAAAGTGTCATTTTCTGCTAACTTGTGAAAAAAAATGAAACGATACATGAACTCACCATGCCCCTCCGCGAATACTTTGAGGTGTCTTCTATCCAAAATGGTGTGATTTGGGGGGTATTTATACTATCCTGACATTCGAGCACCTGAAAAAACATGACAGGTGCTCAGAAAGTCAGAGCTGCTTCAAAATGCGGAAATTCACTTTTTTGCACCATAGTTTGTAAACGCTATAACTTTTACCCAAACCAATAAATATACACTCATTGGACTTTTTTTTATCAAAGACATGTAGAACAATAAATTTTGAGAAAAATTTATATAGAAATGTAGTTTTTTTTGAAAAATTTTACAACAGAAAGTGAAAAATGTCATTTTTTTGCAAAAATGTCGTTAAATTTGTATTAACGGCAAAAAAAGTAAAAATGTCAGCAACAATAAAATACCACCAAATGATAGCTATATTAGTGAGAAGAAAAGGAGGTAAAATTCATTTGGGTTGTAAGTTGTATGACGAAGCAATAAACGGTGAAAGTAGTGTAGTGCGGAATTGTAAAAAGTGGCCTGTTCATTAAGGGTGTTTAAGCTAGGGGGGCTGAAGCGGTTAATTACAATGTAAGACAATGTAAGTCAATGGGGACGGATCCGTTTTCAATGACACAATATGGTGCATTTGAAAACGGATCCGTTCCCCATTGACTTTCAATGTAATTCAAAACGGATCCGTCTTGGACTTTGTCATTTTTCTTTAAACCTAATGCAAACGGATCCGTTCTGAACGGATACAAACGTTTGCATTATAGGTGTGGATCAGTCTGTGCAAATAAACAGACGGATCCGCACCAATGCAAGTGTGAAAGTAACCTAACTCAGTTTCGGCACAGATCATCAGACTTGTATATTACTATAGCTGCTGTTCGGAACTGACATTTAGTATTACTCTCCTGTGTTATGGCGCCCTCTTGGGTGGATGTGTACTACAACATATTTTTTGTCATTTTATGGATTGATAATACTAATAAAGACATGTCTATATTATTTTTTGCAAGGTGTTTTTTTTCATCAGTTTTCGTGTGTTTAGTGTAAGGCTAAATGCACACGATCAGGATTGCGTGCGGATTTTCCACGCGGATTTGCGTGCGGAAAATCCGCACCGTACATCTTGTACATTGTATTGTATGAGAATTTGAAATTCTCAATGCACACGATGCGGATTTTGACCTGCGGTGCGGATTTTAAAATCCGCAGCATGTCAATTCTTTTTTTTTTTCCTGTCCGGATATCTTGCGGATTTTCTCAATTCACTTCATGGGGAGGATAAAATCCGGATGGTGCACGCACACAGTGCGGATTTTGATGCGGATCCGCATGCGGAAAATCCGCATGCAAATCCGCATGCAAATCCGCATGCAAATCCGCATGCAAATCCGCACCTATTGATGCGGATTTACCGCACGGATTTGCCTGCGAACACCGACGGATTTCAGTGCGGATTCTCCGCACATGAATCCTGAACGTGTGCATGTAGCCTAAGGTGTACACGTTCTCCAATTGTTGAAAACAGTGAGCCCACTATATATGGCATTTGTAACTCTTCGAGTCAACATGTGGATCACTACATGTGTATATCATAAACTCTAATAGTTTACAAAGGCAGAGCTTGGTAGGAAATTTAATATGGCAGGTCTCAGAGGCTTCAAAAGGCCCCAGGTTGTCATAGCAACCGATTCGCTCTGGATCGCCCCACTCCTGGAAAATAACTGCTCAGATGCCTTGGTTGCAATTAACTACTGGCTAAAAGTTTGCGATCGGAGTTGTCTCCAATCTGTCTCCAATGACTGCCGCCAGATATCTGCTCTTTAAAATAGCAGGAACCCCTTGAGCACCTAAGTAGGCACCAACGTCTGTTGTACATGTACAGTGGCTGTCAGGAAGGGGTTAAGATGGCCACAGACATTAGGTATAAGTAGGTGGAAAGTTGAACAACTGTTTAACAATCATCTGGTGAAAGATTAAAGGGGATTTTGTCATCAGAAAATGACCTATTGTTTACATCACGTGTTTGCGTTAAATATGTTTTAACCCCTTCAGGACCCAGCCATTTTTCAACTTAAGGACCAGACCATTTTTTTGCAAATCTGACATGTGTCACTTTATGTGGGGATAACTTTAAAACGATTTTACTTATCCAAGCCATTGTTTTCTCGTCACATATTGTACTTCATGACCGTGGTAAATTTGGTACTATTTTAGGGTGCATATGACTTTTTGATTGCTTGGTATTACACTTTTTGTGATGTAAGGTGACAAAAAAAATAGCTTTTTTGACACTGTTTTTATTTTTATTTTTTTACGGTGTTCACCTGAGGGATTAGATCATGTGATATTTTTATACAGCATGTCATTACGGATGTGGCGATACCCAACATGTATATTTTTTTTAATTTAAGTTTTACACAATAAAAGCATTTTTGAAACAAAAGAAAAAATATGTTTTAGTGTCTCCATATTCTGAGAGCCATAGTTTTTTAATTTTTTGGACGATTGTCTTAGGTAGGGTCTAATTTTTTGCGGGATGAGATGACTGTTTGGTACTATTTTGGGGTGTGGATGACTTTTTGATCACTTGGTATTACACTTTTTGTGATGTAAGGTGACAAAAAATGGCTTTTTTACACCATTTTTATTTTAGTTTTTTCTTACAATGTTCACCTGAGCGGTTAGGTCATGTGATATTTTAATAGACCTGGTTGTTACACGGTGATACCCAATATGTCTTTTTTTATATTTTCACTTTTAACACAATAAGCATTTTTGAATAAAAAAAAAAATAATGTTTTAGTGTCTCCATATTCTGTGATATTATTATAGAGCCGTTCTTACAGACACGGCAATACCCAATATGTCTGTTTTTCTTTTTTTCTTTTTTTTTTTTTAATGTTATTTGTGTTCGTGGCTATGGGGGTGTAACGAACCCGAACTTTCTAACAAACTTACCTGGATGGTTAGATGAGTGCCCTTAACCATGACGCGGGGTAGGCCTATAAGAGGGCATCCCCTGAGGTCCGGTAGAAATGGAAGGGTGAGGGGGGGGCAAAGGGGGGCACACGGAGCGCCCGTCTTGCCCATAAGTACCCCTCCGCCCCTCCCACAAATCCAGGCTACACGTAGCCTTAATACTTGTGTTCGTGGCTACGGGGAAGGGGGTGTAACGAACCCTAACTTCCTAACAAACTTACCTGGATGGTTAGATGTGTGCCCTTAACCATGACGCAGGGTAGGCCTATTAGAGGGCAAATACCAATCCGAGTAGGGTATTTTATTGACAACAAATGTTTTACAAAACCAGATTAACAAAAGCTCTCACGATTTCCTGCTGTGGGTTTGGCACGTATCGGGTATAGCAGGGGGATTGCCAGCGATCCATGTTTTTGATAATATGCGCTGGGACACCATGCTTTAAAGCTCCAAAAGAATGTCCGGTAATAGAAAGCGGGTCGCGCCCTAGTCCAGACATAAGAATTCTGATGTGCTTGATAAATTGGGAAGGTGAGAGCGCCTGGCCGTTAAAGGGTAACAGGAGCCTTGTAGGGTCAAACTCACCTAAAGCAGACACCAGCTTCTTTAACACCTGAACTGGACACCAGTCGTTGAATGTTGGGAAGTAACTGACCTTGACAGCGGATCCCACCTGCGAAGTCTTAGTGATGGACAGTGACAGCACGAAATGGTTATCCTGCCAGCTCAATTGATTCTGCAGCAGCCCCTTCCCGTGAGTAGGTCCGGCAGTGAACTCCCCTGGCCTTAGAAAGCCATAAAATCACAGATACATGGCTGCCTTCAAGATGATACTCTTATATGGGCCAAAAGGATCGCCGTCTAGAGAATGGGACAGGGACCTGAATAACTACCCTGACACCGGCTGCCTTCTGGGGCCTGTGAACGTACTAGATTTAACCCCTTAAGGACACGGCCCTATTTCACCTTAAGGACCAGGCCATTTTTTCAAAATCTGACCATTGTCACTTTATGTGGTGATAACTTTAAAACGCTTTTTCTTATCCAGTCCATTCTGAGATTGTTTTTTCGTCACATATTGTACTTCATGACAGTGGTAAAATGAAGTCGAAAAATTTCATTTTTATTTATAAAAAAATACCAAATTTACCAAAAATTTTGAAAACTTTGCAATTTTCCAAGTTTCAATTACTCTACTTCTATAATACATAGTAATACTGCCAAAAAAAGTTATTGATTTACATTCCCCATATGTCTACTTCATGTATCGATCATTTTGGGAATGCTATTTCATTTTTGGGGACGTTACAAGGCTTAGAAGTTTAGAAGCAAATCTTGAAATTTTCAGAAATTTTCAAAAACCCACTTTTTAGGGACCAGTTCAGGTCTGAAGTCACTTTGTGAGGCTTACATAATAGAAACCACCCAAAAATTACCCCATTCTAGAAACTACACCCCTCAAGGTATTCAAAACTGATTTTACAAACGTCATTAACCCTTTAGGTTTTCCACAAGAGTTAATGGCAAATGGAGATAAAATTTCAGAATTTCGATTTTTTGAAAAATTTTCCGTTTGAATCCATTTTTCCAGTAACAAAGCAAGGGTTAACAGCCAAACAAAACTCAATTTTTATTGCCCCGATTCTGTAGTTTTCAGAAACACCCTATATGTGGTCAGTAAACTGCTGTATGGCCAAACTGCAGGGCGCAGAAGGAAAGGAGCGCCATATGGTTTTGGAAGGCAGATTTTGCTGGACTGGATTTTTGACACCATGTCCCATTTGAAGCCCCCGATGCACCCCTAGAGTAGAAACTCCATAAAAGTGACTCCATCTAAGAAACTACGCCCCTCAAGGTATTCAAAACCAGTTTTACAAACTTTTTTAACCCTTTAGGTGTTCCACAAGAGTTATTGGCAAATGGAGATGAAATTTCCGAATTTCTATTTTTTGTTACCTTGTCTCAAAAAAAGTGTAATATAGAGCAACCAAAAATCATGTTTACCCTAGAATAGTACCAACAAAACTGACACCTTATCCCGTAGTTTCCAAAATGGGGTCACTTTTTGGAGTCTAGGGGTGCATCAGGGGGGCTTCAAATGGGACATAGTGTCAAAAAACCAGTCCAGCAAAATCTGCCTTCCAAAAACCATATGGCGTTCCCTTCCTTCTGTGCCCTGCCGTTTTGCCATACAGCAGTTTACGACCACATATGGGGTGTTTGTGCAAACAAGAGAATCAGGGCAATGAATATTGAGTTTTGCTTGGCTGTTAACCCTTGCTTTGTTACTGCAAAAATGGATTAAAATGGAAAATTTGCAAAAAAATAGCTGTGGGACTGTTTTTATTTTTTGTTATTTACATAGTTGAACTGACAGGTTAGATTGTGTGCTATTTCTATAGAGCAGGTTGTTACGGACGCGACAATACCAAATATGACTACTTTTTGGGGTTTTTTGTTTCAGTTTTACATAATAAAGCATTTTTGAAAATAATTTTTTTTTTGTGTCTCCACATTCTGAAAGCCATAGTTTTATTTTATTTTTTTGGGCGACTGTGTTATGTAGGGGCTCATTTTTTGCAGGATGAGATGGCGGTTTGATTGACACCATCTTGGGGTGCATATGACATTTTGGTCGCTTGCTATGACACTTTTTGTGATGTAAGGTGACAAAAATGGCTTTTGACACCGTATTTTTTTTTTTTTTTTTTTTTGCTGTGTTCAGCTGAGGGGTTAGGTCATGTGTTATTTATATAGATCAGGTTGTGACGGACGCGGCGATACATAATATGTATACTTTTTATTTATTTATATAAGTTTTACACAATAATATAATTTTTTAAAACAAAAAAAAATCATGTTTTAGTGTCTCCATAGTTTAAGAGCCATATATATATTTTTTTTTGGGCGATTGTCCTATGTAGGGGCTCATTTTTTGCGGGATGAGATGGCGGTTTGATTGGCACCATCTTGGGGTGCATATGACTTTTTGATCGCTTACTATTACACTTTTTGTGATGTAAGGTGACAAAAAAATGGCTTGTTTGACAACGTTTTTATTTTTTATGTTTACGGCGTTCATCTGAGGGGTTAGGTCATGTTATATTTTTATATGTATACCTTTTTTTTATTTATTTTGGTTTTACACAATAATATCCTTTTTGAATGCAAAAAAAACATGTTTTAGTATCTCCATAGTCTGAGAGCCATATATTTTTCAGTTTTTAGGCAATTGTCTCAGGTTGGGTATCATTTTTGCGGGATGAGGTGACGGTTAGATTGGCACTATTTGGGGGTCATATGACTTTTTGATCGCTTGCTATTACACTTTTTGTGATGTAAGGTAGCAAAAAAATGGCTTTTTGACAAAGTTTTTATAATTTTTTTTTTACAGTGTTTACTTGAGGGTTAGGTCATGTGATATTTTTATAGAGCAGATTCTTACGGACGTGTAGATACCAAATATGTCTACTTTTTAATTTTTTTTACATTTAACACTAAAAGCATTTTTGAAACAAAAAAAATCATGTTTTAGTCTGAGAGGCATAGTTTTTTATTTTTGGCCAATTGTTTTAGGTAGGGGCTCGTTTTTGAGGGATGAGATGGCGGTTTGATTGGTACTATTGTGGGAGGCAAACGCCTTTTTGATCGCTTTGTATTACACTTTTAGTGATGTAATGTGCCAGAAAATGGCTTATTTACACCATTTTTTTTTTTTTTATAGGCGTTCACCTGAGGAGTTCAGTCATGTGATATTTTTATAGAGCAGGTTTTTACGGACGCGCGATACCTAATATGTGTAGTGTATTTTATTTTTTTAATTTTTATTCAGTGTTATGTGTTTTTTCATTTTTACTTTTTTTCACTTTTTACATTATTTTTGACCCAGACCCACTTGGTTCTGAAAGATCCAGTGGATCTGGTGTGTGTATAATACAGTACAGTACACTATATAGTGCACTGTACTGTATTTTGTACTTTAGAAAGTCTGAATAGACCTTTAGCAGGTCTATTCAGACTTTCAGCACCATGGAGAGCAGGGCGCTTCTGAAAGCGTCCTGTCTCCATGGCAACCATCACCCGCTGCCATAACTGGGCAGGGGTGATGGATGAGGAGGAGTGGAGCACCCTCCCTCTGCGATCCCATCCTGTTGGGGGGCTGCAAAGGCACAGCAGCCCCCGATGGGAGAGGGAGGAGCGCTCCCTCCTGTTAACCCTTCCATACCGCGGTCCGTACGGACCGCGGTACGAAAGAGTTAAGCGGCTGGCATCTGCAGCACAGATGCCAGCCGTTTCTATCAGAGTGTCAGCAATGCGCTGACACTCTGATAGAACTCACTAGACACCAGGGATAGATTACAGGGGAGGCGGGCGGGGATCGCAATCGCGATCCCGCCCGCCGCACCGCTCCGCCTCGCGCTGCCCGCAACCACCCCCTGCACCCCGCAGCCACAATATGATTGGGGGCTGCAGGGGGTTAAAAAACAGTTTGGGGGCATTAACTCTCTGATCCCCACGGTCATAGACCGCGGGGATCAGAGATCACCTAAGCGCTGCAAACCGCAGGTCTGAATTGACCTGCGGTTTGCAGCGATCGCCCATATGGGGGGGTCACAGGACCCCCCTGGGCATTGTAACAAGGTACCTGCTGAATGATTTCAGCAGGTACCTTGTTCCGATCACTGCCAGCTGAGCAGCAGTGATCGGAACAACTCATGACGTACCGGTACGTCATGTGTCCTTAAGGACTCGGGAAACATGCCGTACCGGTACGTCATGTGTCCCAAAGGGGTTAAGTATGCCCCTTAAGGTGGCCCTGACTGCTTGAGAGGAAAAAACAGAGTTGGGGCCTGGCTGGGCTAAAAGGGAGTGATGTTGTACCCCTGCTAAGTAAGTGCGAATGGTGTTATATGAAAGCCTTTGGTCTGAATGGCAATACGCTAAGAAGGCCATGATGTGCTGTAGGTTATCTATGTCGATCCTGCTAGCTGGATGTAGCTCAACAAATTGATTGAAGATGCGCCATCCCGTTAAATAGTTTCGAGCTGTATTGGCCGATTTTTAAACCAATTTTGACGCAGTTGCTAGGTATCTTCCTAGTCCATCACCAGGGATTGAAAAGCTGGCGGAGATATTCCCATGGACTCTGCCTTGGGCATGGCCTGGAAGAAAGTGGACAAATTAAAGCGAGAGAACGCGTCAGCTGCCACGTTTTTTGCGCCCTCAATATGCATGCCCTGAAAATTGAAATTGAATTGCAGGGACAGCAAGATTAACTTGCGCACGAATGACATGATAAATGGCGACCTTGACCTAGATCTGGACAGGATATCCACAATTGCCTGACTGTCGGTGACGAAGGTCACGGCTCAGTTTGACCATGACCTACCCCAGATCTGTGCGACTGCAACAATTGGGTAGAGTTCTAAGAGTGGGGAAGATTTTAAGGCATCGGGTTGGGATAGGATCTCAGGTGGCCACTGACCCGCGACCCATTGGTTTAAAAAAATGGCCGCATACCCCTGTGAAACGGCTGCGTCTGAAAAAACGAACAGTGGATCGGAATCTATTTGTGGAATGAACAAAGAAATCCCATTCCAGTTGGACAAAAAATTATTTCACATGGCCAAGTCTGCTAAAGCATCTGTATCTAGTGTGACTAGGCTGTCTTGTTCTGGGGCATCGGGGAGTAGCTGAAGCAACCTAGAAATGAAGGCTCTGCCCTGTGGCATGATCTTTGTTGCAAAATTCAACATGCCTAACAGGGATTGTAACTCAACCTTGGATAGGGTCCTGACCAATACTGCCCTAGCAACCACTGATTTAATTTTCTCAAATTTCTCTTTAGGGAGACTGGCCTGCATATTTTGTGTATCTAAGGTGATGCCTAAAAAGGTGATTAAAGTGGAAGGCCCTTCAATTTTTGTTGGGGCCACCGGAAAGTCGAGATCACCGAACAACTTCAGCAACCTGTCCAATTTGTCAGATCGTTGGACTGGCCCGTCAATTATGAGGAAGTCGTCCAAATAGTGAATAACCATCGGACAACTGGCGTGATTGACCAGTAACCAGTGCAAGGCCTGGGCGAACTCGTCAAAGAGCCAGGGGCTACTCTTGGATCCAAAAGTGAGGAAGTTGGCGAAATAATAATAACCTGCCCATTTGATACCATAATATTTCCACAGATATGGGTGAATCAGCAATAACTTGAACGCATCGGCAATGTCGGCTTTTGCCAAAAGTGCCCCCCTACCGACCTGGAGAATGAGCTGAATGGCTTCGTCAATTGACGAATACTGCATGAAAAATTAATCTGACGGGATAAGTGAATTGAGACTGGGGATAGCTGAATCATGAGGCGCTGACAAGTCGTATATCAAGCGTTTTTTATTTGAAAATTGCTTTGACACTATGCCTATAGGATTGACCCGCCATATTTTAAAAGGAGGGGAACAGAAAGGCCCAATTATGAATTCCTTTTGGAGCTCGAACTGGATGAGGCTATTCACGGACATGGGATCCCTTACCGCGGTTAGCAGGTTGGGACCTTCCCATGTGGATTGCGGTAAAGCGACCAAGCCCGTATGGAATCCAGCAGTGAACCCAGATATGAGGAAATGAACAAAAAGGGGGTCGTGATTGAGCTGGAGAACTGCGGATATCAGATCCCCGTTAACCCTGCATAGTCAGGACGACTTGGAGCGTTGAGGACAAGTTGTTTTTGGGTGGGCCCTGAAGCAAATTGAGCAGACGTGCAACGAACGACACCTGTTGTAATTACAGGTGGAGGCATTATAATTGTTGAAGACTTGAGAGTTTCCTAAGAAAACTACTTGTCTGCCTAACCTATCCAGAGCCGAATAATTCCGAGAAGTACTGCCTTCGGGTAACTGAATGACTTGAGGGCTGGCATTCATGTTTGGACACCAGTTCGAGGAATGGAGGAAGGATTGACAATTACTGCATGCTGGGGCCCTAAGACCGCAAAATGTCTACAGAAGAGCTCCATATCCATCACCCAGTTTGTGACATGAAGGAACTGGGCAAATGCAGCCGCTGCTTTCGCAGAGAATGACCGGTGATAATCATAGAACGCGTGACCCCCGTATTTGTGCCCTAGGTTAGTAACATGGTACAGATAAGTATCTAATTCCTCCCTTCTTTCAGGCTGGGCAGAGCAAATGATATCCCTTAAGAGACTGAACGCTAACACGAACTCAGGGATTGAAAGCTTTTTGTTGAGCATTGCGTCTTTTGATTTTAGAATGACTGAGACGTCACCACAGGCAATGGTCTGGTTTTCAACCGTGTCATGCGTTGCGATCAAGATGGAAGCCAGGTTCACATCTTTGCCTGCCAAGATATCCTTCCTTACATTCTCAGGGACAAAATGAGATGGAGCGATGTCAGGCAACCCGGTGGACCCACCTGGAGAGGAAGGCTTAGGGGTGGAAGAGGCCAAAGTGGACGGAACAGGCTGACTGGTACTAGTATCCCTGTTCTCTAATACCGCGAGCCTCGTCTGCATGTCCGATACCGAGTTAGAAATCGTATTTATGGTTGAATGAAGCTGGACTAGTGAGAGTTGAATGGTAGACAGAGAGACCTAGTATCCGACATGAGGAGCCTGTACAACTCTGATTTCCTACCTGACGCTGAGTGCCGTATCCCTCTGCGGTTCAATTCGGGAATTATCTTTGGAACAGCCCAGATCCTGAAAGACACATTGCTGGCCCGTTCTGACATTGCTGTTTCTGGTACTGATGCCGCGTTGTCAACTACGGAGGCCCGCGGCATGATGAACTGCAAAAGAACAAAAAGGACGAATATAGGAACGCAACTAAAGGAATAGGCGTAGAACGAGTGAAAAGACCAGGAAGGCCGCTGCCGGTTGGCCAAACATGCTAGCACTTTTCCACCAACAGCTGACAGAAACAACACCGAGTCTCTAGACAAAATAAAAGGTGACGAGTTATCAAAGGAGACTAACTGGTGGCCGTGGAGAGGCCAGGTGATAGCGTTAACAACAGCTGAATGGAGGATTATGCCGTACTACTAGTACCTGCAAAAAGTGCGAATCCTGGCAAACTGAACCTTGTATTGAATCTTGAAGAACTGGTGGCACCTATCCAAAATCCTAAAGGTGAACAACTGAATCCCGAGCCCTGACAGACCCACTAGGATCTAGGAACAACATTAGACATAACCTAATTGCTGCTTCTGAACAAAGAGAAAAAATCCCTTTTTTATGGTAGACTCTAATGGTCAAGTCTTGTATTGTGACTGATCTGTGGCACCTGGATAAAGAAAAAACACAAAACAAAAATTGATAGATAATATAACACAAGCAATAACATACCCTGGAACCTATAAATATGATGGTGCCTGCTATCTGACCCAAGAAACAAACCCGTGTGAATTCAATTAACCCGAGCCGGGCGAATTGGGTTTCTGGTGGGCGATCCACCTGTGGAAACCCAAACACAGCCCCCATTAGAACATAACAATAGATCCAGAAATTGAAAAGGGAGGGGAACACGTCCATGTTACTGACGACAGTGCCGAGCGTGGGAGTTTTTTAGTGAATGATCCACCTGTGAAACTCGATGGAACCCTATACGGAAAAATAAAGCGTGTCAGTGAGGCAGGCTACCAGTGGTGGGACCACGCGTGCGAGCCTCTAATGGCAGTGCCGACCCGAGAGAATCCTGGTGATTGATCCACCTAAGGAAACTCAGGACAATGTAAAGCGCGGGCCACTAATGACAATGCCGAACCGTGAGAGAATCCTGGTGAGCGATCCACCCGAGGAAAAAACTCAGGACAATGTCATGCATGATCCTCTAATGGTGATGCCGAACTGTGCGAGAATCCTGGTGAATGAACCACCCGAGGAAACTAAGGCCAATGTCACGCATGAAAGCCTCTAATGGCGGACGATGGAGCAGCCTAACCTAGCCAAAGAAATTGCCGACCGGACACCCTCTACTTTACCGGCCACCTGAAGGAAACCCTGAAAGGGGGCGAGCGGCCCTGAAGAACACACAGTCCGCCGCCCAGAGTCAGGCAGACGCGAGCGGGGCAGAGGGAAGGGGAAGAGCTGCAATCCAGGATGCAGAGGCGGCGGCACCCGGAAGGACGCGTCGCCACGGAGACCCGATGCCTGGAAGTGAGAAGGCATTGAGGCCAGCGTCTGCCTGGGAGCCATGGTGCCGCGAGCCTGCGGAGTGAGTACCCCTGAAAAAAATGACCCCCCTTTTTTCTCCCCACACACTTTTTCCACTTACCGCCGACCAAGCCTCCCCGAGGAGATGGGTGCCGCTACCTTGACGGCTGAGCTCACCGGAGCCGGAAGTGAGATCCCAATGACGCGCAGCCTCCCGACATCCGCTGAGGCACACGAAGCTCACGTGCCGGGGATTTCCCGTCTTGCCCATAAGTACCCCTCCGCCCCTCCCACAAATCCAGGCTACGTGTAGCCTTATTACATGTTTTATTTTGGGAAAGGGGCTTTTTTTTACTTGATACTTTCTATTTTTGTCCCACTCTGAGACTTCAACTTCTGGGGTCTGATCCCCTCTTCAATGCATTACAATTCAACCTGTATTGTAATACATTAGCTGTCAGAACTTTTATGCTGACAGCCTGCCTGTGAGACCCAGCCTAAGGGCTGGATCTCACAGGCTTCCGTAGAAGGTAACCCCCGATGCCTATGGAAGGCATCAGGCTGCCTTCTCTGCCATCAGGTCCCCGCCACTGCAGCACAGGGACCCGATGGAGATGCAGAGGGCACCCGTATCCTCCGCAAAGCCTCTGCATGCCGCGGTCAGCTTTGACCACGGCATACAAGGGGTTAATACGCCGGCATCGGTGTCTTGACCGATGCCGGCGTATGCAGCAGGGACCTTGCTGTCAGTGACTGCCGGGTCCGTGTCGCTGATGTGGCGGGCGCAGCTCCTGCACCAGCCTGATCAGCCTGCCGTACATGTACGGCGCTGGTCCTTAAGTCACATCCACCAGCGCCGCACGTGTACGGTGCGGGTCCTTAAGGGGTTAAGGAATTTTTGTTGATGTTGTTTTTAATTTTTCATGTCAATTATCTATATTTAAATAACCATAAAATCTTGTTTTTTTTCGCACTGGCCACTAAGCCTAATAATAGTTGCCACTTCTTGGTATGTACAGATCACTTTAATGCAGTTATATGGTTAACATTACAGCCTCATGATATCTTCTCTGTGTACAGACAACACAGGGTCCACCATTCACAATAGGTGATATAAAATCTTATCAGGCCCCTCTTGACCTCTGCACAGGTCACAGAGAATGCTTAAAAAACTCTCCCATAGAAGTCAATAAGGTCCCCTCCACACGATTGTGTCTGTGGCCCATGTAACTACCATGAATCTATTTTCTTAATGCTTTCTAAATGCTGTTAAGAACAACTCCGGTAACATGGCAACCCCCATAATCATATTCAGGAAATAGAATTAAAACATCTGCATTAAGAAAATTAAAACAAATTAGACAGAAAGGATATTTGTTACTATCTGGTTTTAACTGGCAGATAACATTTTCGGTGACATATTTCTTTTAAGTCAATGCAGCCATAAGCAATGGTGTGATAACCAGGTGGCCATCTTGTATGATACATCATGTGTTACATAATTTTATACACAAGTTAAAGTAGCAGGTGGCACTGCCGATAATCCAAATGCACCCAACCCTGATTGTAGTACCTCCTTATATTAGCGGTGCACATATGCATCCATAGGCACCCAAAAAATATTCCAGGTTAAGAAGAAATAGGCAGCACTCGCCATCGGTTATTGCTTCTTTTATTTCAATCAACAGACATTACAAGACGGCTGGGTAGCAGTTAGCCAATTCACAAACAGTGGCGACGGCCGTTTCGCGCACAAAACTATGCGCTTCCTCAAGCCACTACATCAGCACGTTCCTACGTGTCGACCTCTTATACCGTGTACCTGATTGTCATGGAAACCATAAACAACCCCATACACTAAGTAAGAAGTTCCATTTACTGTGTACAAGCAAAGATATAGCATCACTTACATACCACCATAAATTATAAAAACACACTTAAGTCATTACAGTCATTTAGACCTAGCTGACTGAGTGCTCATGTGCGTATTATCCACTTTGCTTCCTGTTGCAGGAGACGGCGATGTCTATTCCCACCTTGGGGTGGGGGAGGGACAACCTCAATTCTGGCAAAGCGAAGCATCTCCACATTTCCCCCATGTACCTCTCTTACATGATCAATGAGTCTACGACAGCCTCTACCTGTTCTTACAGAGTTAAAATGCTCTCTGACCCTTTCAAACAGACACCTGATGGTTTTGCCTATGTAAAAACAGCCACAGTCACATATCAATAGGTAGACCACATATGTCGTTTTGCAATTTATGAAGCTAGTTACTTTTTGAGTTACGGGACCAATTTTCACAATTTTCTTTTGGGAATTGTACCTACAAAAAGAGCAACTGCTGCATCTATAGTTACCTTTAGGCAACCTGTCCTGCAGCCAGTTGCTCTTTTTCTCTCCTGTAAACTTACTTCTGACAATCCTGTCTTTTATTGTGTGACTTCTCCTAAAGGTAATCAGCGGTTGCTCATCCACCAACCCTTTCAATCCTGCATCCTTCCTCAGAATATTCCAATGTTTAAACACTGTGGTTTGTATCAAATTAGCCATAGGGCTAAATTTGAACGAAAAAACACATTGTCTTTTATTTTTCTGTTCTTTTTTTGCCTTACTTTTCTTCCCTTTTCCAGCTAGCAACTCCTGTTGGGAAAATTTACCTGCTTCCTGCATTGTTTCATCCAATAACCTTTCAGGGTACCCTCTTTGTAGCAGAAGTCGCTTTAATTCCTCTGCTTGTCTCCTATACCCTTCTAATTCACTATTGATGTGTCTTAATGACACATAAATTGACAAATTGAATACTGTCGTGGTGTAGTAGAGAGTTGGTCGCCGTGGGCTTGCAAAACCCATCTGTGACCAACCCTCCACCTCGTACCACGACAGAGACTTCCAAAAACCTTAACTGTAAGCCACCGAAATTCATAGTGAACTTCATGGCCATGCGATTTGTATCATTCAGGTACTGTACAAACTCCTTACATAATGCCTCAGTTCCGGACCAGACTATAAAAATGTCATCCACAAATCGAAGGAACAATTTAATGTACTTCAAGTATGGGTTACTGGCATTAAAGACACATTTATCTTGCTAAATATATATTCGCAAAAGTACACGAGACCGGAGTCCCCATGGCTGTACCCACTTTTTGTCTATATCAGTTCATTCCAAACTTGAAGACATTGTTCTCCAAAATGAACAAGAGTGCTTCCTGCACAAAATCGCAAAAAAATGATCTTTTCCCTAACCCTCAGTTCACACTTGAGCGTATTTGACACACGCGTATTACGCGTGTTTTTGTCGCGCGTATTACAGTGTGTTTTGGAAATAGGGTCATACGCGTGTTCGTGACTCTGGAGACCAATTTAAAAAAGGCATATCTACACTTAACGCGCGTAAAACGGGTGTTTTACGCGCGTTCCCATTGAAGTCTATGGGTGCAAACGCGCGACAAAACGCCCCAAAGAAGCTCAATAACTTTTTTGAGCGTAGGGCGTTTTACAGCACGTTCAAACGCACTGTAAAACGCTCAAGTGAGAAGCAGGGCCATAGGGAAGCATTGGTTTTCATGTGTTGAGCGTTTTACAGCGCGTTTAAACGCGCTGTAAAACGCTCAGGTGTGAACCCAGGGTAAATGTTTTACATCAAGTAACTACTTCAGCATGTGGTATTCGGGTATATAAATTTTCCACATCTAGGGACACCAACTGATATCCCTCCTGCCAGTGAAACTGTCTCAAAGACAGGAGGAAATCATTGGTGTCCCTGATGTGGCCTGGGGGATGGCTCAGTGACTTATGTACCTTTGGAGTAAAGTACCAAGACAAGAGATTGGGTGAATCGGTATTCATTTCTCCAAAAGTTTGTTTGGGAGAAAGCCCGTAGCAACAAACTACAGATTGTTTTAGTGCTGAGGTTTTGTAATGCGTCCTTGCTGTTACACTGAGTAAAAAAGGCATGTGCCCCTTCTCTGCCATCATTTGAGGTAGGTACTAATTCTTCTGTAGCCATGTCTCCGTACACACGCAAACAATACTATTGGAAATATACACGGCGTGCTCTGCCCGAAAAAATACAGTCAATTCATACACAAGTTAAAGTAGCAGGTGGCACTAGGTCTAAATGACCGTAATGACTTAAGTGCGTTTTATAATTTATGGTGGTATGTTAGTGATGCTATATCTTTGTTTGTACACAGTAAATGGAACTCCTTATTTAGTGTATGGGGTTGTTTATGGTTTCCATGACAACCAGGTACATGGTATAAGAGGTCGGCACGTAGGAACGTGCTGATCTAGTGGCCTGAGGAAACGCATAGTTTTGTGCGCGAAACTGCCGTCACCGCTGTTTGTGAATTGGCTAACTGCTACCCAGCCGTCTTGTAATGTCTATTGGATAAAATAAAAGAAGCAATAACCAATGGTGAGTTCTGACTATTTTTTCTCAACCTGGAAGATTACATAATTTTATGACCTTTGTCATATGTTCCATTGTATGCCTAACAGTAATATTGTATCTTGCTAGGGAGGGATCCTCTACTGAGCTGTTCTTATGTATATAGTAATAGGGGCTCCTTTGGCTCTGAGAGGTCTGTGTTACTTTGTGGTTTGATAAATATTCTCCTTTGTGAGTCCATTAGTATTTGCCTAAGCCAGTACTCTCTGCTCTGCACTGATGAGGGGGTCATCAACCTGAAACAGCTGTCTGCAGATGAGGTGTTGGCTTATTTATTATCTAAGTCAGCCCTCCAACCTGCAGCCCTCCAGCTGTTGCAAAACTACAATTTCCAGCATGCCTGGGTATCCTACAGCTACTAGGGAATTCTGGGAGTTGTAGTTTTTAAACAGCTGGGGGGCCGCAGGTTGAGCATCCCTGATCCAAGTCATGTCTCAAGGCCTAGATAAAGGGTTGAACATTGACTTAGGATAGCTGCCTTCCATCTGGTGGCATTAGAGGCAGAACTTGTTAAGAGCTCATTTGCATCCCTTTCTTTCTAGCAGATTCCAACGTCGTTTAAACTGTTCAATTAAGTATTCACAGATCCTCACACTCGATCCCATGGAAATTCATGAAGGGCCCAAACACTGTGGCTCCACCTACAGCAGAAGGACTAGAGACAGACATGGCTCTACATAGGAATGAGTGAATATATAATATGCTGTTAGGACCTATGTGTTAATAATTTTCATAATCAAGTTTGGTACATCATGGGCTTCGCATGAAGCTCAAAAACCCCATACCTCACTGCATGTGTCCCCACTTAACAAGGATCTCACCTCCTGTAAATACTACATGGCTCATATTTAGTTTCTGTATGATGACACATGGATTACTGAAGTATGCCTGTGCCAATAACTCCTTTCATACATGCTTGAAGTCATGTTCTGTTCATATTTCAAATCTGCCAGTTGGATAAAGAGGTGGGGTGAGCATGAATATTGAAGAGCCACTTTGAGCATTGAACCAGGATGGAGGCGGTTGTTCACCCCGGCCCCACCCCTTTTTGCTAAGGGAAAATAAAAATAAGTGACTGTGGACATTTTTTTTAATACAAGTTGGGACTGTGTACATCTTCTTCCTAGTCTTCAGGACAGTAAGGAAATCAGACAAGCCCTTTAAAGGGGTTGTCCGTGTTCAGAGCTGAACCTGGATACAACCCGATCTGCAGTCATTCTCCCATGCTCCCCTTTGCCCTGTGCTAAATGGCGCAGGGAAAGGAAATTTTCTTGAAATCTGGTGTTAGTCGGAAGAGCCCGGTGTCTTTAGTGTGCAAAACTGCCCATCAGGGTCCATTCACACATCCGTTTTTACACTCCGTTTCCGTTCCGAATTAAATCGGAATGTTTTTCTGGATCCATTAATTTCAATTGCCTCCGCAAAAATGAGGACACCAATCATGGTGCTGTCCGAATCACGGAATCCGTTCCGTTTCCGTTTTTTCCAGGATGCGGATCCTGAAAAAAAATAAGCTTGTCCTACTTTCTGTCCGTTTTTCGGGTCCGTTGTCCATTCAAGTCAATGGATCCGCAAAAATGCGGATGACATGCACAAAACCATCCAAATGTCATCCGATTTTGCGGATCCGTTTACAGGAAACAAAAAAAAATTTAACCCAGCCCTCTGTGCCATGTGCTTTCTGTTTTGAGATGGAAAAACGGAAACACGGAACGGATTTGGATGCACTTTAGTACAAAAACGGAATGTTGTACAGAAAAACGGATCCGCAAAAAAACTGAACGTTTATCTGGAAAGGTAAAAATACTGACGTGTGAATGGACCCTCAGAGCTATGGCCACCTTTACACTGAAAACTGTATATGTCTCTTACCCTATCCCAGCTCCAAGCTCTAGGACATTAAATCCATCTAAACATGGCAACAACGAGATGATCTCTGGTTTCTCTTCTTTGGATAAGAGCTCAGCACTTGAGTCAAGCATCATCTCTTCTACTGTTGCATCTCGTGAATGCTCTTCCCAAAACTGAGTCATTGTTTGTCTCAACTCTACAAGAAAAGAGAATGTGAAATGTTAGTGGATCATATATGACTTTCCTGGGGACTACTCTAAATGTCTTCATAAGTATCTGGAGCACAAGGTTCCTTGCACAAACTGCAGTGGTAATCTCATGTCTCAATTGCCAAGTGCTGCTAAACATTCGATGGGTAGTGCACTCTATGACAATGATTTAAAAAAAGGGGTTATCCATGGTAAAGTATAATTTTTGCATTGGCCATGAGTAAACAGGTTACTAAACATACAATAGCTCTTCCTAGCTTCCTAGTAGCTCTAACTAACAACTTCCTGATGCTGCTATTTTCAGGTTTTTTTTTGTTTTTTTATTTTATACTCCCTAAATTTTAGGAGCCACAACTTTTTTTAATTTTTCCGTTCACATAGCCAAATCAGGGTTTGGTTATTTCTGGACAAGTTGAACTTTGTAATGGCACCATTTAACCCTTTCGCTACCAGCGCCGTACATGTACGAAGCTGGAGCGAAGTACAAACATGGTGCCCACTCGCACGTGCAGCGGGCGTCATGACTGGCGGATCTCCACTGTTTCAAACATCAATCATATTTCAAGATCATGTAATCTAAAGGGTTAAAAAAACGGAAGCTTGCGCTTCAGAGTTTTTTACCGACATCCTCTGCAGCCAATGAGTATGCCGGTAATTAGTTTAAATATGCTGGGTCTCTCTAAAGAGACCGAGGATATTAAAGCTCAAATTCTTATTTTGGCCACCAGGTGGCAGGCCAACATAAGAAATGAATTCTGTACAAATCACGGGTCTAAAAGACCCATGAGGGTTCAGAATTTTTTTTTTTTATTGATTTTGTAGGCTCAAATACAAGCTTCAAAATCATTTAAAAAAAAGTAAAAAACTAAAAAAATAAATAAAAATAAAAAAAATATAAAAGTTTACATCACTTCCTTTCTGTAGAATAAAACAATAAATACATAAATAACAAAAAAATATAAACATCATGGGCATCACCAGGTCTGAAAACGCCTGTACTATTAAAATATAAAACGGCGCAACAGAAAAAAGGGTCAAATTGGAAAATTTGCCATTTTTTTTCATCGCTTCTCTTACCCAAGAAAGATTGTCCCACAAAAAATGAGCCCCCACACAGCGCAGTAGATATAACTATAAAAAACTTATGGGGTCAGAATATAGTGATGTAAAATAAAAAATGTTATTTTTCAAAGTTAAAATTCATTTATAAATTTATTTACCTATACATATGTGGTATTGTTGTAATCGTACTGACTCAGAGAATGAGGGGCACAGGTCAGTTTTGCCACAAAGGGAAGCCGTGGGAACAAAACCCGTACAGCGGTGGAGGGAGTGCATTTTTTTTTCCAATTCCACCCCATTTGGAATTTTTTCACGCTTCCCACTACATCTTATGCCATATTTAAATGGTGGCATTAGAAAGTACAACTTGTCCCACAAAAAATAAGCCCTCATACAGCTATGTGATCGGGAAAATAAAAAAAAGTTATGGCTCCAGGAAGATGGGGAAGAAAAATGAAAACACATAAACGAAAAAACCTCCAGCATCCTAAGGGTTAATACCGCATATGATGTACTGACAGCACCATTGGCAGCAGAGGGTGAGGGTAGGAAACCCGGAAGGTTTTGCGCATATCGGCGATCGGCATTATTGACAATCATGGTAATTAGCCGCAGGACTTAACGGCCATGACACCCGTGGCCAACTGCTGGCCAAAATAAGAATTTGAGCTTCAATATCCTGGGTCTCTTTAGAGAGACCCAGCGTATTGAAACCAATTACCGGCATCCTCATTGGCCACAGAGAATGCCGGTAAGAAGCGCGGAAGCGCGAGCTTTCGGTTTTTTAACCCTTTAGATTACATCATTTTGAAATATGCTTGATGTTTGAAACAGCGGAGACCCGCCGGCCATGACACCCGCTGCACATGCGAGCGGGTGCCATGTTCGCACATCTCTCCAGCGCCGTACATGTATGGCGCTGGTAGCGAAAGGGTTAATTACTAATACATTTGTATTAGAAAAATAGCTCTAAAGTGGCCCATTTTGAGCCTTAGCAACGCTCTTCTGTCTTTTATTTAAATAAAACAGTCAATGTTAAGCAAGTTTCCACAGTCCTATAGACAGATGAGCATTGCTAAGGCTCAAAATGGGCCACTTTAGAGCTATTTTTCTAACAAAAATGTACAATTTTAGTAAAGTATATTACAAAAATGACCAGTATCACACAAAAGTGAGTACACCCCTCACATTTTTGTAAATATTTCATGATATCTTTTCATGGGACAACACTGAAGATATGACACTTTGATACAATGTAAAGTAGTCAGGGTACAGCTTGTATAACAGTGCAAATTTTGTGTGAACTCATAATTGCTCCCTAGACAAAATGAGCCATTATAACTAATAGAAGATGTTTGCAAATATATTTATAATAAAGTAATATTTTAGTATTTTAATTTTCCCAAAGAACCCCTTTAAGAACCAGGCCAAATTGTGGAAATCTGACGTGTCAATTTATGTGGTAATAACTTTGGAACACTTTTACTTATTCAACCAATCCTGAGATTTAGTGTTGAGCGAATTGAACTTAACGAAGTGGAAATCGATCCGAATTTCAATCAAAATTCGATTTGCCACGAATCCAGATTTACTTGTGCTTCGTGGTACCGAACTGGATTTTTTTTTAAATTGTTGCTGCATATTACAAAGTGAAAGTAAGAAGCCTAGGGCGAGTGATCCGAGATAATCAGCCAGCCAATCAGTAGGTAGCCAGTCCTATATAAAGCCTCATCCTGCCCGGTCTCCGCCATTTTACAGTAAACTGAGCATAGGAACAAATGTGACAAGTGCTAGACAAACTCTTTTACGAAGCTTTTAATAATATAATCTGGGATGGGAACAGTGTAGGGAGATCATAGGTAGAGTTTTCAGACAATGTAGGGAAGGCATAGGGAGAGCATAGGGAGACTGCCGCACACTGCAGGCTGTGTAAGCTGAAGGATCCACCTTGTTTAATAGATAAGCAATTCATTATGCCTTGATTCTAAAATTGCAGTGAATAAGTTGTGTAAAATAACCGTTATTTGGATGCACAACTTGTTTAATAGATAATAAACTGTATTATGCCTTGATTCTCAAATTGGGGTAAATAAGCTGTGCAATATAACAGTTATTTGGGTGCACACTTTGTTTAATAGATAAGCACTTCTATTATGCCTTGATTCTCAATTTGGGGTGAATAAGCTGTGTAATATAACCGTTATTTGGGTGCACACTTCGTTGATTAGATAAGCAACTGTATTGAGCCTTAATTCTCAAATTGGGGTGAATAAGCTGTGTAAAATAACCGTTTTTGGGGTGTCCACCTTGTTTAATAGATAAACAATTCTATTACGCCTTTTTTTTCTCAAATTGGGATGAATAACCTCTGTATTATAACTGCTAGTGTGGTGCCCACCTTATTTCATAGATAAGCAATTCTATTAGGCCTTGATTCTCATATTGGGGTGAATATCCTGAGTAATATAACTGTTATTGGGGTGTCCATCTGATATCATAGATAAGAAATTCCATTAGACCTTGATTCTCATATTGGGGTGAATAACCTGAGTAATGTAACCGTTATTGGGGTTTTAGAGGGGGCTTCATTATCCTCCAGGGGCAAGGTTGGCAGCTTGCCTGTGAGATAGTGGCAGGGTGCAAACGTGGCCATGAGCCAGCAGGGTGGCAGCAGTGTAATATCTGGAGCCAAACATGCCCGGGATAGACCATGGGCTACTCAGGAGCCTACCTGTCTGGAAACAACTAGCAGTGCACGGCTTCATAGAGGCAGAGGCAGGCATCAGGCAGTGGTGGGGGTAAAATGCCATTTTCACCGATGTGGTAATTTTTCATCAAGTGGCTGGAGGACTTCGCCGTGGCCATATGTAGGGTCTGTGGGCAGAAGGTGAAGTGCAGCCAGGGTGCCAATGTCAGTACCACGGCCCTGCGCCACTACATAGAGTGTCACCATAAAGTGGCTTGGGAAAACCGTGGCAGTAATGTAGTGGTAAAGCCTGACACATCTCCGACCTTAGCAGAAGGGAGCTGTGTTTCCTTCCCATCGTCTACTGAGCCTGATGCTCCTCCTCCTTCTCCTCCTCATCACCCATTTTGCCAGCAATCGATCACCGAGGCGATTGCAAAAAAACAACAGTATGCGTGCACTGTAGGCACAGGTCGGAGTGGTCCTCCAACCTATACAAAGCATGGCGGCGATCTGCATCTGGTCATTTTGGGGCCCCTGTGTCCCCGTCCACCTTCAAGCCACACCCACACACAGCCCCACCCATATATCACGCCCATACCTCTTACATCCAAGGACGTCTCCCATACGGCCCTCCACTATGTAGTTCGCCCGCCACACTGCCCCCCACTGAGTAATTTGCCCCCCCCCCAAGTTAATTTTGCCCCCAGACAGCCCTGCATTATGTAATTTGCCCCACACGGTCCTCCATTATGTAGTTTGCCCGCCACACTGACCCCCCACTGACTAATTCCCCCCCCCCTCACAAGTTAATTTTGCCCCAGACAGCCCTGCATTATGCAAGTTGCCCCCACTAAGTAATTTGCCCCCACACTAAATAATTTTGCCCCCACATGTCCTTCCATTATGTAGTTTGCCCGCCACACTGACCCCCACTGAGTAATTTGCCCCTCCCCCACAAGTTAATTTTACCCCCAGACAGCCCTGCATTATGTAATTTGCCCCCACACGGCCCTCCATGTAGTTTGCCCGCCACACTGACCTCCCACTACGTAATTTGCCCCCACACAAGTTAATTTTGCCCCCAGACAGCCCTCCATTATTGCTCCCCCCCCCCCCCCCCGTACTTGTGCCGCTGATTCCGGCCAGCTCGCTCCCCAGTACCAGCTGGAGGTACCCTTTCCTTAAATCCAGTCTCTGTGCATGGGCGTCCGCAGAAATTTTTCGGGGGGGGGGGGGGCATAATTGGATAATAATCCATGCTCTGCTTGTTTCTGAGAATGTAATGAAGGGGAGGGGCGACGTGATGGAAAAGCTTAAATGTATATTAGAAGTGCCATAACAGGAACATATTAAAAATATTTATTTTTTGTGAACAACAGAAAAGTGGTCAATTAAATAAAGGCTTTGGATCTGGGGGCTGGGCCGAGAGTAGATGGATGGGGCGTGAATTAATATAAATTAAATTTAAATTTCATGACATTAAAGGTTTAGTTTTTTTCGAGATAGAAAAGCATAAAAAGACACACCTAGGTTTTTGAGGAGAAAAATAAGAAAAAAAATTATTTTTACCCATAAGGTGAGCATTTGGTGGGATTTGAACTAATGGTGGCCTGTGGATGGCACTGTTTTGGGGGGATCTGTGGATGACACTGTTTTGGGGGGATCTGTGGATGGCACTGTTTTGGGGGGTCTGTGGATGGCACTGTTTTTTGGGGGGATCTGTGGATGGCATTGTTTTGGGGGATCTGTGGATGGCACTGTTTTGGGGGAATCTGTGGATGGCACTGTTTTGGGGGGAATCGGTGGATGGCACTGTTTTTTGTTTTGGGGGATCTGTGGATGGCACTGTTGTGGGGGGATCTGTGGATGGCACTGTTGTGGGGGGAACTGTGGATGGCACTGTTGTGGGGGGGTCTGTGGATGGCACTGTTGTGGGGGGATCTGTGGATGGCACTGTTGTGGGGAGGATCTGTGGATGGCACTGTTGTGGGGGATCTGTGGATGGCACTGTTGTGGGGGATCTGTGGATGGCACATATATAGCATCTTATGCTATATATATGTCATCCACAGATCCCCCCTAAGTGCCATCCACAGACCGATTCGCCCCTAAGTGCCATCCACACTGATCCCCCATAAGTGACCCCCAACACTCAGAATTAATAGTGGTATAATAAAGCAAAGACCTTTTTTTCTTCAGAATCGCGCCACACTCCGGAGCCCAGTGCCGCCTCCTAGTTAATTTTATCACCTCACTTGTGGCTGACGTAATCTCGCGCAGTGCGTCTGCGAGAGATTACGGCACTTCTCTTCAATTATGTCAGCGCCAGTGAGGTGAGTAAATTAGCTAGTTTGCACGTCAGACAGACACACGCAGGGACAAATAGACAGACACACACGCACGCAGGGACAGACAGACACATGCAGGGACAGACAGACAGACAGACACGCAGGGACAGACAGACAGACACGCAGGGACAGACAGACAGACACGCAGGGACAGACAGACAGACACGCAGGGACAGACAGACAGACACGCAGGGACAGACAGACAGAGACACACACACAGGGACAGACAGACAGACAGAGACACACACACACAGACAGACAGACAGACAGAGACACACACACACAGACAGACAGAGACACACACACAGGGACAGACAGACAGACAGAGACACACACACAGGGACAGACAGACAGACACACACAGGGACAGACAGACACACACAGGGACAGACAGACAGAGACAGACAGACAGACAGACACACAGGGACAGACAGACAGACACACACAGGGACAGACAGACAGAGACACACACACACACACGGACAGACAGAGACACACACACACAGGGACAGACAGACACACACACACACAGGGACAGACAGACAGAGACACACACAGGGACAGGGACAGACAGACAGAGACACAGACAGGGACAGACAGACAGAGACACAGACAGGGACAGACAGACAGAGACACACACAGGGACAGGGACAGACAGACAGAGACACAGACAGGGACAGACAGACAGAGACACATACACCATGGCCCTCAGAATCTGTGCTATAAACCCCCTTAATTGCACCAGATTCCACTCCACTTGAACCCCACTGCTCCTGAGTGCTCCACCTGCCCCTCATATATGAGTTGCCCCTCACCTGCTCTCCATGAAGCTCTGTGGACTCCAGGACTGCAGCACAGCCTCCCTCACTGAGCAGCCTGCAGGCACACAGCCCCTCCTCCCTCCACAAGCTGCTGCTGCTGTCGGGGTTTGTTCATGTGACTATGAAGGAGCATGTGACCAGTGATGGCACAGACCTCCTTCTAGCAACTACATTCTACCCATGGATCTGCCGAGACTCCAGCTATCTTGTTCTCAGAACAAGATAGCTGGGGCCTGGGGAGGTAAGGGACAGGCTGCAGAAGGAAGAGGGGGAGAAGCACTGGGCCCCAGAGCCGGCTGCCACAATAAAAATAAAAATAAGTTTCAGGACTGGCCGGGCCCCCCAGGGTCTGAGCCCCTTACTGGGGTATGGGCTGTACCCCCCTGATGGCAGCCCTGCCTGCAAAACACACCCACATTGAGAATGGTGTTCCCCAACATTGCCTCATATGCAATGTTTCCACACATTGGAACTCCACCCTCCGCATGTTAGCCTGTTACCCCTGAAGAAGCCAGGTGCTCTGGTGGAACATGTCGGGGGGCATTGTTCTAATGTTTTTAACTATCTGTTAGCCTGCATCAGCCCAAGCTAGTCAGCTTCAGATCAGATTAATCAGTTTATGGCATGACCGATCAGGTAGCCAGGGTCTTACCACAGCTATAGGATAGCAGTTGATTGAAATCATCAACCCATATACTACTGTTTAGACAGTAAGCACGCTGTTTCAATATAGCCATTCAGCATCTAATCTGAGCTGAGGTGTACTTCATGTAGATCATTGTGCCACTGACCAAGGAGGTCAATGCAAATGTAAAGTTAGCAGCGTGCTTGCTGTTTACAGCAGTTGGTAATTATAGAAGCCTCAGTGAGCAGCCATTATAATTCACCTGGCATCTGACTGACCATTATCAATTGCAGAGTGGGGGGAGAGAGTGCACATCTCCCCCACTAATGCAGTAGCTACATGTATTCAGCTGATGCAGGTACACAATTTTAAAACACACTTTGAGGCTCACATTCATTTTAATAGCGTCTAACAAAAGTTATGCTTTAAATTAAAATTAAAACTCTGGAATAAAAAAAGGTTTATAGCTAAGGTTGCAAAACACACCCACATTGAGAATGGTGTTCCCCAACATTGCCTCATATGCAATGTTTCCACACATTGGAACTCCACCCTCCATATGCTAGACCGACTATCTGAACAGAGGAAGGCTCTGACCGATTTCTTGATAATACAGGCAGACCGGGTACTCGTTAGCCAGTGGCAGCTCATGCGTGACACCTGCCATTTGCTCAGGCCCTTTAAGGAGGCCACTTTATTTGTCAGTCGCCAGGACTACGGAATTATTGATGTCATTCTACTCCTTCACGTCCTGGAGCGGATGCTGTTAAATCTGGCTGGCCAGAGGACAGGAGACATGGTGCCTACATTTCACAGTGACGTGATCCCTGTGGGGGCTCAACTAGTGGAGAAGAAGGACATTAACGCCCAGGGATTGTATACAAAAATAGGTGTTTTATCTAATCAAACGACAGGCGAGGAACAAGGGGAGCATGAGGGCGATCAGCAAGACCAGGCAGATGACCCAGACAGACCGTAGCAGTATGCAGTGGAGATGGAGGCAGGGAGTCCCTCCAATTCCCTTGTGCAAATGGCCAGATGCACGCTGAGTTGCTTGAGTAGTGACAGACACATTATCACCATTCGGCAGAGGGATAACTACTGGCTCTCCACAATGTTAGACCTCTCGCTATGGGGCCAAAATGGGAGCCTTTTTTTCCACCTGCTGAGAGGGAGGATAAACTCAACTACTATTGAGACATCTTATGTAGGAGGTCATCACTGCCTATGTGTGCCATCGCCCATCCCCACGAAGGTGCGCTCACACTCCACTGCCATCACTGCTGGAGGGGGGGCAGAAGCAGCACCAGCTCCATCAGCAGCAACTTAAGTGAGCACTTTTCTTCACCCACCTACTGAAGAAACCAC
Source organism: Bufotes viridis (assembly GCA_033119425.1). Lineage (NCBI taxonomy): Eukaryota > Metazoa > Chordata > Amphibia > Anura > Bufonidae > Bufotes > Bufotes viridis. The sequence continues at coordinate 51,997,576 of CM065598.1, forward strand.
CCAGCAGCAGCAGGAAATGGAGCAGACCCGGGACTTCTGGGCAGCCAAACTTGATTTGTAGCCGCAACTAGCCGAGCTTTCCTGCCTAGTCAATAGTGGGGCATCAGATCAGGTGTTTAGTGTGGCGTGGGAGCATAGTTATCCCAAAGAGAACTCGGCTTTCAACAGGAAATGTTGAGAGATTAACATTTCTAAAAATTAATCAGGCGTGGATTAGCCAGGATTTCCACACACCGGTGCCTGATGCCTCAGACAAGATCATTCTGTAATGTTCTGACTGCAGTGTGCTGCCACACTAAAACATTGAAAAATGGCCCTTTACTGCTTTGGCCTCTATTATGATGCTGCCACCTGCCTGATGCTACACACCTGCTGCCATCTTCTCCTATTGCCAACTAGGGTGTCACCTGAAGGGTTAATTGCCGCGGATCACAGCGCTCAGTGAGAGGCAGGTGCCGGCAATGAGTTTCTTCTGCCTGCATTTGTATAGTAAACGTCACACCTCATTGGTGGCCAGTGACTCCGCCTCCTCCTCCCGTCTCTCCTCATTGGCAGCGGCGGCACAGGGGGAGGGAAAGACTGCCTCCTTCTCCCCGTGCTGCCGAGGAGAGTATTTGATCTTGAATTGGAAGCCAAAAGCAGGAGTGGGTTCAAAACTCAGAAGACAATGAAAATATCCCCATCATGTGTCATCTCAATTTTGGACCCATTCCTGTTTTTTTGACCTTACCAATTTTGATCAATTACTGACCAAATGCTGACCGTGTGATGGCGGATGCTCAAAAGACAGGATCTGTTTTTTTGGGGTTGTTCTTGTGACAGATCAGAAGAAAGGAAAAATAAACAGTGACATCAACACAAACTAACTGCTGACATCCTCTCCAATCATGGGGCTACTACTTGTATCAGCATGTAACAAAACAGGTTCTCTAGCAATCTATGTGGAATCAGCAGACGTGTAAAATGAGACCGCTCTTTCACTCTATAGAAGAATCTTGTGTTATACCTGACACCAAATTTGACATGTAAAGCTGAGTTCACACTTCAGTTATTTGGTCAATTTTTGACCCATAGCTGACCAAATAGGTGACGTGTGAACTGAGTTTATGAGTGACACCTGTCAGCTGCCTGTCATACTGACACACAGTAAGGCCTCTTTCACACGAGCATGACGGATTGGCTCCAGATGCATTCAGGAAAACTCGCACCATTTTGCAAGCAAGTTCAGTCAGTTTTGTCTGCGAGTGCGTTCAGTTGTTCAGTTTTTTTCCGCGCGGGTGCAATGCGTTTTGATGCATTTTTCACGCGTGTGATAAAAACTGAAGGTTTAGAAATAACATCTCCTAGTAGCCATCAGTGAAAAATGCATTGCATCCGCACTTGCTTCCGGATACAATGCGTGAAAAACACAGAATATAGAACATGCTGCGATTTTCAAGCAACACAGAAGTGATGCGTGAAAAACAACGCTCATGTACACAGACCCATTGAAATGAATGGGTCAGGATTCAGTGCGGGTGCAATGCGTTCACGTAACACATTGCACCCGCGCTGAAAACTTGCTCGTGTGAAAGGGGCCTAACTGTATCACTACCACAACGGACTATACATGTTTCTGCAATGCACAGAGATACACTCTCCCTGAGGGCTGGGAAATAGAGGATTTAGAACGTCCTTCTTGATGAATTAATTTGGATCTAATTTTTTTTTTAAATTCGGCGAAGCATCCAAATCAAATTTTTGAAATCTTAGCTAACCTCTACTGACATTGTTTTCTCGTGACACATCATACTTCATGTTAGTGGTAAATTTGAATCGATAAGTTTTACCTTCATTTATAAAAAAAAAATCCAAAATTATCCAAACATTTTCAATTTTCTAAATGTAAAATTCCCTTGTTTTAAGATTGACCCTAGGTACACACCTAAGCGTTTTACAGCGCGTTCAAATGCGCTGTAAAACGCACAACATGTGAAAAGCCATGCTTCCCTATGGGCATGGTTCACATTTGGGCGTTTTACAGCGCGTTTGAACGCGCTGGAAAACGCCTAACGCTGTCGCTTCAGCATGAGCTTCTTTTGGCCGTTTTAACGCGCCTATGGACCATGCTGAAATAGGGAAGAATGACTGAATCGCGCGTATGATGCGCGTTTCTTAGTTACAAAAACTCGCATCCAAACGCGCGATTCAGAAACGCTTAGGTGTGTTCCCAGCCTGATAGCAACTCCTCATAAAATAGTGACTACTTAACATCCCCCATATGTCTACTTAATGTTGGCATCACTTTGTAAATGTCATTTAATTTTTATTTTTTAGGACGATAAAAGAAAATGACCAAAACCCATTTTTTAAAGGATCAATTCAGTTTTGAAATCACTTTGTAGGGATTATATAATAGAAACCACCCATAAATTACCCCATTTTAGAAACTAAACACCTCAAATTGCTCAAAATGGATTTTAAAAACCATGTTAACCCTTTAGGTGTCTAACACAAATTTAACCACTTCAGCCCCCCTAGCTTAAACACCCTTAATAACCAGGCCACTTTTTACAATTCCGCACTACACTACTTTCACAGTTTATTGCTCCGTCATGCAACTTACCACCCAAATGTATTTTACCTCCTTTTCTTCTCACTAATAGAGCTTTCATTTGGTGGTATTTCATTGCTGCTGACATTTTTACTTTTTTTGCTATTAATCAAAAATGACCAAAATTTTAGCAAAAAAATGACAGTTTTCACTTTCTGTTGTAAAATTTTTCAAAAAAAACTACATTTCTATATAAATTTCTCTATAAATGTATTGTTCTACATGTCTTTGATAAAAAAAAAAATCCAATAAGTGTATATTTATTGGTTTGGGTAAAAGTTATAGCGTTTACAAACTATGGTGCAAAAAAGTGAGTTTCCGCATTTTGAGGCAGCTCTGACTTTCTGAGCACCTGTCATGTTTCTTCAGGTGCTAGAATGCCAGGATAGTATAAATAACCCCCCAAATGACACCATTTTAGAAAGAAGACACCCCAAAGTATTCGCGGAGGGGCATGGTGAGTTCATGTATCATTTCATTTTTTTTCACAAGTTAGCGGAAAATGACACTTTCTGAGGAAAAAAAATTATAATAAAGTTTCCATTTCTGCTAACTTCTGGCAAAAAAAAATAAAATCTCCCACGGACTCACTATGCCCCTCAGCGAATACCTTGGGAAGACTTCTTTCCAAAATGGGGTCATTTGTGGGGTGTGTTTACTGTTCTGGCATTTTGGGCGGGGCTAAATTGTGAGCATCCCTGTAAAACCAAAAGGTACTCATTGGAATTTGGGCCCCTTTGCGCACCCAGGCTGAAAAAAAGTGTCACTCATGTGGTATCTCCGTACTCAGGAGAAGTAGGGCAATGTGTTTTGGGGTGTATTTTTCATATACCCATGTTGGGTGAGAGAAATATCTCTGTAAACTGACAACTTTGTATAAAACAAAATTAAAAGTTGTCATTTACAGAGATATTTCTCTCACCCAGCATGGGTATATGTAAAAATACACCCCAAAACACATTGCCCTACTTCTCCTGAGTACGGCAATACCACATGTGTGACACTTTTTTGCAGCCAAGATGCGCAAAGGGGCCCAAATTCCAATGAGTACCTTTTAGGAGGGCATTTTTACGCATTTTTCTTCTCACGCTTTAGGGCCCCTAAAATGACAGGGCGGTATAAATACCCCACATGTGACCCCATTTTGGAAAGAAGACACCCCAACGTATTCCGTGCTGGGCATGGCGAGTTCATAGAAGATTTTATTTTTGGCACAAGATAGCGGAAATTGATTTTTTATTGTTTTTTCTCACAAAGTCTCCCTTTCCGCTAACTTGTGACAAAAAGTTCTATTTTTCATGGACTCACTATGCCCCTCAGTGAATACCTTGGGAAGACTTCTTTCCAACATGGGGTCATTTGTGGGGTGTGTTTACTGTTCTGGCATTTTGGGCGGGGCTAAATTGTGAGCATCCCTGTAAAACCTAAAGGTACTCGTTGGAATTTGGGCCCCTTTGCGCACCCAGGCTGCAAAAAAGTGGCACACATGTGGTATCGCCGTACTCAGAAGAAGTAGGGCAATGTGTTTTGGGGTGTAATTTTACATATACCCATGTTGGGTGAGAGAAATATCTCTTTTTAAATTTTTAAAAAGTTGTCGTTTACAGCGATATTGTTCACACAAAGTAGGGGTATATATAAAAATACACCACAAAACACATTGCCCTACTTCTCCTGAGTACGGCGATACCACATGTGTGACACTTTTTTGCAGCCAAGATGCGCAAAGGGGCCCAAATTCCCATGAGTACCTTTAGGATTTTACAGGGCATTTTTACGCATTTGGATTTTCACGCTTTAGGACCCCTAAAATGCCAGGGCAGTATAAATACCCCACAAGTGACCCCATTTTGGAAAGAAGACACCCCAAGGTATTCCGTGAGGGGCATGGCAAGTTCACAGAAAAATAATTTTTTGCCACAAGTTAGCGGAAATTGATATTTTTTTTTTTTTACAAAGTCTTTACAAAGTCTCATATTCCACTAACTTGTGACAAAAAATACAATTTTACATGAACTCACCATACCCCTTACGGAATACCTTGGGGTGTCTTCTTTCTAAAATGGGGTCACATGTGAGGTGTTTGTACTGCCCTGGCATTTGAGGGTTTCCGCAATCATTACACGTATGGCCAGCATTAGGAGTTTCTGCCATTCTCCTTAGATTGAGCATACGGGTAATGAGATTATTTTTTTCCGTTCAGCCTCTGGGCTGAAAAAAAAAAAATGAACGGCACAGATTTTTTCATTCGCATCGATCAATGTGGATGAAAAAATCTCTGCCAAAATCAGTGACTGCGGTGCGGTGGGCTGGGCGCTAACTACCTAACAAGTATCTAACTAACTGGCTTTAATAAGGGACCCTTATGCCCCATTCACACGTCCGCAATTCTGTTTGCGGAACGGAATTGCAGACCTATTCATTTCTATGGGGACAGACTTTGTCCCGCTCGGATCCGGAATAGCGGATCCGCACTTCCGGGTCTGCACTCCCGTTCCGCAAAAATATAGAACATGTCCTATTCTTGTCCGCAATTGCGGACAAGAAAAGGCATTTTCTATATAGTTCTGGCAATGTGTGGATCTGCAAAATGCAGAAAGCACATTGCCGGTGTCCGTGTTTTGTGGATCTGTGGATCTGCAAAACACATATGGACATGTGAATGGAGCCTTACAGGGGGGTGATTAGTGACAGGGGGGTGATCAGGGAGTCTATATGGGGTGATCAGAAGTTAACAGGGGGTTAATAAGTGACAGGGGGGGGTAGTGTGGTGCTTGGTGCTACTTTACATAGCTACCTGGTCCTCTGGTGGTCGATCCCAGCAAATGGGACCACCAGAGGACCAGGTAGCAGGTATATCAGACGCTGTTAACAAAACAGCGTCTGATATACCTCTTTAAAGCTTTTTATTTTACATCTTGATTAATCATCGCTGGCAGGCTGCAGTACAACTGCCTAGCCGCGATCTGCTGTGAACCCGCGCGCAAATCTCGCCTCTCGCGAGATGACGCGCCGCCGCGTCAAGGAGGAACAAGCCTGCTGCCGCCTGGACGCAGCCCTGCGTTAGGCGGTCGGCAGGCGGTTAAGTAAAATAGTGGAGACATTTGAAAATGTCACTTTTTTTTTTTTGCAACTTTTCCATTTCAAAATTTTTTTATGTAAACTTGTAAAGCAAGGTTTTACAACCAAATAAACCTCACTATTCATTACCCTGATTCTGCAGTTTACAGAAACACCCCAAATGCGGTTATAAACTGCTGTGTGGGCACACCGCCGGGCTCAGAAGAGAAGAAGCATCATATGGCTTTTGGAGGGCAGATTTTGCTGGAATAATTTTCTGGACCCATGTTGCATTTGAAGACCTCCTGATGCACCCCTGAATACAGCAGCACCCCATATGTGGTTATAAACAGCTGTGTGGCCACACCGCAGGGCTCAGAAGGGAAGGAGTACCATATGGTTTTTGGAGGGCAGATTTTGCTGGGAGGGTTTTTGGATGTCATGTCACATTTGAAGAGATCCTGAGGTACCCCTAGAAATAAAACCAAACCCCTGAAGGCATTAATTGAGGCTTGTGATAAGTGTATTGACCCAATTACATTTTTTTCCAATAAAATTTAGCTTTATCTTAAATTTTTTTAATTTCACAAGGGGTAACAGAATAAAATCCACTCCACTGGACTGAGCTGTCTTTTGCAGGATAAGCTGTAGTTTTTATTTGTACCATTATGGGGTACATATGACTTTTTTGATCACTTTTCATACCATTTGTTGGGAGGTGAGGTGGGCAATTCGATCATTTTTTTTTTTGTTATGGTGTTCAAAGTGCGGGATAAGTAATGTGATCAGGTCATTATGGATGCAGCAATACCAATCAAGTGCAGTGTATTTTCTTTTTTAACCAACTATAAATGTGCGGATATAGAAAATAGCTATATTTGTTATTGACATTTTTTTCACTTTTCTTTTTATAAAGACTTTTTCTACCCAAACGCACTTGGTTCTTGAAGATCCGGTGGGTCTGATGGCTGTACACAGTGTATTGCAGTGTATTGTCAGCCTGTCACTGACACTAAGGCCTGAATGGGTCCGCAATCCGGAGCTGCAGTGCAGAACAGAGACACGGAACCCCACGGAAGCACTACGTAGTGCTTCTGTGGTGTTTCTGTCCGTGCCTCCACACTGCAAAAAAATAGAACATGTTCTATTTTTTTTAATGGGTCTCGATCCGTCCCAGCCGCCACACGGACGTTGCCCATGCATTGGAGACCGCAGATTGCCGTCCTCAATGCACGGAACGGCCGTGTGCATGAGGCCTAAGTCTGATCAGGCCTCTGCCTCTGGCAGGACCTGTCAAGCTTAGGGTACATGACAAGCCAGGAGATAACCGTTGGGACGCAGTGGACCGATGGAACTGGGAGGGAGTTTCCTTCCTCTGTTCAGCGGTTAAATTTCCAGGATTGGTGCCAGCACCGATGTCGGCCGTTGCAGGGGAGCGTCAGCTGACAGTCGATGCCCTGGCCACGTGGCCATCCTGAAGCTGAGGACCAGCAGCTCAGGTGCATCGGGAACATTGGGAGCCACATGGGACTGCAGGAGGGACTATCTCTTTACCTCACAAGGTTCTGGTACCCACAGTCACAAATTGTGGGGATGAGATCTTTAAGCAGGCATTATAATCCTCTGATTGGCTAGTCTGTACATACTAGCCAATCAATCAGAGCGATGGCTGACTCTGACTACTCTCATTGATCCCGGGGCAGTTAGCTGAGATCGCTGGCTGTATGTAACGTAGACATGGTGACAGTTTAATTTCAAGTAGCAGTGCTCCATGACAAGTATATATGTCACTTAGCTGGTACTGTATTACACTATACTTTTTCTTCATGAGAATCTGTGCAAGTAGCCTTAAAGGGTCACTGAACGTTTAATATGTTATAGAGACATAGTGAGGACTCATTAGCATCAACAAATAACAGAGAGGACTCCAGGATGAGCTCCCTCATACAACTTAGACTACATACACACAAAAACAGCCATGTGACAGATTTTCTTTTAAAGGCCGTCAGACGACCGTTTTAGTAGTCTATGGGGTTATTCACATGGCCTATTTTGACAGCCCATGAATACTGGCCGTCAATAAATAGGATATGTTCTATTTTCACTAACCGACAGCCCCCATACAATTGAAGGCTGCCATTTGCAGTTTTTTTTTTTAACAGTGTTTTTTTTCACTGTCATGTGAACATAGCCTAAGTGATCCAGAGTCAGGGACAGCAGTACTTTTCATGTAGTACTCCAGTTTACAGGGCTCAGGGGAGCTGACAGACTACATTTAATCTGCATTACCAACCTAAAAAGTGCTCACCAGGAGAATAAAAAGGACACAACCAAAATGTACAAAAAATATATAATACATTTATTGATAAATTAATAAAGAATCAAACATAATAACATACACAAAAACTGTGCAATTGAGGACAGCAAAAACAGAACCCAGATACCACCCACTGGCGCTAGATAACAATCCCCACTCAGATGTAACAAATACTGACATAATAGTACACTAACAGTAGGGCTAGAGATCACAGTTAATCCCAATATTAATTATAGCCACATAGCACAAGATTCATAATTAAATGGAACATGTTATACTACAATTAACATACCGTTAGCCATAATGAAGGGGGGACCAGCGCCCAGGTACCTTCTGACGAAGCGGAGTGCGAAACACGCGTCGAGGTGTGTTTGCCTTACTGGCGCTGGTCCCCCCTTCATTATGGCTAACGGTATGTTACTTGTAGTATAACATGTTCCATTTAATTATGAATCTTGTGCTATGTGGCTATAATTAATATTGGGATTAACTGTGATCCATCTGTTATATCTGAGTGGGGATTGTTATCTAGCGCCAGTGGGTGGTATCTGGGTTCTGTTTTTGCTGTCCTCAATTGCACAGTTTTTGTGTATGTTATTATGTTTGATTCTTTATTAATTTATCAATAAATTTATAATATATTTTTTGTACATTTTGGTTGTGTCCTTTTTTTGCTCCTGGTGAGCACTTTTTAGGTTGGTAATGCTTGTTTGATGGCACAGCCATTAATGAGATATATTGGGGCGATTTATAGGTGTATACATTTAATCTGCAACAATCGGCTACTGTGAATAAGCATGGAAAACAGAAATAGAACCGTTGAATCGCGCTCTCAGCAGGAATCAAGGAGGTATACTGGGTGATAAGGAACGTTACTTTTATTTCTTTGGCTACGAGTTTCAAGGGCTCAGCGCCCTCTTCTTTAGGTCTTGATTCCTGCTGACGGCACCGATCCAACGGTTCTACTTCTGTTTTTCACACTTATTTAATTACCTCTCCTGTACATTGCGCCTGCGATGTGGACTCAAAACCAGGACAGCAGTCACCTCTTTTTGCTGGTCAGACAGAAACAAGTAAGGGTACTTTCACACTTGCGTTAGTGCGGTGCTGTTTATTTGCACAAACGGATCCGCACCTATATTGCAAACATTTGTATCCGTTCAGAACGGATCCGTTTGTCATTTTTCTTTTAACTAATGCAAAGTCCAAAACGTTCCCCATTGACTTTCAATGTAATTCAAAACGGATCCGTTTTCAAATGCACAATATTGTGTCATTGAAAACGGGACCGACCCCATTGATTTACATTGTAATTAAAAACAAATCCGTTAGGCTCCGCCTCTTCAGACGGACACCAAAATACAGCAAGCTGCGATTTGGTGTCCGCCTCCAAAACAGAATAGAAGCAGAACGGAGCCGAACTGATGCATTCTGAACGGATCCTTAGCTATTCAGAATGCATTGGGGCTTAACTGATCTGTTTTGAACCATTTGTGAGAGCCCTAAAACGGATCTCACAAACGGAATCCAAAACGCTAGTGTGAAAGTACCCTAAGGCGTTCTACAGCGTTCTATTGTGACTACTCATACAGTATCTAGTAAGCACCACCTCTACCATTACAGAAATGTATTCATACATCTAGACGACAGCGCACATGAGGCGCTGCCTCCTGTCTCTCTTTTTTGTCTTACACAATCTGCTACTGAACATACATTCTTATTTCTAACAGCAACAAGAAAAGTTTTTCAGAGCATTTTTAGCACAACTTTAAATGAGACTGGAGCAGTACACAAATTGACAAATGTCCTGTCAGACCGAAGGCCAGAGAACACACAGTAGATAGAAGTAAATCCAAAAGTAACAGTTATCACAGCACCCTATTGGCACAGCACGTCACCCTGCCCCTTGTAACAATCACTCACCATCGGCCATGCTTCTTGCTGCAGAATAACACGTCACAGGATGGAAACCACAATCAGAAGATATAAACGTCTATATACTCAGCGCAATCTGTAATTACCCTCACTCTCTCTATATATATCTATCTATCTAGTACAGAAGCTAACGAGAGCGTAGCGCCTGTTTCTGCGGTCTATCACTGTGTGTATAGCCACTCTGGTGCGGCTGAAGCTCCTGCTGTATCTATTATATCTTTTACCCCGAGCCCTCATTCGCACGACAATTCGTGGAAATGAGATAAAACCAGTGTTAGCTATTTATAAAAGAACGAGTGCAACACCTCTAGAAGGGGTGAAGGACAGCGGCACCGGTGACGTCACAGACAGCGCACGGAAAATTTGCCCCTGATTTAGCAACGCCCACCTTTGCGCTCATTGGTTAACAGGCGCTCAGGCGGTGAAAAGCCAATGAGACCATGCAAATACAGCTGGGGGGAAAGGGGAAAGGGGACGTGACAGTAAGCCAGGGTAGGGGGCCGCAAGGGTGAAGAATGTATGTAGAGCTGTGGCAGCACAGCACAGTACCAAAGCTGATCCCTGGTGATCCAACAGTGTTATTATTGGTCTCAGCCTCTCTTCCTATTCCTTCAGGATAGTAGGGCCATTTAGTGGAAAGGAGTTGCTCGCACAGAGCTGGTGGAAGCTGAGCTTGGTCTGCATCCACAGTATTGTCTGCATCCTCAGTTCCTAAGCTTTCCACAACATAAGCAGATCTGGTCTAGACAGTTCTAAAGGTACTTTCACACTTGCATTTTTATTTTCCGGCATAGAGTTCCGTTGTCGGGGCTCTGTGCCGAAAAGAAACGCTTCAGTTACAGATAATACAACCGCATATTGAACGTATCCGCTTGTATTAACTTTAACTATTTTTTAACATTGCCAAAACTGATCCGTTTTGAACTCCATTGAAAGTCAATGGAGGACGGATCTGTTTTCTATTGTGGCAGATTGTGTCAGAGAAAATGGATCCGTCCCCATTGACTTGCATTGGGGGTCATGACCCCAGGGTGCAAAGAATACCGCAGCATGCTGCAGTATTTTCTCAGTCCAAAAAAACGTTCAGTGACGTTCAGTCACTGAACGTTTTTTTGGACTGAGAAAATACTGCAGCATGCTGCAGCATGCTTCTGTTCAAGAAGACATCCTGATGCATACTGAACAGATTTCTCTCCATTCAGAATGCATGGGGATAATCCTGATCAGTATTCTTCCAGCATAGAGCCCCGATGACGGAACTCAATGCCGGATCTTCCAAACGCAAGTGTGAAGGCACCCTTAGGGGGGTTTTGTCCATATATTGACTCCACTCTATAATGCCACCGCAGCCTCCACAAATCTTCTCAGATTTCTCCTCCTCCTCTTGTGCCCCCCAATTTGGCTCTCATGTCCTGTCTAACACACAATCATCACAGGCCTCACCCTCCTCACCACTTTTCTCAGACTGTGATATATCATGGTGATCTCCTTGGCCCTATTCCCCGCTCTGTACTTTCCCCAAATGCCAATGTTTCTGCCCCACCACCAATACGGTAGCCAGTGCAGTTTCTATGTAAAATTTCTCAATTTCTCTCAGGGCAAGTGTCAAAAAACTCCCCCTGCACATCAAAACTGCCCAATGAAATCATTTCAGAACAGTACTTGTAACCGTCTCACCATATATATTTTTTTTTACTACATGGGGCCCCACTCACTTAGGTCTGGTTCACACCTGAGCGTTTTACAGCGCGTTACTACTGTAAAATGCTCAACAGACGAAAATCCATGTTTCCCTATGGGTATGGTTCTCACCTGAGCGTTTTACAGCGCGTTTGAACGCGCTGTAAAACGCCCTACGCCCAAAGAAGTTCAGGAGCTTCTCTGGGGCGTTTTGTCGAGCGTTCGCGCCCATAGGCTTTAATGGGAATGCACCAAAATGGACTTTGCGCATTTGCGACTTTAAAAACGTGCGTACGAACGCTTCGCACGTAGCAACAGGCCACACCCTGATGTTTAGCCACATATCTAGGCCTAGTGTAGAAGATGGAGGAATCTGTATGTGACAGTGAATCCCTGATTAGGTTTATGCAGGAGAAGCGCTGCCTGTATGACATACAAGATGCCAAATACAAGAATCGGCGAAGCAGGCAGCAGGCACAGGAAGATATTGGAAAAAAGTTCTGGCCAGATTGGAACAGTATGGGAAAGCATGTGAAAGAAGGAAAAGGTATTGACATGTGTGTTAATGTGTTCAAGGTGTGCCAACTGTAAGTTATAGTATATGCACAGCCAGTGGCATAGCTAGATATGAATGAGGCCCACGGCAAATTTTTTAATGGGGCCCCCTCCCCCTGTTATTTTTTCACAACCCCTCTCTTTCATGCTGACCCCTTTCCTGTGGCTAGTAAAGATCACTCTCTCAGACCAGGTCCAGCCGCTGTTCCATCCGTTTTCTACACTGTCTATACTGCCACTGTATATAATTTCATTGTGTAATAAAGTTTAGGGGCCCTGACAAATCTTTTAGTACTTCTCCTCCTCCTATTGGATAGGCCCCTTCTGGGTCAGGGCCCCAAAGCCGGCGCTTCCCCAGCTTCCCCTATAGTTACGCCCCTGTGCCCAGCTATTACATCTGTGATTACTAGCTCAACATGAGTAGAACGCAGAATGCAGATGCCACCACCAGCTACTATTGTTGTGTGTTGTGCGAGTGGGTGTGCGCATAATTTAAAACGTGCAAATTGTAAATTAAAAAAAAAGGGTCGGAACATAGTCAAATTCAAATTCACTTTATTCTTAAAAAAACAACTACCAATGGAACACAGAGAATAAAAGGCAAGAAGTCTTTATGGGTATTATACAGGCATAATAATATTTAAGATTGTATTGCTTGCAATTGCCATGGCACCTCCCCCTCTGGTGACATGAAATAGGACGCAAAGTTGGCCCTAACGGTGGCTCCATGTCTGTTACCACGGACACCGTGCTATTTGTACTCTCCATGGAATGCACCAATGAATCCTCAAAATCTGGCGTACAAAATTGTGAAGGGCACAAGCTGCCTTAACCGCATAGATGGCGTTCTCCAATTTCAGGTTGATTGGAGAGTGCAGAAAGCGCTATTTGTTAGACAGTATGCAAATGCACACTCCACCACCCTGCGTGCTCGGGTTAGTCTATAATTAACCACTTCAGCCCCCCTAGCTTAAAGGGAACCTGTCACTGGGATTTTGTGTATAGAGCTGGGTATAGAGATGGGCTGCTAGATGGCAACTAGCACATCCGCAGTACCCAGTCCCCATAGCTCTGTGTGCTTTTATTGTGTAAAAAAACTGATTTGATACATATGCAAATGAACCTGAGATGAGTCCTGTCCCTGGACTCATCTCAGGGACAGGACTCATCTCAAGTTCATTTGCATATGTATCAAATCGTTTTTTTTTTTACACAATAAAAGCACACAGAGCTATGGGGACTGGATATTGCAGACGTGCCAGCGGCCATCTAGCAGCCCATGTCCCTAGCTCTATACACAAAATCCTGGTGACAGGTTCCCTTTAAACACCCTTAACCACTTCAGCCCCCCTACCTTAAACACCCTTAAAGACCAGGCCACTTTTTACAATTCCGCACTACACTACTTTCACCGTTTATTGCTCCGTCATACAACTTACCACCCAAATGAATTTTACCTCCTTTTCTTCTCACTAATAGAGCTTTCATTTGGTGCTATTTCTTTCTTGCTGACATTTTTACTTTTTTTGATATTTTACTTTTTTTGATGAAATTTTTGCAAAAAAATGATATTTTTCACTTTATGTTGGAAAATTTGTCAAATAAAACTACATTTCTCTAAAAAATTTTCTCTAAATTTATTGTTCTACATGTCTTTGATAAAAAAAAATGCAATAAGTGTATATTTATTGGTTTGGGTAAAAGTTATAGCGTTTACAAACTATGGTGCAAAAAAGTGAATTTCCGCACTTTGACTTTCTGAGCACCTGTCCTGTTTCCTGACGTACTACAATGCCCAGACAGTAGAAATACCCCATAAATGACCCCATTTCCGAAAGTAGACACCCTAAGGTATTCACTGAGGGGCATAGTGAGTTCATGGAAGTTTTTATTTTTTCTCACAAGTTAGCGGAAATTGATTTTTTTTTTTTTTTTTTACAAAGTCTCATATTCTACTAACTTGTGCCAAAAAATACAATTTTACATGAAATCACCATACCCCTCACAGAATATCTTGGGGTGTCTTCTTTCCGAAATGGGGTCACTTGTGGGGTATTTATACTGCCCTGGCATTTTAGGGGCCCCTAAATCGTGAGAATCCAAATGCGTAAAAATGCCCTGTAAAATCCTAAAGGTACTCATTGGATTTAGGGCCCATTTGCGCATCTTGGATGCAAAAATGTGGCACACATGGGGTATCGCCGTACTCAGGAGAAGTATGGCAATGTGTTTTGGGGTGTATTTTTACATATACCCCTACTGGGTGTGAAAAATATCTCTGTAAATGACAACTTTGTATAAATTTTTTTAAAAAGTTGTAATTTACAGAGATATTTCTCACACCCTGCATGGGTATATGTAAAAATACACCTCAAAACACATTGCCCTACTTCTCCTGAGTACGGCGATACCCCATGTGGCTACTTTTGCATCCAAGATGCGCAAATGGGCCCTAAATCAATGAGTACCTTTAGGATTTTACAGGACATTTTTACGCATTTGGATTCCAAACTGCTTTGACGTTTAGGGGCCCCTAAAATGCCAGGGCAGTAAAAATACCACACAAGTGACCCCATTTCGGAAAGTAGACACCCCAAGGTATTCGCTGATGGGCATAGTGAGTTCATGGAAGTTTTTATTTTTGGCACAAGTTTGCGGAAATTGATTTTTTTTTTTTTTTTTTTTTTTTACAAAGTCTCATATTCCACTAACTTGTGCCAAAAATAAAATTTTACATGAACTCACCATACCCCTCACGGAATACCTTGGGGTGTCTTCTTTCCGAAATGGGGTCACTTGTGGGGTATTTATACTGCCCTGGCATTTGAGGGGCCCCTAAACGTCAGAAGCAGTTTGGAATCCAAATGCGTAAAAATGTCCTGTGAAATCCTAAAGGTACTCATTGGAGTGCGGGCCCTAAGGCCCTTTGCGCATCTTGGCTGCAAAAGTGGCACACATGGGGTATCGCCGTACTCGGAGAAGTAGGGCAATGAGTTTTGGGGTGTCTTTTTACATATACCCCTACTGGGTGTGAAAATATCTCTGTAAATGACAACTTTGTATAAACAATTTTAAAAGTTGTCATTTACAGAGATATTTCTCACCCAGCATGGGTATATGTAAAAATACACCCAAAACACATTGCCCTACTTCTCCTGAGTACGGCGATACTCCATGTGTGCCACTTTTGCAGCCAAGATGCACAAAGGACCTAAATCCAATGAGTACCTTTAGGATTTCACAGGACATTTTACGCATTTGATTCCAAACTGCTTCTGACATTTAGGAGCCCTCAAATGCCAGGGCAGTAAACATCACACAAGTGACCCCATTTCGGAAAGTAGACACCCCAAGGTATTCGCTGATGGGCATAGTGAGTTCATGGAAGTTTTTATTTTTGGCACAAGTTAGCGGAAATGGATATTTTTTTTTTTTTTTTTTACAAAGTCTCATATTCCACTAACTTGTGCCAAAAATAAAATTTTACATGAACTCACCATACCCCTCACGGAATACCTTGGGGTGTCTTCTTTCTAATATGGGGTCACTTGTGTGGTATTTTTACTGCCCTGGCATTTTAGGGGCCCCTAAACGTCAGAAGCAGTTTGGAATCCAAATGCGTAAAAATGTCCTGTGAAATCCTATAAGGTACTCATTGGATTTAGGGCCCTTTCGCATCTTGGCTGCAAAAAGTGGCACACATGGGTATCGACGTACTCGGGAGAAGTAGGGCAATGTGTTTTGGGGCGTATTTTTACCTATACCCTACTGGGTGTGAAAAATATCTCTGTAAATGACAACTTTGTATAATTTTTTTTAAAAAGTTGTCATTTACAGAGATATTTTCACACCCAGTATGGGTATATGTAAAAGTACACCCCAAAACACATTGCCCTACTTCTCCTGAGTACAGAGATACCACATGTGTGCCACTTTTGCAGCCAAGTTGCGCAATTCGGCCCTAAATCCAATGAGTACCTTTAGGACGGTATTTTTACGCATTTTTCTTCTCACGCTTCAGGGCCCCTAAAATGCCAGGGCAGTATAAATACCCCACATGTGACCCCATTTTGGAAAGAAGACACCCCAAGGTATTCTGTGAGGGGTATGGTGAGTTCATAGAAGATTTTTTTTTTGCCCAAGTTAGCAGAATTTGATTTTTTGTTTTTTTCACAAAGTCTCCCTTTCCGCTAACTTGTGACAAAAAGTTCAATCTTTCATGGACTCAATATGCCCCTCAGCGAATACCTTGGGGCGTCTTCTTTCGAAATGGGGTCACATGTGAGGTTTTTGTACTGCCCTGGCATTTGAGGGTCACCGCAATCATTATACGTATGGCCAGCATTAGGAGTTTCTGCTATTCTCCTTATATGGAGCATACAGGTAATGAGATTTTTTTTCCGTTCAGCCTCTGGGCTGAAAGAAAAAATGAACGGCACAGATTTCCTCATTCTCATCGATCGATGTGGATGAAAAAATCTCTGCCAAAAAATATGCAAGAAAAAAAGAGGGGCCTGGCGATTGCCAGGACATAGGAGCTCCGCCCAAACATCCATACCCACTCAGCTCCTATGTCCTGGCAAGCGTGATTTCTCCATTCACATCGATCAATCCATCGGTGTGGAGGAAGACATCTTTGCCAGATTTTTGATACAAAGTGTTTGCCAAAGCATATGAACTCAAACACCTCTCCTCAGCTCACATGCCAGGGCAAACGTACCTGTCCTGCAGAGGAGAAATCTCGTCTTGCAGCGCCGCATACACTGACTTCACGTGTCTTCTGATAGCAGCAATGCTTCTCTCAGAATTCACATCAGTGCTGCAGCGTTTTCGTCGGTTGGTCCGTTGGTCTGTTGGTATACCTGGAAAATAAAGGGTGGTTATGGGGAAAAAAAAAAAAAAAAGAAGAAAAAACAGGCAGCAGGCACATGACTTGAACGTTGCAAACTTTATAAAACCAGAACATTTTAAAACTTTTATAAAACATGAACATAAAAACCTGAACTAACTCAAGATTTTTTTCTTGCTACCTGTTTAATTTTTTATTTTTTTACCATTTCACTCTTTATTTTCCTAGCAGAAACCTCTCCTTTCCCATGGGACAATGTGTAAAGTGTAAATCACACAGAGATGGTGCGAAGTACACTATACGCGTTATCCCAAGTGAAAGGAGAGGTTTCTACCGTTTCACACTTCTGCTGTAGCACACCAGCACCGTCCCTATGTGTTAGGGTCTCTCAAAACCTAGTGTCCTGAGAGACCCTAGAGCCTCAGTGGAAAAAAAAAACTACCTGTGTAGTGCTGTCCCTAGGTCCCTAAGTGTACCTGAGTGTGGTACTTCCGGAAACACTCTCCAAGGCATAGGGCAGGGTGGTCAGGACAGTCAGGACAGAAATAACGGGTGTCACGCCTTATTCCACTCCTGCTACAGACACGACATTTTTTCGGGGTGGCGGTTGGTTTGAGGTACCCGGCACAACGCTAGGGAAGTGCCGCTCGTGTAGACGGCTAACTACACTGGTGGATGGGGCCACGGAACCTCCTGGGTACAGGAGGTTCTCAACGATCTCTTCCTGGAATTTTAGGAAAGATCCAGTTCTCCCAGCCTTACTGTAGAGAACGTAACTATTATATAGAGCCAATTGAATCAGATAAACAGACACTTTTTTATACCAGCGTCTAGTCTTTCGGGAAACCAAATAAGGGGCCAACATCTGGTCGTTGAAGTCCACCCCTCCCATGTGGAGGTTATAGTCGTGGACTGAGAGGGGCTTTTCAACGACACTGGTTGCCCGTTGAATTTGTACTGTCGTGTCTGCGTGAATGGAGGAGAGCATGTAAACGTCACGCTTGTCTCTCCATTTCACCGCGAGCAGTTCGTCGTTACACAGTGCAGCCCTCTGCCCCCTTGCAAGTCGGGTGGTAAGAAGCCGTTGGGGGTAGCCCGGCGACTAGGTCGCGCGGTGCCGCAGCAGCCAATCTGTTCTAGGAACAAATGCTTGAAGAGGGCCACACTTGTGTAAAAGTTGTCCACGTAAAGATGGTACCCCTTGCCGAATAAGGATGACACCAAGTCCCAGACTATCTTCCCACTGCTCCCCAGGTAGTCAGGGCAACCGACCGGCTCCAGGGTCTGATCTTTTCCCTCATAGATCCGAAATTTGTGCGTATAGCCTGTGGCCCTTTCACAGAGCTTATACAATTTGACCCCATACCGGGCGCTTGCTCGGGATGTACTGCTTGAAGCCAAGGCGCCCGGTAAAATGTACAAGGGACTCGTCTACGCAGATGTTTTGAGCAGGGGTGTACAAATCTGCAAATTTCTGGTTGAAATGGTCTATGAGGGCCGAATTTTATGGAGCCGGTCAAAAGCTGGGTGGCCTCTGGGACGGGAGGTGGTGTTGTCACTAAAGTGCAGGAAGCGCAGGATGGTCTCAAAACGTGTCCTGGACATGGCAGCAGAGTACATGGGCATGTGATGAATTGGGTTCGTGGACCAATATGACCGCAATTCATGTTTTTGGTTATGCCCATGCTGAGGAGAAGGCCCAGAAAAGTTCTAAGTTCGGAAACTTGGACTGGTTTCCACCGGAAAGGCTGGGCATAAGAGCTTCCCGGGTTGTCGGCGATAAATTGAGTGGCATATCTGTTTGTTTCTGCCACGACTAAGTCAAAGAGCTCCGCAGTGAAAAACAGCTCAAAAAACCCCAGCGCCGATCCTATCTGAGCTGTTTCCACCCGAACTCCTGACTGGGCGGTGAAAGGGGGAACTACTGGTGCGGCTGAAGATGGGGGCTGCCAATCAGGGTTTGCCAGCACCTCAGGGACTCTAGGGGCTCTACGGGCCTGTTGTCTTTGCGGTGGCTGCGACGGGAAACTATTGCACGTGCCACCGTACCAGCTTCTACTGCCCTTCTGGTGCTCGCCACTTCACCATGTTCTACGGCAGTGCTGGTAGAAGGTCCAGGACGGGCTGCGCTGCTGGTGTATGCCTCACCACGTAATCCGGCAGCGCCAGCCCCACTCTGCTGCCCTTGAAGCGGATCCTGCGCAACCTGTGGTCTAGCGACACGGGGCCGGGTGCGCCTGGTTCTATCAGGGACCTCCACCTCCTCGTCAGAACTTTGGGTCAGAGAGCCACTGCTTTCTACAGGTTGGTATTCTGACCCGCTGGATTCGTCAGATGAGGGTTCCCACTCCTCATCCGACTGGGTCAGAATCCTGTAGGCCTCTTCAGAGGAATACCCCTTGTTTGACATTTGGCCGTCTAAATTTAGGGGTATTCCTGAGACTACCAAGAAAAAAGCAAGCCTGTCTTACAATTGAGAGGGTAGCGAAGTACAGAAGCCGCTGCGATTGATAAAAAATATCAAAACTGATTTTTTATCGCCGCAGCGCTTGTGAAGGATTGTGCAGTGATTACAAAAAAAAATTTTTTTGTCACTGCGGCGGGAGTGGCGTGGGTGAGCGCACGTGTGGGCGACCGATCAGGCCTGATCGGGCAAACACTGCGTTTGGGGTGGAGGGCGAACTAAAGTGACACTAGTACTATTATATATCTGACCGTGATCAGTTCTGATCACTTACAGATACTATAAAAGTACAAGCGCTGATTAGCGCTACGCTAATCAGCGAACCAGTGACTGCGGTGCGGTGGGCTTGGCGCTAACGCTAACTACCTACCAAAGGGGACTAAACTAAGCTAAACCTAACAGTCAATCTTAGTGAAAAAAAAAAAGTGACAGTTTACACTGATCACTTTTTCCCTTTCACTGGATGATTGACAGGTGCTGAAAGGGGTGATCAAGGGGTTAATTTGGGTGATGGGGGCTGATCAGGGGGCTATGTGTGGTGCTTGGTGTACTCACTGTAGAGGTGTGCTCTCTCCTGGGTCCAACCGGCGAAAAGGACCCAGGAGAGAGCACAAGCTCATTTAATCCATCATATTTACTAATATGATGGGTTAAATGGCTCCTGATTCGTTTTTTTGAATGTCATCAGCCCGCCAGCGCTGCCGATTGGCTGGCAGGCTGATGACCAAGTTCTTCTGAATTCACCGCTATGCGCGATCTGCGCATGCGCGGGCGCTTGTGCCCGAAATCTCGCGCATCGCGAGAGGACGCCCCGATGCGTCCAAACAGAAGATCCCGGCCGCCCGCAGGACGCAATCCTGCGTACGGCGGTCGGGGACTGGTTAAAGGATAACTGTCACATTTAGACCCAAATTTCAATGTTCATATATGTAGTTACCAATAACATGATATTCCAGAATCAATAACTATTAGACTTACTCGCCCCATATTTCATAAGATCCAGCCCTTAGCAACCAGTCTGCACAAAACTGCAATTTCCTTATTCAGTTAAGATGGCTGCTGCTGCCGCCCTCACCCTGAGGCTAATCCCGCCTGCCCTCACTACCCACAATGCATTGAGCTCCTCGTGCACTAGTTTCTGCACCTCAACCAATAGGTGCTCTCCACACTAAAACACGCCCCCCTCCTGCTATCACATACACAAGTGGTAGAACTGTGTGAACATTCTCTGTTTCGTGGACAAAGAAAACTAATGGTAAACTAGTCTTTATAATATAATAGCACTGCCTTACACTATATATATTCTGTCATGGGGACACATCTGTGCTGTATCACTGCTGTGATAGGGAGACATACACGGGCTGCAGAATTACTGTCGTGGGAACACATATGTGCTGTATCACTGCTGTGATAGGGAGACATACACGGGCGGCAGAATTACTGTCATGGGGACACATATGTGCTGTATCACTGCTGTGATAGGGAGACATACATGGGCGGCAGAATTACTGTCATGGGGACACATATGTGCTGTATCACTGCTGTGATAGGGGGACATACATGGGCGGCAGAATTACTGTCATGGGGACACATGTGCTGTATCACTGCTGTGATAGGGGGACATACATGGGCGGCAGAATTACTGTCATGGGGACACATCGAGGGTTAACAGCCAAACAAAACTCTATATTTATTGCCCTGATTCTACGGTTTACAGGAACACCCCACATGTGGTCGTAAACTGATGTAAGGACAGGCGGCAAGGCACAGAAGGAAAGGAGCGCCATATGGTTTTTGGAAGGCAGATTTTGCTGGACTGATTTTTACATGCCGTGTCCCATTTGAAGCCCCCCGATGCACCTTTACAGTAGAAACTCACAAGAATTTACCCCATTTTGGAAACTAGGGGATAAGGTGCCGGTTTTATTGGTACTATTTTGGGGTAAATATGATTTTTAATTGCTCTATATTACATTTTTTGTGAGGCAAGGTAACCAAAAAAAGGCTGTTTTGGTACTGTTTTTATTTTTTATTTTTTACAGGATTCATCTGACAGGGTAGATCATGTGTTATTTTTATAGAACAGATCGTTACGGACGTGGCAATACCCAATATGTATACTTTTTATTATTTATTTAAGTTTTACACAATAATAGCATTTTTTAAACAAAAAAATGATGTTTTAGTGTCTCCATATTCTGAGAGCTATAGCTTTTTTATTTTTTGACTGATTGTTTTAGTTATGGTCTCATGTTTTGCGGGATGAGGTGTCGGTTTGATTGGTACTATATTGGGGGGGCATACGCCTTTTTGATCGCTTGGTGTTACAATTTTTGTGATGTAAGTTCACAAAAATTGCTTTTTTTGGCACTGTTTTTATTTTTATTTTTTTACGGTGTTCAGCTGAGGGGTTAGATGATGTGATATTTTTATAGAGCAGGCCCTCACGGACGCGGGGATACCCAATATGTATACTTTTTTTATTTATTTAGGTTTTACACAATCATTTTTTAAACAAAAAAAATCATGTTTTAGTGTTTCCATAGTCTGAGAGCCATAGTTTTTGCAGTTTTTAAGCAATTGTCTTAGGTTGGGTATCATTTTTGCGGGATGAGGTGACGGTTAGATTGGTACTATTTTTGGGGTCATATGACTTTTTGATCGCTTGCTATTACACTTTTTGTGATGTAAGGTGACAAAAAAATGGCTTTTTGACAAAGTTTTTATTATTATTTTTTTACAGTGTTCACTTGAGGGGTTAGGTCATGTGGTATTTTTATAGAGCAGGTCCTTACGGACGTGGCGATACCTAATATGTCTACTTTTAAAAAAAAAAAATTACATTTAACACGAAAAAGCATTTTTAAAACAAAATAAATCATGTTTTAGTCTCAGAGCCATAGTTTTTTAATTTTTAGGGCGATTGTTTTTGGTAGGGGCTCATTTTTTGCAGGATGAGGTGACGGTTTTATTTTGGGCGGCATACGCCTTTTTGACCGCTTTGTGTTAGAATTTTTGTCATAAGGTGACAAAAAATGGCTTTTTTTTACATGGTTTTTATTTTTTATTTTTTACGGTGTTCACCTAAGGGGTTAGGTCATGTGATATTTTTATAGAGCTGTTTTTTACGGACGTGGCGATACCAATTATGTATATTTTTTTTATTTTTTATGAGAAACAGATTTGAAAAAAGACAATTTTTATTTTATTCTCATTTAAATTTTTATTTATTTATTTTTTACCTTTTTTTTTTTTTTTTTTGTAACTTATCAAGACTCATCTGGATCCTGAAGATCCAGTGGGCCTGATCACTGTACAGTGCATTGCAATAGTCATCTATTGCAATGCACTGTATAGTCAGTGCTACATTTACACTAAGGCTGATGAGACCCTCAGGGTCTCATCAGCCTTAGGTAACTTGGCAACCAGGACGCCTTTGTAAGGCGTCCGGTTGCCATGGCAACCATCGCGCCGCTGCGATCGCAGCAGCAGCGCGATAGAAGAGAGAGGGAGCTCCATCCCTCTTAACCCCATGGATGCCGCGGGCGACTGCTGACCGCGGCATCTATGGGGTTAACGCCCAGATCGGTGTTAGCACCGATCTGGGTGTGCAGCAGAGTGTTAGCTGTAAGTCACAGCTAACACTCGCTGCTGAATACAGCCGGCAGCAGGAGGAGTGAAGCAGAGGGGGGGAACAACCAGGAGGAGGAACGGAGGGGGCAGCGGGGGACATATGGAGGCATATGGGGGCAATGATGGCCGCATGTGGGGGGCAGTGGGGGCATTTATTTATAAAAAGGCACTGGGGGCACGGCAGCAGACTGGGGCACTAACGCGATTTCAGACTGCAGTCTCCAGAGTGGAGATCGCAGCCTGAAACCGGCATAATAGAGAGCTCTCACTTCCGGGAGCGCGCACGTACAAGTTACTGTGCGTCTCCTGTCCTCCAGGAGATAGCCGGACCTCACATAGCAACCTGTTTTTAGGCTAAGGTAAAAATAGGCGCTGAGGGGGGCAAAATGAGAGTTTTATAGGGGTCCAGGGATAATGAAAAAAAAATGAAGATGGCCACTAATGTCATGAAGATGGTCTCTATTAAGATATTGAAAAAAAAAAATGTGACAGTTATCCTTTAATGACCAGGCCACTTTTTACAATTCTGCACTACACTACTTTCACCGTTTATTGCTCCGTCATACAGCTTACCACCCAAATGAATTTTACCTCCTTTTCTTCTCACTAATACAGCTTTCATTTGGTGGTATTTCATTGCTGCTGACATTTTTACTTTTTTTGCTATTCATCAAAAATGACCGAAATTTTTGCAAAGAAATGACATTTTTCACTTTCTGTTGTAAATTTTTTTTTAAAAAACTACATTTCTATATAAATTTTTCGCAAAATTTATTGTTCTATATGTCTTTGATAAAAAAAAAAAATCCAATAAGTCTATATTTATTGGTTTGGGTAAAAGTTATAGCATTTACAAACTATGGTGCAAAAAAGTGAATTTCGGCATTTTGAAGCAGCTCTGACTTTCTGAGCACCTGTCATGTTTCTTCAGGTGCTAGAATGCCAGGAAAGTATAAATACCCCCCAAATGACACAATTTTAGAAAGAAGACACCCCAAAGTATTCGCGGAGGGGCATGGTGAGTTCATGTATGATTTCAATTTTTTTTCACAAGTTAGCGGAAAATGACACTTTCTGAGGAAAAAAATAAAAATAATAAAGTTTCCATTTCTGCTAACTTCTGGCAAAAAAAATAAAAATCTCCCACGGACTCACTATGCCCCTCAGTAAATACCTTGGGGTGTCTACTTCCCGAAATGGGGTCATTTGTGGGGTGTGTTTACTGTTCTGGCATTTTGGGCAGGGCTAAATTGTGAGTAGCCATGTAAAAGCTAAAGGTACTCATTGGAATTTGGGCCCCTTTGCGCACCCAGGCTGCAAAAAAGTGCCACACATGTGGTATCGCCGTACTCAGAAGAAGTAGGGCAATGTGTTTTGGGGTGTATTTTTACATATACCCATGTTGGGTGAGAGAAATATCTCTGTAAATTGACAACTTTGTACAAAAATTTTTAAAAAGTTGTCGTTTACAGCGATATTGTTCACACAAAGTAGGGGTATATATAAAAATACACCACAAAACACATTGCCCTACTTCTCCTGAGTACGGCGATACCACGTGTGACACTTTTTTGCAGCCAAGATGCGAAAGGGGCCCAAATGCCAATGAGTACCTTTAGGATTTCACAGGGCATTTTTACACATTTGGATTCCAGACTTCTTCTTATGCTTTAGGGCCCCTAAAATGCCAGGGCAGTATAAATACCCCACATGTGACCCCATTTTGGAAAGAAGACACCCCAAGGTATTCCCTGAGGGGCATGGCGAGTTCACAGAATTTATTTTTTTTTGGCACAAGTTAGCGGAAATTGATATATATATATATTTTTTTTTTACAAAGTCTCAAATTTCCATTAACTAGTGACAAAAAATAAAATTTTACATGAACTCACCATACCCAGCACGGAATACCTTGGGGTGTCTTCTTTCTAAAATGGGGTCACATGTGGGGTGTTTGTACTGCCCTGGCATTTGAGGGTCTCCGCAATCATTACACGTATGGCCAGCATTAGGAGTTTCTGCGATTCTCCTTATATTGAGCATACGGGTAATGAGATTTTTTTTTTCCGTTCAGCCTCTGGGCTGAAAAAAAAAAATGAACGGCACAGATTTCTTCATTCGCATCGATCAATGTGGATGAAAAAATCTCTGCCAAAAAATGTGCAAAAAAAAAAAAGTATTAAGGCCCCATTCACACGTCCGCAAAAATGTCCGCATCTATTCCGCAATTCTGCGGAATAGATGCGGACCCATTCAGTGTGAATGGGGCCGGCGGTGATGCGGAGAGCACACTATGTGCTCGCCGCATCAGCATTTGCGGACTTCCAGGTTTCGGCCCCCAAACATCCGGCCGCAGCTCCGCAAAAGATAGAGCATGTCCTATTCTTGTCCGCAATTGTCCGGACAAGAAAAGGCATTTTCTATATAGTTCTGGCAATGTGCGAATCCGCAAAATGCGGAAAGCACATTGCCAGTGTCCGTGTTTTGCAGGATCCATGGATCCGCAAAACACATACGGACGTCTGAATGAGCCTTACAGGGGGGTGATTAGTGACAGGGGGTGATCAGGGGGGTGAGATGGGGTGATCAGGGGTTAATCAGTGACAGGGGGGGGGGTGGATGGGGGGATCTGTGTGGTGATTGGTGCACTTACAAAAGTTTCCTTTGGTGGTCCCAAGCAAAAGGGACCACCAAAGGAACGAACAGCAAGCATATCAGACGCTGTTAACAAAACAGCGTCTGATATGCCATTTTTTTTTTAACTTCTACAGCCTGCCAGCGCATGATCAGCGAGATGACGCGCCCGCGCGTCTAGGAGGAACAAACCGACCGCCGCCAGGACGCAATCCTGCGGTCGGCAAGAGGTTAAAGACCCTCCTCTCAAGGGACAGTCCACGGCTTGAGTAGGGCCTCATAAGATGCTCACCCAGAGCAAATGCCTCGTCTCCTACAAAGACGAAAGGCATAGCAGGATCAGCGGTGCCAGGCAGCGTGGTGTTCCCCGGAAGGGCCAGAGCATTGTTATTAAGCATTTGTCTGAGCTGCTTCCAAACGATCCAACATCTATGTATCTGAAGCAGTAGTTGGCATCAGATATGGAAAAAAGAACAATAGAAAAGAATTTCTTATAATTAAAAAAACGACTACCACTCCTCTTGGGTTTGATAACGCAGATATGATTTCTGTCTAGCGCTCCCACACAGTTTGGAAAATTGCATGTTTGGTAAAATGTTTCCGCAATTTTCAGCCACTCCTCCTTGTAGCATAAAGGACATCCCATATGACACAGCATGTCTCCTGGATGATGTTGCTTGCTGTCGATTTTCCAATCATGAAGGCATAGTGCAGACTGACCAAGGACTGTCCAGTTGCTAAATACCTAAGAAATGGAAAATGAAAGAACATATAAATTAATTGATGTTTATATCTCTTTTCAACAGTCAATATCCTCAAAGATAAGTGTAAGAGCCTCAAGGATGCCTTCATGCGGCACAGACGCAAGGAGCGAGAATACAGGAGTGGAGCTGCTGCAAGTGCCCCATCCAGCTATGTTCATGCAGAACAAATGGAATTCCTAATTCCCTGCACAGAAATGCATAGGTGAGTTAAGTGCATCCCAATGTTTGTGAGGGTCAGGTGTAACATTACATTTATTCACAATCATATATTGCACATACTTATGTATAATTTCCTGTTAACAGCACCGACAGTAGCTGGGAGCCTACTCAGAGGCAGGAGGAGGAAGAGGAGGAGGCCACCCGGGAAAGTGAAGCCTGCGGCTCTACGGGGCCCCCAAGTCCAATCCCACCCCATCATCAGCAACCCCCACACCTACTGCCCCACCTGCCATGG
The DNA here is from genome assembly GCA_033119425.1 of Bufotes viridis. Taxonomy (NCBI): domain Eukaryota; kingdom Metazoa; phylum Chordata; class Amphibia; order Anura; family Bufonidae; genus Bufotes; species Bufotes viridis. The sequence continues at coordinate 52,024,514 of CM065598.1, forward strand.
AACCTGCCCGCAGTTGGACTATGCGTGCCAGAAGAAAGAAGCCTGAACGCGAAGAGGACAGGCTCATCGATTGCCTTGATGGCCCATCCGGCCCCCAAGCTGTCGTGCAAGGCCCTTTTCCTCCTCAGCTTGGAGAACAAAATGAAAAAGGTGCCCACTAGTCGACAGACAGAACTACGGGACGCATGGGCGTAGCTATAGGGGGTGCAGAGGTAGCAGTCGCTACCGGGCCCAAGAGCCTGAGGGGGCCCAAAGACCCTTGTGCTGCATAAGAAGACACACAAAGCACTGAGGGAAGGGGGCCCAAGCTGAACTCTTGCACCAGGGCCCATGAGCCGTTAGCTACGCCCCTGACGGGACGCATTAACCAGGTGTATTGACTCCTTCATTCCACTTGATGGCACGACACACCAGACAATTGCACCTCTCCATGCAACACCCATTCACACACACACATCCCAAGCCTACCCACAAACTCCCATGCAACACCCTCACGACACATGGCACCCATGCCCACATTCGTTCTATGGCTATCCCTCCACTAGCCTGGGGCACAGCACCTCCAGCAGCAGCCAAATGCAGGTTTGCGTTCGCACACGTGGAATGAGGGAGGCAATGCTGGAGGACGAGCCTGACTTTGCGCTCCCACAATACCAAAATTTGTGAATTTTACCAAAGTTGTTTCTTAGTCTTTAGCATCATGGATGTCGAACCTTGTTGAGGAGGCAAAATGCCTTGCACGTTGACTTGTTATAATCCCATTGTTATATTGCACTTGTTTTTTGCATCGTTCTTACTGTAATTTATAATTCACTATTTTTAAAAAAAATCTTAATTTAAAGTGTTTGTGTCTTTTATGTTATATTTTGGGGGGGTTGTGGTTTATTTAAATGGGGTTCAATTGCCATGACACCTCCCCCTCTGGTATGTTTGTGATACACATATTTAGGACAGTCACACATGTTATACCCCCTGCACAAACACACATAGGTCACAACTCGCAGCAGCACAACCCACAGGGCACACTAAATATACAGTCACCACACAATGCAAATGATTACTAGTGCCATGATGTGTCTACTTACCGCAAAGTTATGATCAGTCTTTCCACTAGTGCTATGCTGTCCCTCATAAATGTCTCCTGCCATTGCAAAGGGATGGACATCAACCCCAGGAGCTCATCAAAGCTGTTGCAAATGAAAATGGTGAGGGTTAACAATACTGGCAATAAAGCAATGACAAAAAAAATAAAAAATATGATGCTACCATCATAAGGGACACCACAACAATAAGTATTGTATATGTACTAACCTGTTTATGGCCATCAGTGTGTACGAAAAAAATTGTCCTCATGTGCCCGTAGGTTATTGTACATGGCCCAGAACTGTCCTCTTTGCTGTCGGTTCGCAATCATAGGATGGACCCAGAACCGTTGCCTGCTCTGTCTCCTTCGCCTCAAACGGATTATATGCACTGCTGCAACTATTGCTGCAATTCGTCGCCGCTTGCAGAAATCCATGGTTTTTGTACCGACTGCAACCAACACACTTTCCTCTGTACATTAACACACAGGAAATTGATACACAGGAAGTCTCTTTCATGTAGACATGGCTGTTTTTCATTGGACGCCAGAGTGGTCAATCACACGAACGTGCGTACTACGCTCGTTTCCTATTAGCAAAAACGCGCTGTAATACGCCCCTAAAACGCGCCTATCAAATACGCTCAAGTGTGAACCAAGTGTTAGTCTAATCTTGCCTATCCTGTGTATGCATAATAAAATTTATCTTTTATGCAGGGTGCATGAAAGATTATTTTTATTATGCCTACATTCAGGTTAGGCAAGATTAGACTAAGTGAGCGGGGCTATAGCGGCACTATTACCACCACCAACACAACTATTCATGGGGTCCCCAGCCGCCTCTTGAACCTTTCTCAGGGCAGTCCAAAACACAGACTGCTCTCACTCAAGTCATCAACATTAAGACTTTCTTGACTGTCTGTCATAGGGAGTCAGGGAGTTTTGTTACTTCCACTTGGAGGACAAAGCCCTGTCCTGGGTCTTTTGTTGGAACCCCTCCTTATTCCTGACGTTTGTTGACCTAATATACAAACACACAAAGTATGGAGCGGTTTGCAAGTCTTTTTGGAACATAACCTCTTAAAGACTGGGCCTATTTTTATTTTTCCTCCCCACATTCAGATAGCCATAACTTTTTTTCCCATTCACATAGCCATATCAGGGCTTATTTTTTGTGGGACAAGATGCACTTTTTAGTGCCACCGTTTAATTAACCATGTCTTGTATTGGAAAATAGGAATAAAAACTCTTTGTGGGGTGAAATAAAAATTCCACCAGGCTTCTTGGGGTTTTGACATCACAGTGTTCACTGTGTGCTAAAAATGACATGACGTCCTTAGGCCCCATTCACACGTCCGCAGATCCATTAATTTCAATAGGGACAGACGATGTCCCGGCCTGGTCCGCAATTGCGGATCCGCACTTCCGGGTCTGCAATTGCGTTCCCGAAAAAAATAGAACATGACCTATTCTTGTCCGCAATTGTGGACAAGAAAAGGCATTTTCTATGTAGTGCCGGTGATGTGCCAATGTCCGTGTGAACTTGGGGACGTGTGAATGGGGCCTTATTCTGCAGCTCAATATGATTACAGTGATGCCAAACGTGTATAGTTTTTATTTTAACTACTTAAAAAAAAAAATAAAGACAGTTTTCTTTGCATTGCCATATTTTTACAGCCGTTCCATGCTGTTTAAGGGATTGTTTATTTGTGTAATGAACTGTAGTTTTTATCGGTACAATTTGTGGTATGTACGACTTTTTTGGGGGGGGGACAAGATGATATAAAAATGGTGAATCGCATCTTTTTCATTTTTTTTTTTCGTTATGGCATTCTCTGCACAGGAAATTTTGTGTTATGATCGCTATGCTGTGACTCATACACAGCGCTTATATTGGTAGGTATTGGTTGGTATATAGGTAGGGCCAGAGAACCTATATCACCTAATAATGATCTCTCATAAGCAGACTGTGAAGGAAGAGCAGATAGAAAGTGAGATAACTGTGTGGCCCTCCAGGGGCCCAGTTGACAAGGGTCAGAGAGGCTGAGCAGTTGTTAGTAGGAAAGCCACCGGCCAAATTTTCAAAATTAGAAACTTGGCATTTTCCAGGTTAAAGGCCATACTTTGAATGGGCCAGCTAAGAAGCCTGCAGGAAATCCAGGATTCCTCAGAATTGGGAAAGTTCCAAGGGAAACAGTTTTTGACAAGTCAGCAAAGTGGAGCTTATGGTGGACGAGCTCTCAAAAAAGGGAGAATTGGGGTCTTCGTCCAAGTCGAAGGAAAAGTGGAGACGGAGAACACAAATGTTTAATATTAACCTGTTCCAGTGAGGATTGGCAACAACAGTCTAAGACCTCCTTTTAGAGCATTGAGACCTCATAGAATTTAACCCAGATTACAAATTCCTAGGCCCCCTCTATCTTTAGACAAATATAGGGGGAAGCGGGATAACCTAGCATTCCTACCTGCCAAAATATATCTGATTAGCTCTTGATTTAAATAGGTAAAGAAATTAAGAAGTAATTTCGCTGGAGGAGTCTGCAAGAGGTATAGTAGACAAAGCAGAACATTCATTTTGAAGATTTTAGGGATAAGCAAAGTTTTGAAAACTTTGATTTGGCCAATTCGCCAAACTTTGACAAGAAATTACCGTATTTTTCGCCCTATAAGACGCACCGGCCTATAAGACGCACCTGGGTTTTTGAGGAGAAAAATAAGAAAAAAAATATTTTTAACCAAACGGTGTGCTTTTGAAGTAATGGTGGTCTGTGCATGACAGTATTATGGGGGGGGATCTGTGGATGGCACTGTTATGTGGGGGAGATGTGGATGGCACTGTTATGGGGGGATCTGTGGATGACACTGTGATGGGGGGATCTGTGGATAGCACTGTGATGGGGGGATCTGTGGATAGCACTGTGATGGGGAGATCTGTGGATAGCACTGTGATGGGGGATCTGTGGATAGCACTGTGATGGGGGATCTGTGGATAGCACTGTGATGGGGGATCTGTGGATAGCACTGTGATGGGGGCATTTATAAATGACACTGTAATGGATTGGATCTGTGGATGACACATATATAGCATCTTATGCTATATGTGTCATCCACAGATCACTCCAATTACAGTGTCATCCACAGGTGCCCCCATTACATTGCTATCCAAAGATATACCATTTATAATCTTTATTAATGTCCTCTATTCCCTATAATCCCAGTACAGTAGCTGTATGCTAACCTGCTATACCGATCCTCTAGCAGGCAGAGCGGTGTGGCGGCAGGCTGCTGTGTAACGTCCTCACTGACGTCATCTGCCTGCTCCTCCTGCTTCATTCATAAAGTGAAAGGAGCAGGCAGATGACGCCAGTGAGGACGTTACACAGCAGCCTGCCGCCACACCGCTCTGCCTGCTAGAGGATCGGTATAGCAGGTTAGCATACAGCTACTGTACTGGGATTATAGGGAATAAGGGGACATTAATAAAGATTATAAATAGTAAAAAAACAGGCACGCTGTGAGCGGCGGGCCGCCCGCCGCGTGTTGACAGGCTCCGCCCCCTCCTCCTTCCATGCTGATACATCGCAGGCTGTGCGATGTATCAGCTTTAACTATAGGAAAATGGTAGTATTCGCCATATAAGACGCACTGCCATTTCCCCCCCACTTTTGGGGGAATAAAAGTGCGTCTTATATGGCGAAAAATACGGTAGATTTGTTATAAATTAATCGGTCATAAATCGCAAAATCAGGTATACCCAGGCCACTGGGCCTAATCATAGTCATCCCACTTGGTGACCCAATCCCAGTGTGAAGGCTTGGAACTTAAACTGCAGGGAGAGTGTATTGCCATGTGCATTACGTTCTAGTGCACGCACATTCATAGTTAACCCCTTTGGGACACATGACGTACCGGTACGGCATGTTTCCCGAGTCCTTAAGGACACATGACATACCGGTACGTCATGTTTCTTAACGGCGATTGCGGCGGTGAAGGGGTTAATACAAACGGGATGCCCGCTGAAATCATTCAGCGGGCATCCCGACACAACGCCGAGGGGGGTCATGTGACCCCCCGTATCGGCGATCGCAGAAAACCGCAGGTCAATTCAGACCTGCGGTTTTCTGCGTTTCCGGTCCATTCGGGTCTCCGGTGACCCGATGAACCGGAAAAGAATGGTGATCGGTGGTGTAATATCACACCACCAATCACCATTCTTGAATTGTGTGCGTTGGTGGTGGTAGTGGCTGCTGATTGGTCCGGGGAGAGAGGCGGGTGATTCAAACACCCAGCGCTCCTCTCTCCCCTCCTCTTTCTCCCGCTGCTGCCGACGTGCCCGCACCTGCCCGCACCGCTCCAGCTCTGCTTCTTCTCCATCCTTGCTCCCCCCCTGCTCCATCCAGAACCCTCCTGCACCCTCCAGGTAGGTTAGGGTCAGTGACGGAAAGGTCTATTTAGGCAGGGCTAGGAAGGGATAGTGTAAGTTTTAGGGAAAGAAAAAAAACTTTTTTTTTTCAGTGCCTCTGGTGGTTGGGGTCCACAGACCCCTAAAACCAACCCAGGGGTTCTGACCCCCCCACCCGCCGCCCCCCTCCACCATCCCCCAACCGCCGCCCTCCTCCGCCACCTACCTCCACCACCCTCCGCCACCTACCTCCACCACCCTCCGCTGCCACCCCCACCAGCCGCCCTCCTCCGCCACCTACCTCCACCACCGCCGTCCTCTTCCGCCACCTACCTCCACCACCCGCCGCCACCTACCTCCACCACCAGCCGCCCTCCTCCGCCACCTACCTCCACCACCGCCGTCCTCCTCCGCCACCTACCTCCACCACCAGCCGCCCTCCTCCGCCACCTACCTCCACCACCGCCGCCCTCCTCCGCCACCTACCTCCGCCACCTACCTCCACCACCCGCCGCCCTCCTCCGCCACCTACCTCCACCACCCTCCGCTGCCACCTCCACCCGCCGCCCTCCTCCACCACCCGCTGCCCTCCTCCGCCACCTACCTCCACCTCCGCCGTCCTCCTCCGCCACTCTTTTTGTAATTCTTAGTACGCGAACACCCGCCCCAACACACACGCACATTGAATAAAGTTTGACACACACGCACACACACGCACACACACCCATGGCCCACCGGATGTTCTCAGTGGAGGAGGCATACGCCCAGAAGCTCTCCGACACCGAGAGCGCCAGTGAGGATGACGATGACCCCACCTTCCTCCTGTCATCTGCATCCTCCTCATCATCATCTGATGATGATGAGCCCCCAAGGCGGCGGAGACGCCGCCAGGTGGAGCCAGGGGCCCCACATGCTAGGGACTCTGTGGCCCACACCAGTACGAGCAGCCCTGGGGCTCGTACTGGTTTCCCGGCCCACCAAATAAGCACACCGGAGCCCCCCACCGGTGAACTTAGCTGGTGTCCCCCAGTGGACTATGAACCTGTGATTCCGGATTTCGTTGGCAATCCTGGAATCCAGATTCCCACAGTGGGGTTCACTGAAATAGACTATTTCAGTTTTTTTTTCAGTGACCCGCTGGTGAATCTGATGGTGGAGCAGACGAATCTGTACGCCCAACAGTTCGTCGCTCAGCACCCAGGTTCCTTTTGGCTAGGCCCGGTGGCTGGACGCCAGTCAGTGCAGCCGAGATGAGGACGTTTTGGTGCCTCGTGCTGCACATGGGCCTAGTGCAAAAACCAAGCGTCAGGCAATACTGGAGTGGGGACGTCCTCTACCAGACCCCACTGTACAGTATGGCCATGACGCGCTCAAGGTTTGAGGCCATCCGGAAATGCCTGCATTATGCAGATAATGCAGCATGTCCCCCAAGGTGATCCCGCCTATGACCGGCTGTACAAGATACGGCCGATCATCGATCACTTTGGGGCCGCATTCGCGCAGGCCTACGTACCTGGAAGGGAGGTCGCGGTTGATGAGTCTCTCGTTGCGTTCAAGGGGAGACTCAGTTTCCGCCAATACATTCCAACTAAGCGGGCGAGGTATGGCGTCAAAATGTACAAAATTTGTGAGAGTGCCTCAGGGTACACTTACAAATTTCGTGTGTACTGAGGGACGAGATTCCCGTATTTAACCCCCAGAATGTCCCCCCACTCTGGGTGTTAGCGGGAAACTCGTGTGGGACCTTATGTACCCACTACTGGATAAGGGTTACCACCTGTACGTGGATAACTTTTATACCAGTATACCCTTGTACCAGGCCCTCTACGCCAGATCCACGTTCGCTTGTGGGACCGTGCGGAAAAATCAGCGCGGCCTCCCTGCCCACCCCTCCAGGTACCTATCCCCAGGGTGAGACCCGTGCCCTTACTTGTGGAAACCTGCTGTTGGTCAGGTATAAGGACAAGAGGGATTTCCTTATGCTGACCACAATCCACGGTAATGGCACCACCCCAGTCTCTGTGCGAGGATCCTCGGCAACGGTCCTCAAACCCGATTGTATCGTCGACTACAATCGGTATATGGGTGGAGTTGATCTGTCTGATCAAGTTCTCCAACCATATAATGCCATGCGGAAAACCCGGGCATGGTACAAAAAGGTTGCGGTCAACATGGTGCAGGTTGCCATGTACAACGCTTTTGTACTATGCCGAAGCGCTGGCAGCACAGGGACTTTCCTCCAGTTCTATGAGGCAGTCCTCAAGGACCTGATCTTTTCAGACCGGGAAAGAGCAGGTCGGAGTACCTCGGGAATTGGAGGCGCCCGGGTCGTCCCTGGCCAACATTTTCCAGGTGTGGTCCCCATACTGGAAAAAAGGGACGAACCCAAAAAGATGCAGAGTGTGTCACAAGAGGGGATTCGGAAGGACACCACCACTCAATGTGACACTTGCCCCGATCATCCGGGCCTCTGCGTCATCAATTGCTTCAGGGAGTATCACACTTCCATGGAGTACTAAATTTTTATAAGTCCCGACAGTCCCCTAGAAAACATAAAAAGTATGGCTCTAAGACTTTGGAGGCACATAAACATTTTTTTCCCAAAAATATTAGTTTTAGTGCAGGCATCCTCAAAATGCGGCCTTCCAGATGTTGTAAAACTACAACTCCCAGCATGCCCAGCTACAGGTATCAGCAGGGCATAGTGGGAATTGTAGTTTTACAACATCTGAGGGCCGCTTTTGAGGATGCCTGTTTTAGTGTCACCTAAGTCTGAGAGCCATACATATTGGGCATCGCCGCGTCCGTAAAAATCTGCTCTATAAAAATAAAATTTGACCTAACCTCTTTGAAAAACTTCTTAAAAAAAAAAAAAAACTATGTCCAAAAGACATTTGTGTTATTACCTAACACTACAAAAATTGTAATAGCGAGCGATCAAAAAGTTGTATGCACCCCCAAATAGTGCCAATAAAACCGCCATCTCATCCTGCAAAAAATGAGCCCCTACATTATATATTCCTCCCCCAAAAAAAAATGCAGCTACCAGGCTATTTAGATAGTAAAATTATCTTTTTTTTTCCTAAAATGATAATCTAGTGTCAAATCTGAATAAATCAAAAATGTAGACATATTAGGTATCGGCGCGTCCGTAATAATCTGCCCTATAAAAATAACATTAGAACCAACCCCTCGGATGAACGGCGTTAAAAATAAAAAATAAAAACAGTGTTAAAAAATCCATTTATGTCTCCTAACACTACAAAAAGTGTAATAGCGAGCGATCAAAAAGTTGTATGCACCCCCAAATAGTGCCAATAAAACCGCCATCTCATCCTGCAAAAACGAGCCCCTACATTATATATCCCCCCAAAAAAAAAAATGCAGCTACCAGGCTATTTAGATAGTAAAATTATCTTTTTTTTTCCTAAAATGATAATCTAGTGTCAAATCTGAATAAATCAAAAAATGTAGACATATTAGGTATCGGCGCGTCCGTAATAATCTGCCCTATAAAAATAACATTAGAACCAACCCCTCGGATGAACGGCGTTAAAAATAAAAAATAAAAACAGTGTTAAAAAAAGCCATTTATGTCTCCTAACACTACAAAAAGTGTAATAGCGAGCGATCTAAAAATCGTATGCACCCCCAAATAGTGCCAATAAAACCGCCAACTCATCCTGCAAAAATGAGCCCCTACATTATATAGTAACCACCCCCAAAAAAATGCAGCAGCCAGGCTATGGAGATAGTAAAATTATCTATTTTTTGTTCCTAAAATGATAATCTAGTGTCAAATCTGAATAATTCAAAGAAAGTAGACATATTAGGTATTGGCGCGTCCGTAATAATCTCCCCTATAAAAATAACATTAGACCCAACCCCTTACAGGAGCGGTGTTAAAAAAAAAAAAACTGCAAAAAAACAATTTTTGGCCAAAATTTCCGTTTTAATCCATATTTTCCAGTAATAAAGCAAGGGTTAACATTAAAAAATATATATTATTTATTGCCCCAATTCTGTACTTTGCAGAAACACCCCATATGTGGTCGTAAATGGCTATATAGCCACAAGGCAGGGCACAGAATGAAGGGAACGCCATATGATTTCTGGAAGGCAGATTTTGATGGACTGGTTTATTTACACCATGGCCCATTAGAGGCCCCTCTGATGTAGCCTAGACTAGAAACTCCAAAAAAGTGACCCCATCTAAAAACTACACCCCTCAAGGTATTCAAAAATTACTTTACAAACTTTGTTAACCCTTTAGGCGTTCCACAAAAATTAATGGCAAATGTATTAACAATTTTAAAATTTCAATTTTTGTTATATTGCCTCAAAAAAGTATAATATAGAGCAACCAAAAAAAAATTTACCCTAAAATAGTCCCAAAACAACAACCACCATATCCTGTAGTTTCCTGGATGGGGTCACTTTTATGGAGTTTCTACTCTAGGGGTGCAGCAGGGGGCTTGAAAGGGTACATGGTGTAAATAAACCAGTCCCGCAAAATCTGCCTTCCAAAACCATATGGCGTTCCCCTCCTTCAATGTCCTCCCGTTTGGCCAAACAGTAGTTTAGGACCACACATGGGGTGTTTCTGTAAACTAGAGAATCAGGGCAACCCATATTGAGTTTTGTTTGGCAGGTAACCCTCACTTTATGACTGGAAAAAATGGATTATAATGGAAATTTTTCCAAAAATTCCAAATTTCAAAACAGTTTCTCCATCTTCCACAAACTGTTGTGGAACACCTAAAGGGTTAACAACGTTTGTAAACCCAGCTTTGAATACCTTGAGGGGTGTACTTTCTTAGATGGAGTCACTTTTTTGGAATTTGTATGCTAGGGTGCATCAGGGGGGCTTGCAATAGGACATGGTGTAAAAAAAACCAGTCCCGCAAAATCTGCCATTCAAAATCAAAACCCATATGGCATTCCCCTCCTTCAATGTCCTCCCGTTTGGCCAAACAGTAGTTTAGGACCACACATGGGGTGTTTCTGTAAACTAGAGAATCAGGGCAACCCATATTGAGTTTTGTTTGGCAGGTAACCCTCACTTTATGACTGGAAAAAATGGATTATAATGGAAATTTTTCCAAAAATTCCAAATTTCAAAACAGTTTCTCCATCTTCCACAAACTGTTGTGGAACACCTAAAGGGTTAACAACGTTTGTAAACCCAGCTTTGAATACCTTGAGGGGTGTACTTTCTTAGATGGAGTCACTTTTTTGGAATTTGTATGCTAGGGTGCATCAGGGGGGCTTGCAATAGGACATGGTGTAAAAAAAAACAGTCCCGCAAAATCTGCCATTCAAAACCCATATGGCGTTCCCCTCCTTCAATGTCCTCCCGTTTGGCCAAACAGTAGTTTAGGACCACACATGGGGTGTTTCTGTAAACTAGAGAATCAGGGCAACCCATATTGAGTTTTGTTTGGCAGGTAACCCTCACTTTATGACTGGAAAAAATGGATTATAATGGAAATTTTTCCAAAAATTCCAGATTTCAAAATTGTTTCCTCATCTTCCACAAACTGTTGTGGAACACCTAAAGGGTTAACAACGTTTGTAAACCCAGCTTTGAATACCTTGAGGGGTGTACTTTCTTAGATGGAGTCACTTTTTTGGAATTTGTATGCTAGGGTGCATCAGGGGGGCTTGCAATAGGACATGGTGTAAAAAAAAACAGTCCCGCAAAATCTGCCATTCAAAACCCATATGGTGTTCCCCTCCTTTAATGTCCTCCCGTTTGGCCAAACAGTAGTTTAGGACCACACATGGGGTGTTTCTGTAAACTAGAGAATCAGGGCAACCCATATTGAGTTTAGTTTGGCAGGTAACCCTCACTTTATGACTGGAAAAAAATGGATTATAATGGAAATTTTTCCAAAAATTCCAAATTTCAAAATTGTTTCTCCATCTTCCACGAACTGTTGTGGAACACCTAAAGGGTTAACAACGTTTGTAAACCCAGCTTTGAATACCTTGAGGGGTGTAGTTTCTAAAATGGGGTCATTTTTGGGTGGTTTCTATTATGTGAGCCTCACAAAGTGACTCCAGACCTGGACTGGTCCATAAAAAGTGGAATTCAGGAAATTTCGGAAAAATTTCTAAATTTGCTTCTAAGCTTCTAAGCTATGTAACATCTCAAAAAATGAAATGACATTCCCCAAATGCTCCAAAAATAAAGGAGACATATGGGAAATGTAAAATCATCCCTTTTTGGGGGGGGTATTACTGTGTATTCTAGAAGTAGAGAAACTGAAACTTTAAAATTTGCTAAATTTTCAAAATTTTTTGCAAAAATTGTATTTTTTTGACCCAATTTTAGTAGTGTCGTGAAATACAATATGTGACGAAAAAACAATCTCAGAACGGCCAGGGTAAGTAGAAGCGTTTTAAAGTTATCCACACTTAAAGTGACAGTGGTCAGATTTTGAAAAAATGGCCTGGTCCTTAAGGTGAAATAGGGCCGTGTCCTTAAGGGGTTAATCCATTCTGTAAGTACTGTGCCATCAGTATTATAAGTGTAATTTATTGCTGTCTACATCACTGTGCAGTGTATCAAGATTCATAGCTAATCCCTTCTGTTAAAAAGAAAAGCATACAGCACCCTTCATGCGTGCCCCTGCAGGAGCTGTGTCCAAATGGCTCCTTAGTTGAACAAAATAAAGAAATGGAGGCAGCACAAATAAAGTACAGTAGTGGAAAAAATATATATATTCTTTTAATGCATGTTCTGGCAGTCCAAACGCATGCTTTTTAACCCCTTCCCGACATATGACATAATAGTATGTCATAGCGGGAGGTGACTTCCTGCAACTTGACATACTACTATGTCATGCGGATTGAGCAGGCACTGGAGCAGTGCACGCCCGCTCAGTGCAGGGGCCCAGAAGTCACTGATAGCCGGGTCCCTGCTGTATCTGCCAGCATCGCTGTAAAAGCCGATGCCAACGGATTAACCCTTTCTATGCCTCGGTCAGCACTGACCGCAGCATAGAAGGTGTTTGCGGTCAGTGAGTGTTCCCTTCGGGTACCTGCTCTGCGGTAGTGGGGACCCGAATTTTGCGGACCGCACATCGCCGTCACTCTTATAGAAAATGCCTATTCTTGTCCGCAATTGCGGACAAGAATAGCAATATCCAAATCAAGAAATGAATAGAGGCGGCACTCACCACTGCTGTGTCTTCCAGTTTATTTTGTGGTTCTCAAGACATACAAAAAGGGGGCGGCAGGCGGACGCCTTCAACATGCCGCACGCCAAGCAGGCCGCTGCTCGGCGTGCCTCATGTTGGAGGCGTCCGCCCGCCGCCCCCTTTTTGTATGTCTTGAGTACCACGAAATAAACTGGAAGACACAGCAGTGGTAAGTGCCGCCTCTATTCTTTTCTTGAATTGGATATTGTTATATTGAGGACTAGTGTTGAGCGAACCCAGACTGTATAGTTCGGGTTCGTACTGAATTTTGGGGTGTTTGGGACACGGACCCGAACATTTTCAAAAAAGTTTGGGTTCGGGTCCATTGTTCGGCGATTTATTCCCGCTTTCTGAAGGGCTGCACAGGAGCCAATCAGCAAGCATTTTACTTCTTGCCCTTAGAAGCCATCACAGCCATGCCTACTAATGGAGTGCAGCATATGACCCAGCCTTTATAAGCTGCTGCACGTCACTGCTGATTTGAGCTTAGGGAAAGGATGCTGGTGCTGCGATCAGGGACAGAATAGGGCAGAAATCTGGAGAACCTGTGCAACGTTAATCCACAAGATACAGCACATAGAGAGGGAGGGAGCCTCAGCAATCCAACATTTGCCAGGGAGATTTTTTTTTGTAATCCATCTGTTACTGAGGTGGGGGTCGGCGGACATTTTAGGCACTGCAGTGTACTGCATGTCTGCCAGCGTGCCAGGGACATCAGCCTAATCCTATTTTGTAGCTCAGTAAAGGAAAAAAACTTTTTTGTCTGGCTGCTCAAGTCCCCTATATTGCCTTTTGTATGTTTAAGGGGTGACATAGTCCATTTGTCTAGCCTGGGCTCTGTGGTGCCACAGAGCACTTTTGTAAACTATGCACTAAACCGTATATTCCATTACAGCTACCAAATAGTGCATCAGTGTATTTTAGTAAAAAAAAAGTGGTCATCCTGATCCACCAAGCCTATTTTACACCGCCAAAATATATATTTGACATTTCTGCGGTGAAATAGAGAATCCATGTAATTTTGGGGGAAAAACTGTATTTCTTGTCCACAAAACAGTTCTGCATACACCGTCCAACGACATATTTTATATTTCTGCATGGAAATATTGCTTCTTTGTTTTTTATTGAAAAAAAATCTTGAAATACACCGCTTAAATACCGATTTCACATTACAGCTGAAAAAAAGTGCATTATTCTTTTTTGTGTGAAAAAAGCTATATTCTTGCTTCACAAAGCAGTTGTACATACACGGTATAAATATCAAATTTTAATTTACAGCAGTAAAAATCTGCATTTTGGGGTTTTATTGAAAATAGCCGTGTTTTATGCCGAAAAAAACAGTTTTGCATCCGTCGTTTAAATAATTATTTCCAATTTATAGCAGTCTAATACTTAATTTGTGAATTTTGGTGACCAAATCTCTGTTCTGGGTCCCCAAATCTGGTGTCCATACTTAGTATGAATATCTACTGTTAATGTACAGCAGTTAAAAACAGAATTTTGGGGGTTTATTGAAAGAAGCCGTGTTTTAGGCCGAAAAAACTGTTGTGCATCCATCATTTACATAATTATTTCCAATTCATAACAGTCTAATACTGCATTTTTGAATTTTGGTGACCAAATCCGTGTTCTGGGTCCCCAAATCTGGTGTCCATACATAGTATAAATATCTACTATTAATGTACAGCAGTCAAAAACTGCATTTTGGGGGTTTATTGAAAAAAGCCGTGTTTTAGGCCGAAAAAACTGTTGTGCATCCATCATTTACATAATTATTTCCAATTCATAACAGTCTAATACTGCATTTGTGAATTTTGGTGACCAAATCCGTGTTCTGGGTCCCCAAATCTGGTGTCCATACATAGTATAAATATCTACTATTAATGTACAGCAGTCAAAAACTGCATTTTGGGGTTTTATTGAAAAAAGCCGTGTTTTAGGCCGAAAAAACTGTTGTGCATCCGGCGTATAAATAATTAATTTAAATTTACAGCAGTTAAATACTAATTGTCAACTAGTGGCAGGTAAATTGACACCGGAGAGAGACCAATCTTTCAGCTTGGTGGGTGAACGCAAATAATGAGGAGAACATAAAATAAGGGATGTGGGCATGGTCGTGGTGGTGTTGGTGGAGCTCCTGTTGCTGGGTGAGGACGTGGTCGCTTAGCGCCAACTACCGCTCCAAGTCAAACACCTTACTCTGGTGCGAGTAGGCGACAGAATCTGCAGCGTTATTTGATAGGCCCAAATGCCGCTCTACGGATGGTGAAGCCAGAACATGTACAGGCAATTGGGTGGCTGTTGGGTGGCTATTACAAAATCAGCAACTCTAAATCTCAAGCCTTACCTCTAAATATCCCTTGGGAAGACTTGGCTCAGTTGAAATCCAGATATCCCTTAGATTGGCAAGAGTCTGAACTCCCTTACTTAGGAATTAAACTTACATTCCCATGTTTCCTCATTTATAGGCGTAACTATAAACCCCTTCTTTCAACTATGTCCTCTGACTTCTCTCAGTTTTCCATGAAAGACATCTCGTGGGTGGGTAGAGTGCAGCATTTCAGATGATAACCCTTGCAAAATTGATTTATATATTCCGGGCCCTCCCAGTTCCGGTCCCGGAATGGTTTTTCAAAAAAGCACAGTCTATTTTATCCAAATATATTTGGAAATCATCAAAACCTAGAATAGCTCAGACACAACTTTTTTAAGAAAAAGGGCAGGTGGAATAGGTCTTTTCAGCCTTTTTTGTCCTCGTGAGCTTGCAACCTGGTCTCCACATGTTTTCTTTTATACTTATAGTTCCTCTGTTACTTTTGGTACACTTTTTGTACGTTTCATATTGACACCTATTTAGTTGTGTGTAATTCTCTCTTTCTGTGTTCAGCAATCATTAGCTGCATCGTTGCATGAGCGCCTGGTTGGCAGCATCCGAGTGGATGCCCAGGTGCCTTATTTGCGATGCTTTTACCACATCGATCTAATATCTAGTTATCGAACCTGCTATACCTACCACCTTTTAGGGGGCTGTGCCCAACATATTTCACCTCAATTTTTGGTGGCTGCGACCACCATATATTGCTTGAATCCTGGTGGCTGTGTCCACCACATTATATGTTTGCTTAGTGGCTGCGCCCACTATATTTGTCTGATTCCTTTTGTTTGAAAAATTTCAATAAAAATGATTTAACATAAAAAACTACCCAGACATGTCAGAGCTGCTGCTAAAAGTGCGGTCCGTATGTGCGTGCTTTTGGTGTTCTCACTCACCTGTCTGCGGTGCAGCGTAACTTCGGCATTCCTGCTCACCGCCTCATATGCGACATGCCCACCAGGTGGAACTCCAGCTTACATATGCTGGAGAGACTGTGCGAGCATCAGGGGCGATAGTGAAGTTTCAGATGCAGTATGCACGGGTCAGTCGCTCTGTGGATCAGCACCACTTCACCACCAGTGACTGGGCCTGCATGCGAGAACTGTGTACCTTGTTGCGGTCTTTGGAGTACTCAACCAACATGGCCAGTGCTGATGACGCCGTTGCTAGCATTACAATACCCCTTCTATGTCTCCTTGAAAAAAATATTACGGCGATGGTGGAAGAGGATGCGGCACAGGAGGAGGAGAAAGAAAAGGCATTTCACAGGATTTCGGGCCGGTCATACAGAAGTGGCTCAGAGGGTGGGTTCCTGCACCAGCAGAAGCCAGGTACACATGTGGATAGCCAGGGCACACTTCCGGAGGACGAGGAGGATGAGGTAGAGGAGGAGGATGAGGTAGAGGAGGAGGAACCGGTTTCACTGCAGGGTGGCACCCTACACAGCTTAGGGCCATCACTGGAGCGTGGCTGGGGGGATACGGAGGACACAGACGATACACCACCTACAGAGGACAGCTTATCATTACCTCTGGGCCGCCTGGCACACATGAGCGACTACACGCTGCAGTGCCTGCGCAACGACAGCAGAGTTGCCCACTTGTGCTGACTACTGAGTTGCCACCCTGCTGGATCTACAAGGACAATGTGCCCACCTTAATTCCCGCACTGGGACGTGAATTTGAAGATGCGAGACTACAAGCGCACGCTGGTAGACGCGCTCCTGAGGGCATTCCCAACTGACAAGGGGGGACAAGTGGAAGCACAAGGCGAAGGCGGAGGAGGAGGAGAAAAAGGTCGCCAACGCAGCTGTGTCACGGCCAGCTCCTCAGACAGCAGAGTTAGCATGGCCGAGCTGTTGAAAAGTTTTGTCACCGCACCACAGCAAACTGCACCACCAGCTGATAGGGAACGTGTTAGCAAGAGGCAGCATTTCAACAACATGGTGGAACAGTACGTGTGCACACACTTCCACGTACTGACTGATGGTTCTGCCCCATTCAACTTCTAGGTCTCCAAATTGTCCACATGGCCAGAGCTTGCCCTTTATGCCTCTGAGGTGTTGGCCTGCCCTGCGGCCCGTGTATTGTCTGAACATGTATTTAGCATGGCAGGGGGCGTCATTACAGACAAACGCAGCCGCCTGTCCACAGTTAACGTGGACAAGCTCACGTTCATTAAAATGAACCAGGCATGGATCCCACAGGACTTGTCCGTACCTTGTGCAGAGTAGACATTTATAACTGCCTTGCCCTCAACCATACATTCTTGTACTCCAGGGCACCTATTTATTGAATCCTCTTTTTTTAATTGTACCATTATTTTGGGGGCCACCCCAAGTTGAATGAACCTCTCCTCTGTCTGGGTGTCAGGGGCCTAAACTTCTGTTAATCGCCTGCTGCTTTGGCAGGTGACATCAAGCTTGATTTTCTGCTATGGGAACTCTCTCCTCTGTCTGGCTGCTGGGGCCTAAATAACTGAAAGTGGCCTTTTCCATTGCTGGGTGACATGAAGACTGATTTTCTGCTATGGAACCTCTCTCCTCTGTCTGGGTGCCAGGGACCTACATTTCAGATAATCACCTGTTGCTTTGGTGGGTGACATTATCCTCTTTATACTGTCAAATGATCTCTACATTGTCTGGTTGTCAGGGGCCTATATTTCGTTTCATCGCTTGCTGCATTGGTGGGAGACATTATCCTCTTTATGCTGTCAAATGACCTCTACATTGTCTGGTTGTCAGGGGCCTATATTTTGTTTCATCCTCTTTTTACTGTCAAATGACCGCCCCATTGTCTGGTTGTCAGGAGCCTATATTTCGTTTCATCGCTTGCTGCATTGGTGGGAGATATTATCCTCTTTATGCTGTCAAATGACCTCGCCATTGTCTGGTTGTCAGGGGCCTATATTTCGTTAAATCGCTTGCTACATTGGTGGGAGACATTATCCTCTTTTTACAGTCAAATGACCACCCCATTGTCTGGTTGTCAGAGACCTATATTTTGTTTCATCGCTTGCTGCATTGGTGGGAGACATTATTCTCTTTATGCTGTCAAAGGACCTCTACATTATCTGGTTGTCAGGGGCCTATATTTCGTTTTATCGCTTGCTGTATTAGTGGGAGACATTATCCTCTTTTTACTGTCAAATGACCTCTCCTCTGTCTGTGTGTCAGGGGCCTACATAAATGATAATGGCCTGTTCCATTGTAGGTTGACCTGAGGCCTGTGTTGCTGTTACGGGACCGCTCTCCTCTTTGTGTGTGCCATGGTCCTGAATTAGTGAATGAGGCCTGTGGCACTACTGGGTGAAATCAATACTGTTTTGGCATGATTGTATCTCTCCTCTTTATGGGTGACATGGGTCTGAATCTGTGAATGAGGCCTGTGGCATTGCTGGGTGAAATCAATACTGTCTTGGCGTGATTTTAACTCTCCTCTTTGTGGGTCCTATGGGCCTGAATGTTTGAATGAGGCCTGTGGCCCTGCAGGCAGACATGATTCCTTCTTGGCTGTGATGACAACTTCAACTCCCATGTATGGTTGCCATTGGCCTGAGTCTGTGAGTGAGGCCTGTGACATTGCTGGCAGACATGAATCCTTCTTGGCTGTGATGTGAACTTCAACTCCCATGTATGGTTGCCACGGCCCTTAGTCTGTGAATGAGGCCTGTGGCACTGCAGGCAGACATGAATCCATTTTGGCTGTGATGAGAACTTCAACTCCCATAGCATTCCCACCTGACGCCACCCCAACCAATTGGTTAATTTTTATTTATTTTATTTTAAGTCATTTCCCTGTCCAGATTTGTTTTCAGGGGATTACCTACATGTTGATGCCTTTTGCAGCCCTCTAGCCCTTTCCAGGGCTATTTTACAGCCTTTTTAGTGCCCAAAAGTTCGGGTCCCCATTGACTTCAATGGGGTTCGGGGTCAAGTTCGGGTCGAGTTTGGATCCCGAACACGAACATTTTCGTGAAGTGCGCCTCAACTTCTCGAACCCGAACATCCAGGTGTTCGCTCAACTTTATTGAGGACTTTACTTTGGCTGAGCACCACGATACTGCAGCTGTTACAAGTGTGTCATTTTGGGACTGTTACGATTTTTAGTGCACGGCGTGGTGCTGCCCTTTTCTTGTTTCTTCATTTCATACTACGGACAAGAATAGGACATGTTCTATTTTCTTTGTGGAACGTAAGTGCGGACCCGGAAGTGCAGATCCGCAATTCCGGATCCGGGCAGGACATAGTGTTTCCCCATAGAAATGAATGGGTCCGCAATTCCGTTACGCAAAATGCGGAACAGAATTGCGGACGTGTGAATGGGGCCTTACTCTCACTTTTCCTGAACTGCGTGCGCTGGATTGTGACGGTGACAAAGGACTATATGCTGTACTTGAATAATAAAGTACCGTATTTTTCGCCATATAAGACGCACTTTTTTCCCCCCAAAAGTGGGGGGGAAATGGCAGTGCGTCTTATATGGCGAATGCTACCATTTTCCCATAGTTAAAGCCGATACATCGCACAGCCTGCGATATATCAGCATGGAAGGAGGAGGGGGCGGAGCCTGGCAACACATGGCGGGCGGCCCGCCACTCACAGTGTGACTGCTTTCATAACATTTATAATCTTTAATCATGTCCCCTTATTCCCTATAAGCATAGTACAGTAGCGCTCTTCTAACCTGCTATACCGATCCTCTAGCAGGCAGAGCGGTGCGGCGGCAGGCTGCTGTGTAACGTCCTCACTGACGTCATCTGCCTGCTCTTTTCACTTTATGAATGAAGCAGGAGGAGCAGGCAGATGACGTCAGTTAGGACGTTACACAGCAGCCTGCCGCCGCACCGCTCTGTCTGCTTGAGGATCGGTATAGCAGGTTAGCAGAGCGCTACTGTACTATGCTTATAGGGAATAAGGAGACATGATTAAAGATTATAAATGTTATGAAAGCAGTCACGCTGTGAGCGGCGGGCCGCCCGCCGCGTGTTGCCAGGCTCCGCCCCCTAAGCAGTCACTATGGGCCAGATGTTTTAGAAAAGGGGGCATCTTTGGATGACACTGTAATTGGGGTGATCTGTGGATGACACATATAGCATAAGATGCTATATACATGTCATCCACAGATCCAATCCATTACAGTGTTATTCATAAATGCCCCCATCACAGTGCTATCCACAGATCCCCCCATCACAGTGCTATCCACAGATCCCCCCATTACAGTGTCATCCACAGATCCCCCCATAACAGTGCCATCCACATCTCCCCTACATAACAGTGCCATCCACAGATCCCCCCCATAATACTGTCATGCACAGACCACCATTACTTCAAAAGTACACCTTTTGGTTAAAAATATTTTTTTTCTTATTTTTCTCCTCAAAAACCCAGGTGCGTCTTATAGGCCGGTGCGTCTTATAGGGCGAAAAATACGGGTATTTATTAAACCAATAACAAGTCTACAGTCAATTATTTCTTCTATATCTATATATATTAATGGCTATATCAATATATATATACAAATAGACGCACACGGTAATACACTAACAGCTCAATAGTAAACCTAATTACACTAACACTATACAATCTCAACTATAATTCCACCCCAAAATCTAGCTAGACATACACTCACACATACACATAACCGCAGCAGCACCCTCCCACCTGGCTATAAACTACTGGAAAAAAGGGGTTAATTACAATAATGGCAATACAGGGGTTAACAGGGCAATACAGGGGTAGCTGTGGGATACAGGGGTATGGGGTTATGGTGGCAATGTAGGGGTTCAACCCACGCCCGCCCCGCCGCAGTGACAACATTTTTTTTATATTTATTATCACTGCACAATCACTACACAAGCGCTGCGGGGATAAAAAAAATCAGTTTTGATATTTTTTATCAATCGCAGCGGCTTCCTGTGCTTCGCTAGCCTCCCATTTGTAAGACAGGCTTGCTTTTTTTCTTGGGTAGTCTCAGGGAATACCCCCTAAATTTAGTTGTCCAAATGGCAAGTAAGGGGTATTCGTCTGAAGAGGCCTACAGGATTCTGACCCAGTCGGATGAGGAATGGGAACCCTCATCTGACAAATCCAGTGGGTCAGAATACGAACCTGTAGAAAGCAGTGGCAGTCTGACCCAAAGTTCAGACGATGAGGTTGAGGTCCCTGATACCACCAGGCGTACCCAGCCCCATGTTGCTAGACCACAGGATACGCAGGATACGCTTCAAGGGCAGCAGAGTGGGACTGGCGCTGCCGGATTACGTGGTGAGGCATACACCAGCAGCGCAGCCCATCCTGGACCTACTACCAGCACTGCCGTACAACATGGTGAAGTGGCGAGCACCAGAAGGGCAGTTAAAGCTGGTACGGTGGCACGTGCAGTAGTTCCCCCGTCACAGCCACCGCGCAGACAGGCCCGTAGAGCCCCTAGAATCCCTGATGTGCTGGCAAACCCTGATTGGCAGCCCCCATCTTCAGCCGCACCATTAGTTCCCCCTTTCACCGCCCAGTCAGGAGTTCGGGTGGAGACAGCTCAGATCGGATCGGCACTGGGGTTTTTTGAGCTGTTCTTCACTGCGGAGCTCTTTGACCTAGTCGTGGCAGAAACAAATCGGTATGCCACTCAATTTACAAACGCCAATCCAGAAAGCGTCTATGCCCAGCCTTTCCGGTGGAAACCAGTCCAAGTTTCCGAATGTAAAACTTTTCTGGGCCTTCTCCTCAACATGGGCCTGACAAAAAAACATGAATTGCGGTCATATTGGTCCACAAACCCAATTCATCACATGCCCATGTACTCTGCTGCCATGTCCAGGACACGATTTGAGACCATTCTGCGTTTCCTGCACTTTAGTGACAACAGCACCTCTCGTCCCAGAGGCCACCCAGCTTTTGACCGGCTCCACAAAATTCGGCCCCTCATAGACCACTTTAACACCAAATTTGCAGATTTGTATACCCCTGAGCAAAACATCTGCATAGACGAGTCCCTATGACATTTTACCGGGCGCCTTGGCTTCAAACAATACATCCCAAGCAAGCGCGGTATGGAGTCAAATTGTATAAGCTCTGTGAAGGGGCCACAGGCTATACACACAAATTTCGTGTCTATGAGGGTAAAGATCAGACCCTGGAGTCGGTCGGTTGCCCTGACTACCTAGGGAGCAGTGGGAAGACAGTCTGGGACTTGGTGTCACCCTAATTTGGCAAGGGGTACCATCTTTATGTGGACAATTTCTACACAAGTGTGCCCCTCTTCAGGCATTTGTTCCTAGAACAGATTGGCTGCTGTGGCACCGCGCGACCTAGTCGCCGGGCTTCCCCAAACAGCTTGTTACCACCCGACTTGCAAGGGGGGAGAGGGCTGCCTTGTGTAACGAAGAACTGCTCGCGGTGAAATGGAGAGACAAGCGTGACGTTTACATGCTCTCCTCCATTCACGCAGACACGACAATCCAAATTGAACGAGAAACCAGTGTCATTGAAAAGCCCCTCTCGGTCCACGACTATAATTTGCTCATGGGAGGGGTGGACTTCAATGACCAGGTGTTGGCTCCTTATCTACTTTCCCGCAGGACCAGACGCTGGTATAAGAAGGTGTCTGTATACCTAATTCAATTGGCTATGTATAATAGTTTTGTTCTCTACAGTAAGGCTGGGAGAACAGGATCCTTCCTCAAATTTCAGGAAGAGGATATCCAGGAGGTTCCGTAGCCCCAACCACCAGTGTAGTGAGCCGTCTACACGAGCGACATTTCCCCAGTGTCGTTGCTGGTACCTCAACCCATCCGTCACCCCGAAAAATATGTTGTGTCTGTAGCAGGAGTGGAATAAGGGGTGACACCCGCTATTTCTGTCCTGACTGCCCTGACCACCCTGCCCTATGCTAAGGGGATTGTTTCCGGAAGTACCACACTCAGGTACACTTAGGAATGTAGGGACCGCAGGACACAGGTAGATTTTACACAAGGGTCTCTTAGGATACTAGATTTTGAGAAACCCTAACACACAGGGGTGCTAGTGTGCTACTGCAGATATGTGAAACCTCTCCTTTCACTTGGGATAAAGTGCATAATGTACTTCGCACCATCTATGTGCGATTTACACTTTACATATTGTCCTATGCGAGAGGAGAGGTTTCTGCTAGGTAAGTAAAGAGTAAAAAGTAAAAAAATAAAATAAAATTAAGCAGGTAGCAAGAAAAATAAATCTTGAGTTAGTTTAGGTTTTAAAAGTTTTATGATGTTCAGGTTTTATAAAGTTTGTAACGTTTTTTCTTCTTTTTTTTTTACTAACCACCCTTTACTTTCCAGCTGGACCAACCGACGAAAACGCTGCAGCACTGATGTGCATTCTGAGAGAAGCATTCCGCTGCTGTCAGTTTACATGTGAAGTCGGTGCATGCGGCGCTGCAGGACGAGATTTCTTCTCTGCAGTACAGGTATGTTTGCCCAGGCATATGAGCTGAGGAGAGGTGTTTGAGTTCATATGCTTTGGCAAACACTTTGTATCAAAAATCTGGCAAAGATGTCTTCCTCCACAGCGATCGATTGATCGATGTGAATGGAGAAATCAAGTTTGCCAGGGCATAGGAGCTGAAGTGGGTATGGATGTTTGGGCGGAGCCCCTATGTCCTGGCAATTGCCAGGCCCCTCTTATTTTTTTCTTGCATATTTTTTGGCAGAGATTTTTCATCCACATTAATCGATCCGAATGAAGAAATCTGGGCCGTTCATTTTATTTTTCAGCCCAGAGGCTGAACGAAAAAAAAAAAAATCTCATTACCTGTATGCTCCATATAAGGAGAATAGCAGAAACTCCTAATGCTGGCCATACATGTAATGATTGCGGAGACCCTCAAATACCAAAGCAGTACAAACACCTCAGATTTGACCCCATTTTGGAAAGAAGACACCCCAAGGTATTCGCTGAGGGGCATATTGAGTCCATGAAAGATTGGACTTTTTGTCACAAGTTAGCGGAAAGAGAGACTTTGTGAGAAAAAAAAAAAAATAGTCAATATCCGCTAACTTGTGCCAAAAAAAAAATCTTCTTTGAACTCGCCATGCCCCTCACGGAATACCTTGGGGTGTCTTCTTTCCAAAATGGGGTCACTTGTGGGGTATTTATACTGCCCTGGCATTTTAGGGGCCCTAACGTCTGGAATCCAAATGCCTAAAAATGCCCTCCTAAAAAGGTACTCATTGGAATTAGGGCCCCTTTGCGCATGTTAGCTGCAAAAAAGTGTCACACATGTGGTATCGCCGTACTCAGAAGAAGTGTATTTTTACATATACCCATGCTGGGTGAGAGAAATATCTCTGTAAATTGACAACTTTGTATAAAAAAAATGGAAAAAGTTGTCATTTACAGAGATATTTTTCACACACAGTATGGGTATATGTAAAAATACACCCCAAAACACATTGCGCTACTTCTGAGTACGGCGATACCACATGAGTGACACTTTTTTGCAGCCAAGATGCGCAAAGGGGCCCTAATTCCAATGAGTACCTTTAGGATTTCAAAGGGCATTTTTACGCATTTGGATTCCAGACTTCTTCTCACGCTTTAGAGACTCCTAAAATGCCAGGGCAGTATAAATACCCCACAAGTGACCCCATTTTAGAAAGTAGACCCCGCAAGATCCTACGTGAGGGGTATGGTGAGTTCATGTAAAATTTTATTTTTTGTCACAAGTTAGTGGAATATGAGACTTTGTAAGAAAAAAAAAAATTAAAATTTTTTTTAAAAAAAAAATCTATTTCCGCTAACTTGTGCCAAAAAATAAATAAATTTTATGAACTCGCCATGCCCCTCACGGAATACCTTGGGGTGTCTTCTTTCTAAAATGGGGTCACTTGTGGGGTATTTATACTGTCCTGGCATTTAAGGGGCCCCTAAAGCGTGAGAAGAAGTCTGGAATCCAAATGCGTAAAAATGCCCTGTGAAATCCTAAAGGTACTCCTTGGAATTAGGGCTCCTTTGCGCATCTTAGCTGCAAAAAAGTGTCACTCATGTGGTATCGCCGTACTCAGGAGAAGTAGGGCATTGTATTTGGGGGTGTATTTTTACATATACCCATGCTGGATGAGAGAAATATATCTGTAAATTGACAACTTTGTATAAAAAAATTGAAAAAGTTGTAATTTACAGAGATATTTTTCACACACAGTATATGTATATGTAAAAATACACCCCAAAACACATTGCCCTACTTCTCCTGAGTACGGCGATACCACATGTGTGACACTTTTTTTCAGCCAAGATGCGCAAAGGGGCCCTAATTCTATTGAGTACCTTTAGGATTTCACAGCGCATTTTTACGCATTTGGATTCAAAACTACCTCTCACGCTTTAGGGGCCCCTAAAATGCCAGGGCAGTATAAATACCCCACAAGTGACCCCATTTTAGAAAGTAGACACCCTAAGGTATTCACTGAGGTGTATAGTGAGTTCATGGAAGTTTTTATTTCTTGTCACAAGTTAGCGGAAAATTAAATATTTTGAAAAAAAAAAATGTAATTTCCGCTAACTTTTGACAAAAAATAAAAACTTCCATGAACTCACTATGCCCATCAGCGAATACCTTAGGGTGTCTACTTTCCAAAATGGGGTCATTTGTGGGGTATTTCTACTGTCTGGGCATTGTAGTACCTCAGGAAACATGACAGGTGCTCAGAAAGTCAAAATGCGGAAATTCACTTTTTTGCACAATAGTTTGTAAACATTATAACTTTTACCCAAACCAATAAATATACACTTATTGGATTTTTTTTTATCAAAGACATGTAGAACAATAAATTTAGAGAAGAATTTATATAGAAATGTAGTTAAAAAAAAAATTACAACAGAAAGTAAAAAATGTCATTTTTTTGCTAAAATTTCGATCATTTTTGATTAATATAAAAAAAAGTAAAAATGTCAGCAGCAATGAAATACCACCAAATGAAAGCTCCATTAGTGAGAAGAAAAGGAGGTAAAATTAATTTGGGTGGTAAGTTGTATGACCGAGCAATAAACCGTGAAAGTAGTGTAGTGCAGAATTGTAAAAAGTGGTCTGGTCATTAAGGGTGTTTAAAGGGAACCTGTCGCCATGTTTTCACATATAAAACTGAATGTACCTTCAAGTTTGTCTACCTTGATAGTTACCAGCGATCCATCCATAACCTTCTCAGGACTAACATGTCCTATTATATCACCCTCTGAAGCTTTCCCGCCGTTATGCTCATTTGTATAAATAATTCCTTCCCTGCACACCATCAGAGCCTATTTCCCTCCCCCTAGACATTGATTGACAGCAAATCAGCTAGATTTTATCTATAGGGGCGTTTCTTAGGCGGAGCTGAGGAGCTTGACTCAGAGAAAATATGACTCTTCTCTGGTCACACAAGTAGGATATGACTCTTTCATCCAATTTGCATAAAAGGCGGGAAGTACAAAATGCATCATAATTATTTCATTTGGCTGCAGATGAAATTAAAAGTGTAATTTATATGTTTAGGGCAACACAATAAACTTTTAGAAATGCTTAGTGAGGGTAGCATAGTAGAGGTGACAGTTTCCCTTTAAGCTAGGGGGGCTGAGGTGGTTAAAACCTTGCCCCCAGGTCACGAAAAGCCACACCTCTGATTCGGTTAGGTCATGCCCCCTCCTGAAGTAGGACGGACAGTGATTTTCTCCCTGCAGCTCACATTCAGAAAGAACAGTGCTGCTGTCTTAGAGGGAGCTGTTTAAAAGGGCACACCCCCAATCCTGTTAGGACGTGCCCCCTCTCACTAAGCGAACAGGGATTGAAAAAATAAAGTTAATAATCAACTACTAGGTACACAGCTCAGCAGACAGGATATGATTAGATACACAGCTCAGCAGACAGTATCACACAGGATAGAATATCAGATACACACTCAGGAGACAGTATCACACAGGGTGGGATTAGATACACAGCTCTGCAGACAGTATCACACGGGATAGGATTAGATACACAGCTCAGCAGACAGTATCGCACTACATAAGATTAGATACACGCTCAGCAGATAGTGTCACACAGGATAGGATTAGATACACAGCTCAGCAGACAGTATCACACAACATAAGATTAGATACACAGCTCAGCAGATGGTATCACCTAGGACAGGATTAGATACACAGCTCAGCAGACAATAGGGCGGGGCACTGTAGAGGTCACTGTTATGGGGGATACTGTTTATATCTTTTTGCGACACACGGAAACATGAAACGAAATAGATGAAATATACCCGTGCGAAGCCGGGTCCTTCTGTTAGTCTCTTATACATATATAAAAATGAATTTCCGTCTAGACGTCTGTCTAGACGTTCTTTATGCACGACCAAACGACTGGACCGATCTTCACCAGATTTGGCACACGGGTACATCAGGTGTCTGAGGCGATTTTAGACCAGGTCTCAGCTCTCAGGAATTACCGTTCCTGAGAAATTTCCAAAAAATGGCCTGCATTATAGCCATTACAAGCCAGCCAGCCTTTCACTTAAATCCAAACTGTCATTTACTGCTCCCTGGCAATTCGTCTCCACACACACAGTTTTACTCCAGGTAACCATAACAACCCCCAGCCAGGCTCACTGCTCTAGATGAGGTTTAAAGGAAATCTGTCACCAGGATAATTGCTATAGAAGTAAAGCCAGGGCCTAATAGCACTTAGTACCTTTTTTCCTGATGTTTCCATAACAACTCAGCCATTTCTCTTCCCTGCAGCAGGTCAGCTTTAAAGCTGTGAATGACACTGTTAAGGGAGCGAAGTGCTATGAAGGTCACAGGGGAAAAGTAGGGTGGCCATTCAAGTCACCCTGAAAACCCCGCCCCCAGGTCCAGATAAGCCACACCTCTTATTTGGTTAGGCCATGCCCCCTCCCCTCCTGAGGTTGGAGGGATGGTGATTTTCTCCCTGCAGCTCACATTCAGACAGAACAGTGCTGCTGTCTTAGAGAGAGCTGTTTAAAAGGACACGCTCCCAATCCTGTTAGGTCACGCCCCCTACCACTAAGCGAACAGGGATTGAAAAAATAAAGTAAAAAATCTACTTTTAGGTCCGCTTAGCCACACCCTGGATACGTTTAGGACACACCCGTCCCCCTCTGCAGCCAATGAGTATTGACAAAATGAAGTTAAAAATCTACTTCTGTCAGCTGCAGAGGGGGGAGGGACAATGACTTTCTCTTTGCAGCTCACACTCAGAGAGGACAGTGCTGCTGTCTTAGATTGAGATGTTCAAAAGGACACGCCCCAAACCAGCTAGGCCACGCCCCCTCCCACTCAGCCAACAGGGATTGAAAAAATAAAGTTAAAAATCAACTACTATGTACATAGGTCAGCAGACAGGATATGATTAGATACACCTCTCAGCAGACAGTATTACACAGGATAGAATATTAGATACACGCTCAGCAGACAGTATCACACAGGATAGAATATTAGATACACGCTCAGCAGACAGTATCACACAGGATAGAATATTAGATACACGCTTAGCAGACAGTATCACACATGATAGAATATTAGATACACAGCTCAGCAGATAGTATCACACAGGATAGAATATTAGATACACGCTCAGCAGACAGTATCACACAGGCTAGGATTAGATACACAGCTCAGCAGACAGTATCACACAGGATAGGATTAGATACACAGCTCAGCAGACAGTATCACACAGGATAGGATTAGATACACAGCTCAGCAGACAGTATCACACAACATAAGATTAGATACACAGCTCAGCAGACATTATCACACAGGATAGGATTAGATACACAGCTCAGCAGATAGTATCACACAGGATAGAATATTAGATACACGCTCAGCAGACAGTATCACATAGGATAGGATTAGATACACCATTTAGCAGACAGTATCATAAAACATAAGATTAAATACACAGCTCAGCAGATAGTATCACACAACATCAGATTAGATATACAGCTCAGCAGATGGTATCACCCAGGACAGGATTAGATGCACAGCTCAGCAGACAGTGGGGTGGGCACTCTAGAGGTCACTGTTATGGGGGATAATGTTGATATCTTTTTACGACACATGGAAACATGAAACGAAATAGATGAAATATACCCGTGCGAAGCCGGGTCCTTCTGCTAGTCTCTTATATATAAAAAAATTAATTTCTGTCTAGACGTCTATCTGTCTATCTAGACGTTCTTTATGCGCGACCAAACGACTGGACCGATCTTCACCAAATTTGGCACACGGGTACATCAGGTGTCCAGGAAGGTTTTAGACCAGGTCTCAGCTCTCTAGGACTTACCGTTCCTGAGATATTCCCAAAAAATTCCCTGTATTATAGCCAGTACAAGCCAGCAAGCCTTTCACTTAAATCCAAACTGTCATTTACTGCTCCCTGCCAGTTCGGTAACCATAACAACCCCCAGCCATGTTGTCATGAATACGATGTGGGGGTACATGCTAGTGGTAGCTATTGTAGAATTATATATGTTCTGTGTTTGTTATATAAGGTGTAGCTATTGTAGAATTATATGTGTTCTGTGTGTATTGTATAAGGTGTGATTTCTGCTGGATAGAAGGGTCCTTCGCCAAATGGCTGAGTGCCTTGAAGCTTCCACTCTATCCCAGCACGGTGGAGTCGGGCAGGCTGGGCCTCTGCCAGCTACAGGAGATTCAGATGGACAGTTCTCCTCATCATCCCGTTATATCTGACACCTCTGGCTGCCTCAAAGAAACATCTGCTCCCCCCTGCTAACCTGGATACTGAAGGAAGCGACTTTTTTTGGAGGGAGATTTAAAAACTTTTAGAACAAAGAGATTTCAATATTCCTTGCCCTCCACTCCCCTCATTAATTGCCCCCCCCCCCCCAATGGAAGAACTAGGATTTGGTTAGTCAATGACTGGGCCGACCGGAACAGTCCTCTTTCTATAAAATTGTTGGATGGACATTTTTTCTGGGTTACACCGTGTGGGAGTCACAGCCTAGCTGACGGATAACCATTTTCTTCCCCATCTCCCAGGGCAGTAGGTTATTATTACTGTTTTTTACCTATTTATTTTACTCTTACTGTTTTGTATGTTATTTTTTACTTTGTCTTACTTTCTCTGTTTTTGTAAGCACTAAGAGGGAGGCTGCAGAGCGGGAAAAGGCCTTTCAGCTAGAAATGGCGAGGATTCAACAGAGCAGAAATTCCCCACAAGCTCCATCTCAGGATGCACATCTAATGAGACCCCGGGTGGAGAATTTCCCTTAGTTGGACAAGGATGGTGACTTGGACATTTTTCTGCGGAGTTTCGAGAAAACGTGCAGGCAGTACCAAGTGCCCTGTGAGCAATGGGCACAGTATCTGATGCAAGGATTGAAAGGCAAAGCCCTGGATACATTTTCGGCTCTTCCTGAAGAGCAAGATGGGAACTATGATGCCATCAAAGAGGCCCTGGTCAAAAAGTACAATCTCACCGCAGAGGTCTACCGTAAAAAGTTCAGGGGAATACAAAGGACTTCTACTGACAGCTATGCTGACGTTGTGAGCAGCTGGAGGACTACCTTTCGGCAGTGGACAAGAGGACTATCTGTTATCACCTTTAAAGTGTGGAGGACCTCATGATCAAGGACCAGTTCCTCCATATCTGCCCTGTGGATGTGAAGCAGTTTATCTGCGACAGAGAGCCTAACACAGCAGACCAGGCAGCACAAATTGCGGACTCTTATACAGCCAACAGGATGCCTGACACCCGGAAGCCACCCTTGACCAGCTGGAAGGGAGGTAAGCCAGTGGGGGGCCCCACTCCCTCCCCCAGTCGATACCCAGGGCAGCCTACTTGTACATCTGGGGCCCTGGGGACCAGGCCTGTTTTTATGGATCCCCGCAGATGTTTCACCTGTAACCGAGTGGGGCATCAGAGTGTTATGTGTCCCGATAAGAGAAGGAGCACCCCTACCTCCCATCAACCATCTGTGCACCCCCCTTCTGTCCTATTTGTGGCCGGGGCTGAAGGGAAAGCTATGGACAACCTCCAGTCCGTTACCGTGGGCAATTGGATTACAGTTGGCCTCCGCGACACTGGAGCGGAAGTGACCCTTGTGCGACCAGAGATGGTGGACTTAGCGGACATAATTCCAGGAAAGACCATGTCAGTGACAGGAGTAGGCCAGCCCTGCAGTGCCCATGGCCCGTGTGTATCTGGACTGGGGAGCAGGCCGGGGCCTGAGAGAAGTAGGGGTCAGATACCCGACAGCCGACACTATCCATACCAATGTGCTGCTGGGCACAGACCTGGGGCAGATGTTGTCCTACTATGTGCCTATAACTCACCCTGAGGCCGCTCCTAGCACAGAGACTGGTACGTCAGCAACAATGTCCCGAGATAACTTGTGGAGAAGTACCGACTTGGAGGGAGCCGCTAGGAGATGATGGCCAGATTGATACTTCTCAGGCTGAGGGTGAGGACTACGTGCATGTTGCTGCCGTGACCCGTAGTCAGACTGCTCGTAACCCTACAGCCACGGTCATGGATGATGAATCTGCCACTGCAATAACTATGGAAGAGAGCCCTACCCTGACCATAGAGCCTCCAAATGTGATTAATTCCCTCTGAGGTCCCAACTATGCCCTCAAAGGACCCCATCTCAGTGTCTGGACCAGCGACCCCATCAAGCCATGGTCTACAGATGGATAGTGCAGCTTTCCAAGAAGCCCTGCTAACAGACCCCAGCCTGGAGGCCCTGAGACGACTGGCCGACCAACCCACTGCTGAGCCTGACAAGGAAAGGGTGTACTGGAACCAAGGGAAACTCTATAGAGAAAATATCTCCACAGACAGACAACAGCCATGGGACCCTGAGAAAAGACTGGTTGTTCCCTATCAGTTCAGGGAACAGTTGTTGAGAATTGCGCACAAAATACCCCAACAGGACACTTGGGAGTGCACAAAACTAAAGCTCGCTTGACCCATCACTTTTATTGGCCATCCATGGGTACTGACATAGCCAACTATTGTAGGTCTTGCCTCATTTGCCAACGAGTGGGAAAAGCCGGGGAGGTACACAAGGCCCCAATAACTCCTCTCCCAGTGATTGACGAACCTTTTCAGCGTGTGGCTGTTGATATCATCGGACCGCTAGCGATCCCCAGTAGATCAGGAAAACGCTTCATCCTCACAGTGGTCGACTATGCTACACGTTATCCAGAGGCTCCATACGAGCTGATAAGATGGTGGATGCATTACTGACTATATTTTCCCGTGTTGGGTTCCCCCGGGAGATGCATTGCTGACGGATCAGGTGACCCAATTCATATCCAGTTTAATGCAGAGCCTCTGCCAAAAGACTCAAGTGCAACATCTCGTGGCTGCCGCGTACCACCACCAAACAAACGGATTATGCAAGCGCTTTAACGGGACCCTAAAACAAATGCTGAGGATGCTTGTAGAGACTGAAGGGAGTAACTGGGAACGTTACCTTCCCCACCTTCTTTTTGCCTACCAAGAAGTGCCCCAGGCCTCCACTGGATTTTCTCCATTTGAGCTCCTCTTTGGGCGAAGGGTACGAGAGCCCCTTGACCTAATTAGGGACTCTTGGGAGGGCCACCCCAAAACCCCTGAAGTCTCAGTGGTGGAATATGTGATGAAACTGAGGGACAGGATGCAGACCCTGAGCAGCCTGGTGCATGAGAATTTGACCAAGGCCCAAACCAACCAAAAACTCTGGTATGATCGTAATGCCCGACATAGGGCATATGAAGTTGGACAAAAGGTTTGGGTATTGGCCCCAATGCCACAAAACAAATTGCAGGCGGCCTGGGAGGGCCCGTACACCATAAGCCAGCGTGTAAATGATGTTAACTATGTTGTGATGCTGGATGAAGATACAAAACGCCAGAAGGTATTCCATGTGAACATGATAAAAGCCTACCATGACTGATGGGCCTGCGCCCTGCCTGTTTGCAGTGTACCTGAGGAGGGAGAAGGTGACCCTCTCCTGGACTTGATGGCTGAGGCTCAGAGCGCAGAGTCCCTGAAGGCTGCCCAATTTAACCCTCTCCTACCCAGCAGCCAGAAGTCTGAACTACTTAAGGCACTCAATGCCTTCAATTATATCTTCACCGGGAAACCTGGTCGGACTCGCTTGACTGTTCACCATGTGGACACAGGCGACCATCACCCCCTTAGACAGTCTGCATACCGGGTCTCTGCAGAAGTAAAGACCAACATGAAAGAACAAATAAAAGAGATGTTGGCTTTGGGGGTAATCCAAAAATCCCAGAGTGCATGGGCTTTACCTGTGGTCCTTGTCCCAAAAAAGGATCGCACGACCCGATTCTGTGTGGACTACAGAAAGCTGAACTCGATTACCACATTTGACGCCTACTCAATGCCAAGAATAGATGAACTGTTGGATCAGCTGGCCAATGCCTCATACCTCACCATTATGGATTTGAGTAGGGGATATTGGCAGATCCCCATGACAGAAAAGGCTCAGGAAAAATCAGCCTTCTTCACACCATTTGGACTATACGAGTTCTTGGTTATGCCATTTGGTCTGAAGAACGCCCCTGCCACATTCCAGAGGTTGGTGAATCACTTGTTAGGGGGATTAGATGGGTTTGCTGTTGTTTTTTGGACGATATAGTGATTTTTAGCAATTCTTGGGAGGAGCATCTTGCTCACCTGTCGCAGGTGCTGAAGAGACTTAGGATAGCCGGTCTAACCATCAAGCCAGGTTAATGTCAGTTCGCCATGGCTGAGGTGCAGTACCTAGGACACCGGGTAGGCAGTGGGATTGTCAAGCCTGACCAAGGGAAAGTAGATGCCATTACAGCCTGGCCTACCCCTCAGATAAAGAAACAGGTGATGTCCTTCCTTGGCACTGCCGACTACTACAGAAAGTTTGTGCCCAATTACAGTGCTATGGCCAAACCACTAACCGACCTGACCAAGAAAAAGCTTCCCCAAATCGTTTTATGGACCACGCAATGTGCGGAATCCTTTGCAGCCCTAAAAGCCGCCTTGGCCAGTTCGCCTGTTCTTCAAGCACCCAATTTTAATCGCCGGTTTGTGGTACAGACAGATGCCAGCACCTATGGACTAAGGGCAGTTCTCAGCCAGGTGAACTGAAAAGGAGAAGAACACCCCATTCTTTATCTGAGCAGAAAGCTTCTGCCAAGGGAGGTTGCCTACGCCACAATTGAGAGTGTCTGGCCATCATGTGGGCTCTGCAAAAACTGCAGCCATATCTATATGGACGCAACTTTACGGTAATCACCGATCATAACCCCCTGAACTGGCTGAACAGGGTGGCCGGGGATAACGGGAAGCTGCTTATATGGAGCCTGGTTTTACAACAGTACGATTTTACCATCCAACATAAAAAGGGGGCTGAGCATGGCAATGCAGATGGTCTATCTCTCCAATGAGTGCCAGACACCAAGGTGGGCTTGGGGGATCGCAGTTGAGCCAGTCTCCCATGCCCATTCTAAAAGGGGGTCATGAATACGATGTGGGGGTACATGCTAGTGGTAGCTATTGTAGAATTATATATCCATGCAATAAAACATCATGACGGCACTCACCATTGCATTGCAGTATTCGCGTTTATTTGAAGTAGGAGTTGTGACAACCACCCGCCAATCCCGTCGTACTATGCCACAGTTGCCATACAGGTCTCCACTAGAGACTTCTGGAGGCGAATCCACTGTGAGCACAGTAGACGTTTAAGATTGGTTGGTGGGCCCAGAAATGATACAATCGCAATTGCATATACAATCGGTAAAAATAAAATTATCAATTTTACACTGGAAATCGATTTAATTTGCTGCCACCACTCTTCGTATTGAATCGGAGCGAAGAGACCTCGGCTAGCTATTCCTAAATGGAAGAATAGTTATTTGTAACCTAGCTAGTAAATTAACAATTTATAAAAATAAAACAATTTGGTAGTATGTCTCCGGAGGACAGAGTTCTTAGCATAGATCAGATGATCAAGTAACAAGGGCAAAACTGGAACGATGAAATCGTTAGTTTTTTTTTTCTAAACTATACACAAAAAATATATACATTAAAACTGACAGATAAATATACCTGCCAGTTGAACATATTTGGTTTGGATAGAAATAGAAGAGATGGAAGGGAATAAAATGTCTAGGTTCTGAATTACCGTAGTAAAGTCCAGTAAAAGGCAAAGTCTTTGTAGAATAATCCAAAATGGTGGGGTGTGCCAGTGTTTAGCGGGCGGTCGTGATGTTAGTCAGATGGTAGAAGAAGGACCCAGAGCTGAATGTGTCACAGGGTTTTACCCCCTCTGTAGCAACGAGGGGTTGGGACCCGCACAAGTCCGGCCTTGAGTAATTGGAAGGGGGCAGTTCCTGCCCTGGACAGAGCTGAATCTTTTTTGTGCCAGTTTCTCCGTACCCGTGGGTCAAATTAGGACATAGAGGTCATATAGAGAATCAGCACAATTTTACAGATCCTCTGATACCAAACAGGATAGAATTACCATTTGGATTCCCTGAGAGCTTTGATATCTGAGAGAGAGAATATCTGATTGACTGGCCGATTCCCTGAAAGGTGTATTATTGGGGCCGGAATAATCCCTGAAGAGATGGTTCAGTGCATTGGTTCCGAACCCTGGAAATATGAGGAAATATGGACGCCAATATGAAATCTATGTATTAGAGGTGGCTGCCCAGTGACCTATTTTTGTGTCTCAAACAGCTGCCTGATAAGAATCTGTCCTGCTCTCTTTGAAGCGCACTGGCAAGACTGAAGGTGTGAGAACCCTGCTGGTATTGGAGATACTATGGCTGCAGAAAGACCAGGTTTATGAGCTTCTGTCATTAAAGAACTAGATTGATGGCTACTCAACTTGGCATGGGGCAGGAAAGGTTTGTCACAAGGAGGTGATAATGGCACCTCTGCTCTGTGAATTACTCCTTTAGTGAAAAGAGAAGATTTTTAGTGAAGGCTCTGGTGTCTCTGTGATTGTGAAATATGGCGCATTTGCGATTTCCTAGTATCGCTGTGGATCGCAAAGCGTCACAGGAGTGAAAGGCTAGCCTTTTCTATGTGAGTCTGCACTGTATGTCTCCCCCTCCTGCTTCAAATAAACGCGGATACCGTAATGCAATGGTGAGTGCCGTCATGATCTTTTATTGCATGGATGTATCGTCAAGACTTTTGCCGGACAGAGCACCACCGTGTTACTAGCGTTGATCTCCTGGTGGGTAAGTGGACTGAAGAGTTGAATTTTTACATCAATTTTCGGATGTGTGTAGTGCCACAAAAAAACCTGTTTCTGAACATCCATGTGTATTACATATAATGGAAACTGTGCTCAATTAAAAGTGCATTTCGTGCATAGTTCATATGTGATAATCACAATTATCACATATCATAAAATATGCATGGAAGATGTATAAAAGACACTAGTCACTGGAGGTGCCGTGGACTTTTTCTTTTTTTATATAAATCCATATACTGGACACGTTGGGGAATATATCTGTGTGTGTGTATATATATATATATATATATATATATAAAGAAGATAGGGCAGCACTCCAAGTAGAAAATTAAGGTGATTTATTGGTCCATGCGATACAAAAATGCGACGTTTCGGCTCAACAATAGAGCCTTTATCAAGCTGCAGTATTTTTGTGTAAAAAATATTCTCTTTATAAGTCCGCCTTGTTGCTCTAAAGAATCCGTAGCCTGAACGTGTGACTGTGTGATTGCTGGTGAGCAGAACGTATATGCGTGGAGGGTGCAACGTTTCCCGCTTACGTCAAAGTCAGTGGTGGCAGCTGGTGTGTGGGGGGTTGGGTCTGTGCGTGTTTGGGGTGATCTACACTCACATAGCGGCCTGACTGTGTGGTGTGCGCTGAGTGAGAGCTTGGAGGAAGTTTGGCCCCTGGCAGATCCATCACAAGTTGCGAGAAGTGGGTGCGTACGTGACACATGTTCACTGCTGTAGATGAGATGATGAAATCTGTCACCAGGATATTCACTATTGAAGTAAAGCCATGGCCTAATAGCACTTAGTACCTTATTTCCTTCGGTCTCCATAACAGCTCGGCCATTTCTTTCCACTGCTGCAGGTTAGCTTTCAAGGGGCAGGGCGCTATGGATGACACTGGAATGCTATGAAGGTCACAGTTCAGGGGGAAAGTAGGGTGGCTATACAAGTCACCTTTAAAACCCCGCCCCCAGGTCCAGATAATCCACACCTCTGATTCGGTTAGACCATGCCCCCTCCCCTCCTGAGGTGGGAGGGACGGTGATTTCCTCCCTGCAGCTCACATTCAGACAGAACAGTGCTGCTGTCTTAGAGTGAGCTGTTTAAAAGGACACGCCCCCGATCCTGTTAGGCCATGCCCCCTCCCACTAAGCGAACAGGGATTGAAAAAATAAAGTTAAAATTAACTTTTAGGTTTGCTAAGCCAAACCCCCAACACATTTAGGACACACCCCCTCCCCCTCTGAAGCCAATGAGTATTGACAAAATGAAGTTTAAAATCAACTTCTGTCAGCTGCAGAGATGGGAGGGACTGTGACTTTCTCTTTGCAGCTCACACTCAGAGCTGTCTCTGTCTGAGGCTGGATAACTGGCTTAGGTTTTCCGCGTCACAGCGGGAGCTTGACATAGGGGCCACTTAATATGGTGGATTTGGTGATCTCTGTAATGGAGACACCCCTTTGCACCGGTTTCTCTTCCTTTGAGGGATATCTGGCTTTCATTGTGTTGTAGACCCAATACTGGGGCCCCACATTTATTTTGCATATTACTGTTTCCCAGGGAGCTTTGCACTTTGGATTGCTGTGTTGAGACTCTTAACTGAGGCTCCGCTGTGTTTTTGTGGCTGGTCTCCCTGAGATCAGCTATTGTTTTGTTTGAGTAGTCTCCAAGGCATTGCTCCCGGTTAGCCAGAATCCTACGCCACACTGATGAGGGGGCAACACCCCGAAACAGCTGTCTGTGGATGGATAACTGGCTTAGGCTTTCCCCGTCACATCCTAAAAGTGGGATCTTGACATAGGGGCCACTTAATATGGTGGATTTGGTGATCTCTGTAATGTAGACACCCCTTTGCACTGGTTTTCCTTCCTTTGAGGGATATCTGGCTTTTATTGTGTTGTAGACCCAATACTGGGGCTCCACATTTATTTTGCACACTAAGAGAGGACAGTGCTGCTGTCTTAGAGTGAGATGTTCAAAAGGACATGCCCCTATAAAGTTAGGCCACGCTTCCTCCCACTCAGCCAATGGAGATTGAAAAAATAAAGTTAAAAATCAACTAGGTACACAGCTCAGCAGACAGGATAGGATTAGATACACAGTTTAGCAGACAGCATCATACAACATAAGATTAGATACACAACTCAGCAGATAGTATCACACAGGATAGGATTAGATACACAGCTCAGCAGACAGTATCACACAAGATAGGATTAGATACACATCTCAGCAGATGTAATCACACAGGACAGGATTAGATACACAGCTCAGCAGACAGTATTACACAGGATAAGATTCGTTACACAGCTCAGCAGACAGTGGGGCGGGGTGCTGCAGAGGTCATTGTTATGGGGGATACTGTTGACATCTTTTTATGACACACGGAAACACGAATTGAAATAGATGAAATATATCCATGCGAAGCCGGGTCCTTCTGCTAGTCTATATTTATAAATCCAGTAATACAAAAACAACTTTGCAGCACCACAGAAATCAGCAATGGAGTGCCAGTGGCTGTAGGGTCGATCCAATGTCCCAATGCTCGATGCAAAACAGAAAAAGTCCATTGCACCTCCAGTGACTAGTGTCTTTTATTTACACCAACGCGACGTTTCGGTCCGCACAATGGAACTTTTTTCCAGCAGTGATACAAAACAATGCAATAGTGCTAGTATATAAAGGTCCCCTAATTGGGGTCTCATCAATTACATTATCAAGTGTAATAATATAATAAAGCCAAATAAATGTGATATACATAGTAACATAGTAACATAGTAACATAGTATATAAGACCGAAAAAAGACATTTGTCCATCCAGTTCGGCCTGTTTCCTACAAGTTGATCCAGAGGAAGGCAAAAAACCCCTGTGAGGCAGAAGCCAATTTTCCTCACTTAAGGGGGAAAAAATTCCTTCCCGACTCCAATCAGGCAATCAGAATAACTCCCTGGATCAACGACCCCTCTCTAGTAGCTGTAGCCTGTAATATTATTACACTCCAGAAATAAATCCAGTCCCCTCTTGAATTCCTTTATTGTACTCACCATCACCACCTCCTCAGGCAGAGAGTTCCATAGTCTCACTGCTCTTACAGTGAAGAATCCTTTTCTATGTTTGTGTACAAACCTTCTTTCCTCCAGACGCAGAAGATGTCCCCCTGTCACAGTCACAGTCCTGGGGATAAATAGATGATGGGAGAGAGCTCTGTACTGACCCCTGATATATTTATACATAGTTTATACACATACATCTCCCCTCAGTCGTCTTTTTTCTAAAGGCCACTTAATATGGTGGATTTGGTGATCTCTGTAATGGAGACACCCCTTTGCACTGGTTTTCCTTCCTTTGAGGGATATCTGGCTTTTATTGTGTTGTAGACCCAATACTGGGGCTCCACATTTATTTTGCACACTCAGAGAGGACAGTGCTGCTGTCTTAGAGTGAGATGTTCAAAAGGTCATGCCCCTATAAAGTTAGGCCACGCTTCCTCTCACTCAGCCAATGGAGATTGAAAAAATAAAGTTAAAAATCAACTACTAGGTACACAGCTCAGCAGACAGGATAGGATTAGATACACAGTTTAGCAGACAGCATCATACAACATAAGATTAGATACACAACTCAGCAGATAGTATCACACAGGATAGGATTAGATACACAGCTCAGCAGACAGTATCACACAAGATAGGATTAGATACACATCTCAGCAGATGGAATCACACAGGACAGGATTAGATACACAGCTCAGCAGACAGTATTACACAGGATAGGATTCGTTACACAGCTCAGCAGACAGTGGGGCGGGGTGCTGCAGAGGTCATTGTTATGGGGGATACTGTTGACATCTTTTTATGACACACGGAAACACGAATTGAAATAGATGAAATATATCCATGCGAAGCCGGGTCCTTCTGCTAGTCTATATTTATAAATCCAGTAATACAAAAACAACTTTGCAGCACCACAGAAATCAGCAATGGAGTGTAATTTTGATAACCTTTCAGGGTACTGTAGATCCCTCATTCCAGTTATTACTTTAGTTGCCCTTTTCTGAACCCTCTCCAGCTCTGCTATGTCTGTCTTGTTCACAGGAGCCCAGAACTGTACACAGTACTCCATGTGTGGTCTAACCAGTGATTTGTAAAGTGGTAGGACTATGTTCTCATCACGGGCGTCTATGCCCCTTTTGATGCAACCCATTATCTTATTGGCCTTGGCAGTAGCTGCCTGACACTGGTTTTTGCAGCTTAATTTGCTGTTTATTAAAATTCCTAGATCATTTTCCATGTCAGTGTTACCGAGTGTTTTACCATTTAATATGTACGGGTGACTTGCATTATTCCTTCCCATGTGCATAACTTTACATTTGTCAGTGTTAAACCTCATCTGCCATTTTTCTGCCCAAGCCTCCAATCTATCCAGATCCCTCTGTAGCAGAAAACTGTCCTCTTCAGTGTTAATTACTTTACACAGTTTAGTGTCATCTGCAAAAATAGATATTTTACTGTGCAGGCCTTCTACAAGATCATTAATAAATATATTGAAGAGAATAGGGCCCAATACTGACCCCTGAGGTACCCCACTAGTTACAGTGACCCAATCTGAGTATCTACCGTTAATAACCACCCTCTGTTTTCTGTCACTCAGCCAGTTACTTACCCACATACAGACATTTTCTCCCAGTCCGAGCATCCTCATTTTATATACTAACCTTTTATGAGGTACGGTGTCAAATGCTTTGGAGAAGTCCAGATATA
The DNA here is from genome assembly GCA_033119425.1 of Bufotes viridis. Taxonomy (NCBI): domain Eukaryota; kingdom Metazoa; phylum Chordata; class Amphibia; order Anura; family Bufonidae; genus Bufotes; species Bufotes viridis. The sequence continues at coordinate 52,065,559 of CM065598.1, forward strand.
CGACATCCATTGATTCGCCGCTGTCAAGTCTAGAACTTACCTCCTCATAGAAGCTGATTAAATTTGTTTGGCATGACCGATCCCTCATGAAGCCATGCTGATATGGCGTTATTTGCTTATTTTCATTGAGATACTCCAAAATAGCATCTCTTAGAAACCCTTCAAACAGTTTACCAACAATAGATGTTAAACTTACCGGCCTATAATTTCCAGGCTCTGTTTTGGACCCTTTTTGAATATTGGCACCACATTTGCTATGCGCCAATCCTGTGGAACATTCCCTGTTATTATAGAGTCCGTAAATATCAGAAATAATGGTCTGGCTATGACATCACTTAATTCCCTTAGGATACGGGGTGTATGCCATCCGGTCCTGGCGATTTGTCTATTTTAATCTTTTTAAGTCGCTGTTGTACTTCTTCCTGGGTCAGACAGGGCACTTTTAATGGGGATTTACTTTTACATTCTGCATTTCTTCTGACAGTTTATTTTCCTCAGTGAATATAGTGGAGAAAAAATATTTAATAGTTTTGCTTTATCCTCGTCGCTCTCTGCAACACCCCCTCATTGCTATGTAGAGGGCCGACTCCTTCAGATTTATATTTTTACTATTTATATAATTGAAGAACATTTTAGGGTTAGTTTTACTCTCTTTGGCAATTAATCTCTCGGTCTCTAGTTTGGCAAATTTTATTAGTTTTTTTACATATTCTATTTTTTTCCTTATAGTTTATCAGTGCTTCCTGACTCCCCTCCTGTTTTAGCGATTTATATGCTTTCTTTTTGTCATTTATTGCCTTCTTTACGGTTCCATTTATCCACATTGGTTTCTTATTGTTCCTTAGCCTTTTATTCCTATAAGGTATGTACCTCTTATAATTAGATGTTACAATGATTTTAAAAATCTCCCATTTTATGGCTGTATTTTTATTTTTGAGGACTTTGTCCCAGTTAGTTAGGCCTATGGCCTCGCTTAGTTGGCTAAATTTAGCTTTTTTGAAGTTTGGTATTTTTGTTCCTCCCTTTAGAAACTCTCGTTTGAAGGATAATTGGAAGGTTATAACTTTATGGTCACTATTTCCCAGGTGTCCCCCAACCTGCACATCTGTTGTTCTATCAGGTCTATTGGTTAATACCAAGTCCAGTATGGCCGTCCCTCTAGTGGGGTCCTGAACCAGTTGGGAAAGGAAATTGTCTTTGGCTATTGCCAAGAACCTGTTTCCTTTATGGGATGTACAGCTTTCAGTTTCCCAGTCTATATCTGGGTAGTTGAAGTCCCCCATGATAACGACTTCATTATGATTTGCCGCCTCGTCTATCTCGTTTAGTAATAGATTTTCTGTGAACTCTGGTATATTAGGTGGTTTATAATACACTCCTATTAGTATTTTATTATTGTTTTTTGCTCCATGTATTTCTACCCACAGTGACTCCACATGTTCATGTCCCTCAGAGATGTATTCTCGAATTACGGGATTTAGACACGACTTCACGTAGAGGCAGACCCCTCCACCTCTCCGGTTTTGACGATCCTTTCTAAACAGATTGTAACCTTTTATATTAACTGCCCAGTCATAGCTATCATCCAGCCATGTCTCAGTTATTCCCACTATGTCATAGTCCTCCTCACACATCACTAATTCCAGTTCACCAGTCTTGTTAGTCAGGCTTCTGGCATTAGTATACATACATTTGACAGGTTTATGTGTATTTTTAACCCTACATCTTTCATTCTGAGCTGTTCTAGTCCCCCCTTCCATAACTCCCCCAGACACACTACCTCACCCCTGGTCTCTATCTGCACTATCTTCCCCTCCTATAATGTAATTACCCTCCCCCTCAGTCCCTAGTTTAAACACTCCTCCAACCTTCTAGCCATCTTTCTCCCCAACACAGCTGCCCCTTCCCCATTGAGGTGCAGCCCATCCCTACGTTAGAGCCTGTAGCCAACAGAGAAGTCGGCCCAGTTCTCCAGGAACCCGAACCCCTCCTTCCTACACCAGTTCTTGAGCCACTTGTTAACCTCCCTAATCTCCCGCTGCCTTTCTTGTGTGGCTCGTGGTACAGGCAGTATTTCAGAAAATACTACTTTTGTCCTTGCCCTAAGCTTTTGACCTAAATCGCTGAAATCATTTTTAAGGACTCTCCACCTTCCTCTAACTTTGTCATTGGTTCCGATATGGACCAGGACCGCTGGATCTTCTCCAGCCCCTCCCAGTAATCTGTCAACCCGATCCGCGATGTGTCGAACTCTAGCGCCAGGAAGACAGCACACTGTTCGGCGATCACGATCTTTGTGACAGATTGCCCTATCTGTACCCCTAATAATTGAGTCTCCCACTACCAGCACCTGTCTGGCCTGCCCTGCTCTCCTGGTCCCCTGCTTACTGGAGCTGACATTCCCCTGACTGGCAGAGGAAGTGTCTGGCTGCAGCGGTGCCGTCCCTGAACTGTCATCCCCCTCATCTGCCAACCGTGCAAACTTGTTGGGGTGTGTCAGATCAGGGCTAGCCTCCCTGGCACTCTTCTCTCTACCCCGCTTTCTTACTGTTACCCAGCTAACTACCTCACTCTCCTCAGCCTGCTCGCTACCACCCTCCCCCACATCTACCCCATAGAGTGATCAGCAAACTCTTTTCCAAATTGTCAGTGGCTTTCAGTGTTGCAACTCGCCTGTTTAGAGACTCGATGTGCGATTCCAAACGGGTAATTTGCTCACATTTTGAACAAACATATATACCCTCGAACGGCTGTTCCAGGACTGCATACATCATACAAGATGTGCACTGGACGGCGCTGTCAATAATGGAAGTCATACTAAATGGGGATTACACAGGAAAAGAGAGGGAAAAAAATAAATAAATACAATATAGAGCAGTGATATCAAGATTCTTACTTACTGTGGTCACTTACAGCAGTAGGAAGACTAGCTAGAATCAAACCAACTGTATACAAGGATGATCTAATGAATCTCTGTTTCTTGCTCCTTTTCCTAAACTCCGGTTTCTTCAACTCTACTTATGAAAGCAGCCACTTAGTAATGCAGGCCTCAGGTGGAGCAGGTATACATAAATAAAACGTGTACAAAAATCTAGTGCATCAATATAACATCCATGTGTATTACATATAATGGAAACTGTGCTCAATTAAAAGTGCATTTCGTGCATATTTCATATGTGATAATCACAATTATCACATATCATAAAATATGCACGAAAGATGCATAAAAGACACTAGTCACTGGAGGTGCCGTGGACTTTTTCTTTTTTTATATAAATCCATATACTGGACACATTGGGGAATATATCTGTGTGTGTATATATATATATATATATATATATATATAATATATATATAAAGAAGATAGGGCAGCATTCCAAGTAGAAAATTAAGGTGATTTATTGGTCCATGCGATACAAAAATGCGACGTTTCGGCTCAACAATAGAGCCTTTATCAAGCAAAGAACAAATGTGAAGTGTAGACAATATATAGCTCAAACAATTAGGAAAATGTGCATACATGATTGCAAACAAATGTGGATAATTAGTCATGTGATACAACAAAAAGTCATGTGACAAATCAATGTGTGTGTACACAAAGACAAACAACCGATCGTGATGATCAACGATCATATAAAATACAATACAATTACATCCCATTCTGTGCATCATGAATACAATGAACACTATGAAAAGTGCCGCCTAGTGCTAAACATGATATAATGTGTTAATCACGATCAGTGAATAAAGACATGTGAAGGAGGTGTCGATTACCATCAAACTGTTCCGTCCGTTAGTCCTAAAACAAGATCGCCAAGTTCGGCGTGTGACGTGCCAAACAATCGCCCACTACAATATTCAGAAGGAGCGACGATCCTGTGGGAGGTGTGCCGTTACGTCATCGGACATTCGCACTCCTCATCACAAGTGTGTAGCTCCATCTTGAAAAAGGTCAAATGCGCGCATGCGCCCAAATGTAAAAATGAGAAAACCGCCATCTTAACAACTGACATATAGCCAGGACTGTTTTACTAAGAAGTACAACTATATCAAAGACCGCTCGCCGTTACCAATACTGGTCACGGGGACACCCCACGTCAATGGGGTGACACCCCTAGAACAAGGGTTCAGTCACACAACTAAGCCACATTCCTGTAGCTAGATGTGTCCATGCCTCCCACTCAGTATATCAGCTTCCACATTTGGGCGCATGCGCGCATTTGACCTTTTTCAAGATGGAGCTACACACTTGTGATGAGGAGTGCGCATGTCCGATGACGTAACGGCACACCTCACACAGGATTGTCGCTCCTTCTGAATATTGTAGTGGGCGATTGTTTGGCACGTCACACGCCGAACTTGGCGATCTTGTTTTAGGACTAACGGACGGAACAGTTTGATGGTAATTGACACCTCCTTCACATGTCTTTATTCACTGATCGTGATTAACACATTATATCATGTTTAGCACTAGGCGGCACTTTTCATAGTGTTTTGAATCATTGTATTTATGATGCACAGAATGGGATGTAATTGTATTGTATTTTATAATCATTGATCATCACGATCGGTTGTTTGTCTTTGTGTACACACACATTGATTTGTCAGATGACTTTCACATGACTTTTTGTTGTATCACATGACTAATTATCCACATTTGTTTGCAATCAATCATGTATGCACATTTTCCTAATTGTTTGAGCTATATATTGTCTACACTTCACATTTGTTCTTTGCTTGATAAAGGCTCTATTGTTGAGCCGAAACGTCGCATTTTTGTATCGCATGGACCAATAAATTACCTTAATTTTCTATTTGCAGTGCTGTCCTATCTTCTTTATATATTTTTGGACCGTGGACGGCAATCCGGGGACACGCACCCATCCTTACAGTTTTTTACCGGTGCTACCATTATTTTTTCTTTTCTCTCTCTCTCTCTCTCTCTCTCTCTCTCTCTCTATATATATATATATATGTAAACATACACACACCTGACACTTTCCCCACAGCATTACTGTTATACATTGCAGAGGGGATCAGACCCCCAGAAGTTGACCTGCTAAAATGTGAAGTTGCACATATTGCGCAAAAATATGCGCATCATTAATTGGCAATTTACGCAATCGCAAATATATCGGAGCACTCTATCTGAATATAAAGCTATTGTAATGTTCTGCCGTGCCAACCATTTTCTCCAGTCTCAGGAAACTTCTAGCAGCTTGAAAAATGTAGCACTAGTGACCCACACCTGTATTGCGCATGCAATACGCGCATATTACATTGCCGATTTTCGCAATCAAGAAAATAATTGCCAATTCTCGAATCTATGACGAATATTCGCAAAATATCGCGAATTTGAATGTTGCCCCTGCCGCCTATCACTAGCTGTTACCAATGGTTCTTCCTACAACTGACTTGCCTGAAGCTGTAGAAAGACAAGTAGAGGCAGAGGAGCTTAGTGGAAAATCACTGTTACCCCTCCCTCTCACTCATAATGTTTGCATTTTGTTATCTTCAGAACTGAAACTAAGCAAACCGGTTATATAAGAAAATGCCAGATCATAGTGACTTGACTGAACAAGAGCCCCAGTCTACTTTATGTTATAGTACAACCCTTTACCTGGGTGGGCACCACAAATCTGTAGGTAATGCAACTCTTCATTTAGAAGCTGATGTTGAACCTTGTGTTAGATTTATTGATAGTATTTAGACTTTGCCCAATTTACACAACTGAAGTGTTCTAGTCCTTTTCCCAGTCATATTTCACATGTATTTCAGATTTATACTTATGTAGGTGAACAGTCTCTCCACCTCATCATGTTACTGATCAAAGTTCATGATAATTTCTCCAATTTCAAAACGTGAAGGAACTGGAGAAGAGATAATTGGCCTAAGTATTCCTGATTATAAACTGTACTCCTTCTATGGTCCTGTCTACTGGTTGTATTTCTCCGAACCTGCTTGTAGATATGGACTTTGCACATTACCACTTCTATTGTTCTGTATACTGGGTGTAATTCTCAGTTTCTGATCTTATCCTGTATATATCAGGGGTGTATATATATATATATATATATATATATGGCTTTTTTCTCAGAGAAAAGGGGGCAGTCTTAGGGGTGGTAGGGGCATGGCCAGGGAGGGGACTCCCTGGCCATGCCCTACCCACCCCTAGAACCGCCCCTAAAACCGCACCTTTAGAGAACAGGGATGCAAGTAAAATTTGGGGGGGCTATAAAAGTCCAGCCCAGCAAAGAAACCCCCCAGATGGGGATGGCACTGTTAATGGGGGATCTCGGGATGGCACTGTTATGGGGTGGAGGATCTGTGTATGGCACTGTTATGGAGGATCTGTGGATGGCATCCACAGATCCCCCATCCTAAAACAGTGCCCCCCCCCACCCCATAACAGTGCCATCCACAGACCCCCCCCACCCCTTAACAGTGTCATCCACAGACCCCCCATTGCCGCTCCAGTACAGTTATAAAATGTGTAATTCAATTAATAATGATTCATGCTGCCCCCTCTGTAGTATACCATTCAATATATCCTACTCACAGGGCTACTGTTATATCGTAATGCAGGCCGGCTGGCCAGATGAGCGGCAGCGTGACTGATTGACGTCACGTGCCTGCCCGGCCTACTTTATGAATGAAGCAGGCGGCGCAGGCACGTGACGTCAGTCAGTCACGCTGCCGCTCGTCTGCCCGGCCTGCCTGCATTACGATATAACAGTAGCCCTGTGAGTAGGATATATTGAATGTTATACTACAGAGGGGGCAGCATGAATCATTATTAATTAAATTACACATTTTATAACTGTATTGGAGTGGCTCCTCCTCCCAGTCCCTCCCCGCTGATCAGTGGCAGATCCAGAGCCTGGTCTCGGGAGGGGCAATTCCCCGGGCAATTGGAACTTATGGGGCCCCTGTGTCCCCGCCCACCCTCAAGCCACACCCACACACAGCCCTACCCATATATCGCGCCCATACCTCTTACATCCAGTGACGTCTTCTTTGATGTAGATGTTCTCTTTCCTCATCTTCTCCTTTCAGACCAGGCCACCATTTTTCTGTTGTTTTCCGTCTCTGCAGTTTAACAAAAAATAAATCTTAGTTTACTACTTTTCCATCATCCTCCCATCTTTCTGGACAAAACATCCCACTACGTCATATACTGTGCTGCTGTGGTCCCCAATAATGCCCCCACAAATAAGTGCCTCTCCCCCCATCATGTGCCAGTGACAACTGCCAAACCCCCCCATGTGCCAGTACCAAGTGCCAAACCCCCTATGTGCCAGTATAAAGTGCCTCTCCCCCCCATCATATGCCAGTAACAACTGCCAAACCCCCCATGTGCCAGTACCAAGTGCCAAACCCCCCAAGTGCCAAACCCCCCATGTGCCAGTATGAAGTGCCAAACCCCCCCATGTGCCAGTATCATGTGCCAAACAATCGCCCCCCATGTGCCAAACAATCCTCCCCCCATGTGCCAAACAATCACCCCCATGTGCCTGTATCATGTGCCAAACAATCCCCCATGTGCCAGTATCATGTGCCAAACAATTCCCCCCATGTGCCAGTATCATGTACCAAACAATCGCCCCCCATGTGCCAAACAATCCTCCCCCCATGTGCCCAACAATCCCCCCCATGTGCCTGTATCATGCGCCAAACAATCCCCCCCATGTGCCAGTATCATGTGCCAAACAATCCCCCCATGTGCCAGTATCATGTACCAAACAATCGCCCCCATGTGCCAAACAATTCCCCCATGTGCCAAACAATCCCCCAATGTGCCTGTATCATGTGCCAAACAATCCCCCTCCCAATGTGCCAGTATCATGTGCCAAACAATCCCCCCATGTGCCAAACAATCGCCCCCCATGTACCAAACAATCCCCTCCATGAGACAAACTGCTGACAAACCGCCCCCATATGTGCCAGTATCATGTGCCAAAGCCAAACAATCCCCCCCATGTGCCAAACAATCCCCCTCCATGTGCCAAACTGCCGACACCCTGCCCCCCACAATGTGCCAGTATCATGTGCCAAAGCCAAACAATCCCCCCCCATGTGCCAAACTGCCGACACCTCGCCCCCCCATGCCTCTTATGCGCCAGTGGGTCGGGTCTTTAAAAAACAAAACAAAAAACAAGACACTTACCTTCACAGCGATGCGATGCAGGCCTCTTCCGGCCTGTGTCCCGCTCTGTACAGCTCAAAGGCGGCGCGATGATGGCACCAACATCTGATAGGCTGCGGGCCTAGTGTCGGCAGCCTATCAGAGGAGCAGGGAAGGGAGACGCCTCTCCCTCCCTGCCCCACAGCGCAGCTGAGGACGGCGATACAGATGACTATGGAGATGAACGCTTCCACAATGGAAGCGTTCATCTCCCTGTGCACCGCCAATGCCGCTGATAAATCGCAGCCTGCGATGCTGGAGCATCGCAGGCTGCGATGTCAAAATGTCAGCAGCATGGTAGGTGGCGGAACACCGTTCCGGTGTGTTCCGCCAGAAAAAAAGCCCTGTTATATAAATGAATTTCTGTCTAGACGTTCTTTATGCGCGACCAAAAAACTGGACCGATCTTAACCAAATTTGACACACGGGTACATCAGATGCCCACGAAGGTTTTAGACCGGGTGTCCCCTATCAACCAATAGAAGCTCGCAGGTCCTACTCCAGGTTTCCATAACTGATCACAGGTTTTAGCAGTTTGCAGGTCCTTAAATATTCAGTAACATGAGGTGTATCAGTCATTATGAGTTCATATTTAATTAATCCAGGTTTTCATAACACAGCCATAAATAGACTATACATACGTCACATGTCCCTTATCAGCCAATAGGTCACTGTTAAAGAGGTGGTCACTGTGGACGTCACTTTTAAAGGGGCGCGCACTGTGGAGGTCACTGTTAAAGGGGCGGGCACTGTGGAGGTTACTGTTAAAGGGGCGATCACTGTTAAATGGGCAGTCACTGTGGAGGTCACTGTTAAGGAGGCAGGCACTGTGGAGGTCACTGTTAAAGGGGTGGGCACTGTGGACATCACTGTTAAAGGGGTGGCCACTGTGGAGGTTACTGTTAAAGGGGTAGGCACTGTGGAGGTCACTGTTAAAGGGGTGGGCACTGTGGATGTCACTGTTAAAGGGGAGGACACTGTGGAGGTCACTTTTAAATGAGAGGGCACTGTGGAGGTCACTGTTAAAGGGGCGGACACTGTGGAGGTCACTGTTAAAGAGGTGGCCACTGTGGAGGTCACTGTTAAAGGGGCGGGCACTGGGGAGGTCACTGTTAAGGGGCAGGCACTGTGGAAGTCTCTGTTAAAGGGGCGGCCACTTTGGGGTCACTGTTAAAGGGGAGGGCACAGTGAAGGTCAGTGATAAAGGGGCAGGCACTGTGGAGGTCACTTTTAAGGGAGCGGGCACTGTGGAGATCACTTTTAAATCGTCAGGCACTGTGGAGGTCACTGTTAAAGGGGCACATACTGTGAAGGTCACTGTTAAAGGGGCGGTCACTGTGGAGGTCACTGTTAAAGGGGCGCGTACTATGGAGGTCACTGTTAAAGGGGCGGTCACTGTGAAGGTCACTGTTAAAGGGGCGTTCACTGTGGAGGTCACTGTTAAATGAGCTGTCACTTTGGAGGTCACTGTTAAAGGTGCCGGCACTTTGGAGGTCACTGTTAAAGGGGCAAGCACTGTGGAGGTGACTGTTACAGGGGCAGGCAATGTGGAGGTCATTGTTAAAGTGGAGGTCATTGTTAAAGGGGTGGGCACTGTGGACATCACTGTTAAAGCGTTGGGCACTGTGGAGGTCACTGATAAAGGGGTAGGCAATGTGTAGGTCATTGTTAAAGGGACTGTCACTGTTAAAGTGGCAGTCATTGTGGAGGTCAATGTTAAAGGGGAGGGCACTGTGGAGGTCACTGTTAAAGGGGCGGGCACTGGGGAGGTCACTGTTAAAGGGATTTCCACTGTGGAGGTCACTGTTAACCGCCTGCCGACTGCCTAATGCAGGGATGCGTCCAGGCGGCGGCAGGTCTGTTCCTCTTTGACGTGGCGGCGCATCATCTCGCGAGAGGCGAGATTTGCTGTGAACGCGCACGCGCTGTCATGCGCGTTCACAGCAGATCGCGTCTCAGAAGCTATACTGCAGCCTGCCAGCAATGATCAATCGCTGGCAGGCTGTAGATCTAAAATAAAAGGCATCAAACAGGTATATTAGACGCGGTTTTGTTAACAGTGTCTGATATACCTGCTACCTGGATCGACCACCAGAGGACCAGGTAGCTATGTAAAGTAGCACCAAGCACCACACTACACCCCCCTTCCCCGGTCACTTATTAACCCCTTGTAAACCCCTGATCACCCCATCTAGACTCCCTGATCACCCCCCTGTCACTGATCACCCCCCTGTAAGAATCCCGCAAAACACGGACACCGGCAATGTGCTTTCCGCATTTTGCAGATCCGCACATTGCCAGAACTATATAGAAAGTGCCTTTTCTTGTCCGCAATTGCGGACAAGAATAGGACATGTTCTATATTTTTGCGGAACGGAAGTGCAGACCTGGAAGTGCGGATCCGCAATTCTGGATCCGAGCGGGACAAAGTCTGCCCCCATAGAAATGAATGGGTCCGCAATTCCGTTCCGCAAACAGAATTGCGGACGTGTGAATGGTGCATAAGGGTCCCTTGTCACCGCCAGTTAGTTAGCTACTTGTTAGGTAGTTAGCGCCCAGCCCACCGCACCACAGTCACTGATTTTGGCAGAGATTTTTTCATCCACATTGATCGATGCGAATGAAAAAATCTGTGCCGTTCATTTTTTTTTTTTTTCAGCCCAGAGGCTGAACGAAAAAAAAAAAAATCTCATTACCCGTATGCTCAATATAAGGAGAATAGCAGAAACTCCTAATGCCATGGAGTACAAACACCTCACAAGTGACCCCATTTTAGAAAGAAGACACCCCAAGGTATTCCGTAAGGGGTATGGTGAGTTCATGTAAAATTTTATTTTTTGTCACAAGTTAGTGGAATATGAGACTTTGTAAAAAAAAAAAAATATATATATATCAATTTCCACTAACTTGTGCCAAAATTTTGTTTTTTTTCTGTGAACTCGCCATGCCCCTCAGGGAATACCTTTGGGTGTCTTCTTTCCAAAATGGGGTCACTTGTGGGGTATTTATACTGCCCTGGCATTTTAGGGGTCCTAAAGCGTGAGAATCTAAATGCGTAAAAATGCCCTGTGAAATCCTAAAGGTACTCATTGGAATTAGGGCTCCTTTGCGCATCTTGGCTGCAAAAAAGTGTCACTCATGTGGTATCGCCGTACTCAGGAGAAGTAGGGAAATTAGTTTTGGGGTGTATTTTTATATATACCCATACTTTGTGTGAGTAATATCGCTGTAAACGACAACTTTTTAAATTTTTGTATACAAAGTTGTCAATTTACAGAGATATTTCTCTCACCCAACATGGGTATATGTAAAAATACACCCCAAAACACATTGCCCTACTTCTCCTGAGTACGGCGATACCACATGAGTGACACTTTTTTTGCAGCCTGGGTGCGCAAAGGGGCCCAAATTCCAACGAGTACCTTTAGGTTTTACAGGGATGCTCACAATTTAGCCCCGCCCAAAATGCCAGAATAGTGAACACACCCCACAAATGACCCCATTTCGGAAAGTAGACATCCCAAGGTATTCACTGAGGGGCATAGTGAGTCTGTGGGAGATTTATTTATTTTTTTGTCAGAAGTTAGCAGAAAACGGAAACTTTATTATTATTATTTTTTCCTCAGAAAGTGTCATTTTCTGCTAACTTGTGAAAAAAAATGAAATGATACATGAACTCATCATGCCCCTCCGCAAATTCTTTGGGGTGTCTTCTTTCTAAAATGGTATCATTTGGGGGGTATTTATACTATCCTGGCATTCTAGCACTTGAAAAAACATGACAGGTGCTCAGAAAGTCAGAGCTGCTTCAAAATGCGGAAATTCACTTTTTTGCACCATAGTTTGTAAACGCTATGACTTTTACCCAAACCAATCAATATACACTTATTGGATTTTTTTTTATCAAAGACATGTAGAACAATAAATTTAGAGAAAAATTTATAAAGAAATGTAGTTTTTAAAAAAAAAATTACAACAGAAAGTGAAAAATGTCATTTTTTTGCAAAAATTTAGGTCATTTTTGATTAATAGCAAAAAAAGTAAAAATGTAAGCAGCAATGAAATACCACCAAATGAAAGCTCTATTAGTGAGAAGAAAAGGAGATAAAATTCATTTGGGTGGTAAATTGTATGACGGAGCAATAAACGGTAAAAGTAGCGTAGTGCAGAATTGTAAAAAGTGGCCTGGTCATTAAGGGTGTTTAAGCTAGGGGTGCTGAAGTGATTAAAGGGGTGGGCACTGGGGAGGTCACTGTTAAGGGGCAGGCACTGTGGAAATCTCTGTTAAAAGAGCACAACAGTGGATGTCACTTTGAAAGGGGAGGGCACAGTGGAGGTCAGTGTTAAAGGGGCAGGCACTGTGGAGGTCACTGTTAAAGGGGCAGGCACTGTGGAGGTCTCTGTTAAAGGGGCAGGCACTGTGGAGGTCACTGTTAAAGGGGCGGTCACTGTTAAAGAAGTGGTCACTGTGGAGGTCACTGTTAAGGAGGCAGGCACTGTTGAGGTCCCTGTTTAAGGGGTGGTCACTGTTAAAGGGGCAGGCACTGTGGAGGTCACTGTTAACCACCTCAGCCCCCCTAGCTTAAACACCCTTAATGACCAGACCACTTTTTACAATTCTGCACTACACTACTTTCACGGTTTATTGCTCGGTCATACAACTTACCACCCAAATGAATTTTACCTCCTTTTCTTCTCACTAATAGAGCTTTCATTTGGTGGTATTTCATTGCTGCTGACATTTTAACTTTTTTGATATTAATCAGTGAATACCTTGAGGTGTCTACTTTCCGAAATGGGGTCATTTGTGGGGTGTGTTTACTGTTCTGGCATTTTGGGCGGGGCTAAATTGTGAGCTACCATGTAAAACCTAAAGGTACTCGTTGGACTTTACACCCCTTTACGCACCTAGGCTGCAAAAAAGTGGCACACATATGGTATTGCCGTATTCAGAAGAAGTAGGGCAATGTGTTTTGGGGTGTATTTTTACATATACCCATGCTGGATGAGAGAAATATCTCTGTAAATTGTCAACTTTCTATAAAAAAAATTAAAAAGTTGTCATTTACAGAGCTATTTCTCTCACCCAGCATGGGTATATGTAAAAATACACCCCAAAACACATTGCCCTACTTCTCCTGAGTACGCCGATACCACGTGTGGCACTTTTTTTGCAGCCTGGGTGCGTAAAGGGGCGTAAAGTCCAAGGAGTACCTTTAGGTTTTACAGGGTTGCTCACAATTTAGCCCCGCCCTAGCTTAAACACCCCTAATGACCAGACCACTTTTTACAATTCTACTCTACACTACTTTCACGGTTTATTGCTCCATCATACAACTTACCACCCAAATGAATTTTACCTCCTTTTCTCCTTTTCCTCACTAATAGAGCTTTCATTTGGTGGTATTTCATTGCTGCTGACATATCAGGAGCAGGCATATCAGGCATATCAGTAGAAGGCATATCAGACGCTGTTAACAAAACAGCGTCTGATAAGTGATTTTTTTAACTACTACAGCCTGCCAGCGCATGATCAGCGCTGGCAGGCTGTAGTTAAACTTCCTCCCGACGCGAACCTGTGAGCGCGCGTGCATGCTCACAGTAAATCTCGCATCCCAGCGTTAGGCGGTCGGGAGGTGGTTAAGGTGGCAGGCACTGTGGAGGTCACTGTTAAAGGGGTGGGCACTGTGGAGGTCACTGTTAAAGGGGTGGCCGCAGTGGAGGTCACTGTTAAAGGGGCAGTCACTGTTAAAGTGGCAGGCACTGTGGAGGTCACTGTTCAAGGGGAGGGCACTGTAGAGGTCACTGTTAAAGGGGCGGGCACTGGGGAGGTCACTGTTAAAGTGGCAAGCACTGTAGACGTCACTGTTAGGTGGCGGGCACTAAGGAGGTCACTGTTAAAAGGACAGGCACTGTGGAGGTCACTGTTAAGGGAGTAGGCACTGTGAAGGTCTCTGTTAAAGGGGCGGGCACTGTGGAGATCACTTTTAAATCGGCAGGCACTGTGGAGGTCACTGTTAAAGGGGCATATACTGTGGAGCTCACTGTTAATGGGGCGGTCACTGTGGAGGTCACTGTTAAAGGGGCGGTCACTCTGGAGGTCACTGTTAAAGGGGCGGTCAATGTGGAGGTCACTGTTAAAGGAGCGGTCACTTTGGAGGTCACTGTTAAAGGGGCGGGCATTGTGGAGGTCACTGTTAAAGGGGTGGCCACTGTGGAGTTCACTGTTAAAGGGGAGGGCACAGTGGAGGTCAGTGTTAATGGTGCAGACACTGTGGAAGTCACTGTTAAAGGGGTGGGCACTATGGAGGCCACTGTTAAAGAGGAGTGGGCACTGTGCAGGTCACTGTTAAAGGGGCAGTCACTGTGGAGGTCACTATTAAAGGGGCACGTACTGTGGAGGTCACTGTTAAAGGAATGGTCACTGTGGAGGTCACTGTTCAAAAGGCGGCACTCTGGAGGTCACTGTTAAAGGGGCAGGCACTGTGGAGGACACTATTAAAGGGGCGGGTACTGTAGAGGTCACTGTTATGGGTGATACTGTCAATATCTTTTTAGGACAGACGGAAACATGAAACAAAATATATTAAATATACCCTTGCGAAGCCAGGTCCTTCTGCTAGTCTCTTATATATATAAAAATGAATTTCTCTCTGTCTGCCTAGACTTCTAGACGTTCTTTATGCACGACCAGACGACTGGACCGATCGTCACTAGGGTTGTGCGAACCCGAACTGTATAGTTTGGGTTCATACCGAATTTTGGGGTGTTCTGGACCCGGACCTGAGCCCGAACATTTTTATAAAAGTTTGGGTTCGGGTCCGTTGTTCGGCGATTCTTCCCGCTTTCTGAAGGGCTGCACAGCAGCCAATCAGCAAGCGTTTTACTTCTTTGCCCTAAGAAGCCATTACAGCTATGCCTACTAATGGTCTATGATCTATTTAAGCTGGAGTCACGTAGCGCCACACGTCACTCTGCTCTTCTCAGTGTAGGGATAGGATGCTGCCGCTTCTGGGAAGGACAGATTAGGGAAGAAATCTGCAGAACCTGTTGTACATTAATCCACAAGATACAGCAAATAGAGAGGGAGGGAGCTTCAGAAATCCTACATTTCTGTACCCAGCCACTGCCAAGAAATTTTTGTTTAAATCAATCTGTTACAGAGGTGGGGGTCAGCGGCCATTTTAGCCACTGCAGTGTACTGCATGTCTGCCAGCCTGGCAGGGACATCAGCTTAATCCTTTTTGGTAGCTCAGTGAAGGAGAAAATGCTTTTTTTCTGGCTGCTCAAGTCCCCAACATTACCTTTGGAATAATTAAGGGGTGACATAGTCCATTTGTCTAGTCTGGGACCTGTGGTGCCACAAAGCACTTGTGTATACAATGCACTATACCGTATATTCAATTTCTGCAGTATTTTTGTGATAAAAAGCTGTGATCCTGGTCCCCAAAGCAGTTTGAAATACACAGCCCAAATACACATTTGACATTTCTGCCGTGAAATAGAGCCTCAGTGTATTTTTGGGAAAATAGAAGTATTCCTGGTCCACCAAGCTGTGTTAAAAACACCGCCCAAATACATATTTTACATTTCTTTAGTGAAATAGAGAATCAGTGTATTTTTGGCAAAAAAAAACAACGTATTCCTGGTGTTCAAAACAGTTGTGCAGACAGCGTACAAATACATATTTAATATTTCTGCAGGGAAATAGTGAATCAGTGTGTTTCCTGAAAAAAAAACACGTTATTCCTGGTCCACAAAACAGTTTGAAATACCCCGCCCAAATACACATTTGACATTTCTGCCGTGAAATAGAGCCTCGGTGTATTTTTGGGAAAAATAGAAGTATTCCTGGTCCACAAAGCAGTTCCAAATACACCACCCAAATTCACATTTGACATTTCTGCAGTGAAATAGTGAATTACATTTTTTTTTTGTGGGAAAAAAGCAATATTCTTGCTTCACAAAGCAGTTGTGCATACAGCATAGAAATACCAACGTTTTTTGTGTTTAATTTTAAAAAAAACTTGTTCTGGGTCCACAAACCACTTTTGCATAAACCGTAGAAATAGCTACGTTTTATTAATAGAAGTGACATACTGTTTTATTGCAAAAATCCTAATTCTTGGTCCACAAACCACTTGTGCATACAGCATACAAATACCAATTTTTAATTGCAGCACGAAAATAGTGTTGTATTTGTTTTACTGGAAAAAAAACATGTTAGGGGTTCACCAAACAGTTGTGCATATAGTGTACAAATAAATATTTTACATTTCTGCATTAAAAATTGAGAATCAGTGTGTTTTAGGCCCCAAAAACTTTATTCTTGGTTCACAGAGCATTTTTATGACATTTTTATGCTTTAGTGAACTTAATTGTTGACTATTGGCAGTTAAATTGACACCGGAGAGAAACAAATCTTTCAACTTGGTGGGTGAACTCAAATAATGAGGAGAACATCAAATAAGGGACGTGGGCATGGTCGTGGTGGTGTTGGTGGAGCTCCTGTTGCTGGGAGAGGACATGGCCGTTCAGCGCCAACTACACGTCCAAGTGAAACACCTTCCTCTGGTGCGAGTAGGCGACAGAATCTGCAGCGTTATTTGCTAGGCCCAAATGCCTCTCTACGGATGGTGAGGCCAGAACATGTACAGGCGATAGTAGATTGGGTGGCTGACAGTGCCTCCAGTTCTTTCACAGTGTCTCCCACCCAGTCCTCTGCAGAAAGCTCAGAGTTGGCAAGTGCAGCCCATGTCCATCAGTCTTTCACCTCACCCCCTTGGAAATCAGCCAAGCAGTCAGAGCCCCAAATCATGCAGCAAACTCTCATGCTTTTTGATGTCTCTGTTGGCAGGGTTTCTCTGGCCCATCCACCTAGCGCTGACCCAGAAGTGGAAGACATTGAATGCACTGATGCCCAACCACTTATGTTGCAGGATGAGGACATGGGAAGACCGCCGCAGAACGTCTCTGATGATGACAAAACACAGGTGCCAACTGCTGTGGCTTTCTGCAATGTGCAGACCGATGAGGAGGGTAGGGGTCATAAATGGGTGGAAAATGATGTGGAGGAGGATGATGAGGTCCTAGACCCAGACTGGACTGAAGGTCGTGCTAGTGACGTGTGCATTTCTAAGGAAGAGGCGGTGGTCGCACAGAGGCAACAGCACAGCAAAAGAGGGAGCAGGGTGCAAAAGCGCAGCGGCCGTTCCAGAGACAGTACGCCTGCTACTGCCCACCGCACCCAGGCACCGAGCACACCAAGGCCTGCTCCAAGGAGTTCATTGGCGTGGCAGTTTTTCCCACAATGTCCTGACGACAAGACACGAGTGGTTTGCACGTTTTGCCATCAGAGCCTGAAGCGAGGCATAAACGTTCTTAACCTTAGCACAACCTGCATGACCAGGCATCTACATGCAAAGCATGAACTGCAGTGGAGTAAACACCTTCAAAACCAGGAACGGTCTCAGGCTCCTACTGCTCCCTCTTCTGCTGCTGGCTCGGAATCTCCCTCCACCTCTGGCGTCACCGTGGCACCTAGTGACCATCAAACAGAGGATGTCCCACCAACACAACCACATACATCACCATCACCAAGCATCTCCACCATGTCACATGGCAGCGTTCAGCTGTCCATCTCTAGTGATGAGCGGGAGGTGCCATATTCGATTTTGCGATATTTTGCGAATATTCGATTAAATATTTGTCCTATATTCGTCAAAATCGATATTCGTAATTATTTCCATTATCGCGAATAATTTTTCGCGGTTTTTTAAAACTGAATGGGGTACAAGACAAATTTTACGTTGGTTGGCTATGTAGAATTAACGAATATAGCGCTATATTTTTTTTCAATAAAGATTGATTATTATAATTATTCTTTTTTTTTTTTAAAGTAATATTATCGAATTGACAATCCGATTTAGAGCTGTCTATAGGCAATTTACTATTGGATTGGTAGAATTAACAAAGATAGATAATATAGCGCTATATTCGTTATCTTTGTATTCGTCAATAACGAAGATATCGAAATATTCTCTATCTATTCTCAAATATTTTGCTATCTTCGTTAATTTGAGCAAGCCATCCATAGTAAACCAGTTCTATGTTGGTTGCGCTATGCGAATATTTCGTTAATATATTATTCGCATTGCGAATTCAACTTAACTGGTTCCTAATGGTTGGATTGCGAGAATAGCGAAGCTAACGAATATCAAATATAGTACTATTCCTTAAGAAATTATCGCATGCCGAACAGTGACTGTCACACGATCGCGACGCTATTACGTTCCCCCTATTCGAGAATTTGAATATAAAGCTTTTCACCCAGCTTAACCTCTTTTAAGTTGAATTCCATTTTTTCCTTGCCCAAGCAAGAAGCACAGTGAAAGCAATCTTTATATTCGAATTCCCGATTATTACATTACGCAAACTTAATGATAGCGCAATTGCGCGATCGTATGACATCATCCTTCCTGTCACATCCTGTTTTCGCTTTCGCTTTATCGAGTAACTTGACTGGAAATTTTGGAACACGAAAATGGTGCGAACGTTCTTTAAAGACGATGAGGCTGAATTTTTGATCACGGTAAGTAATATTTTATAACAGCAGTGCAATTTAATACATAGTGCATGCATGGCAGAACAATATTTTGCAACACTCGATCTACCTATAAATTGTTTATCTGTAGATCGACTGTTGTAAAATATTCGGGGGACCTGTGGATGACACCTATGGGTGACCTGTGGAGGACACTCATGGGGGATCTGTGGAGGACACTGTTATGGGGGATCTGTGGATGACACCTATGGGGGATCTGATATATATATATATATGTACACATATGGAGGACCTGTGGATGACACCTATGGGGGACCTGTGGATGATATATATGTGGGACCTGTGGAGGACACTTATGGGGGACCTGTGGATGACACTTATGGGGGACCTGTGGATAACACTTATGGGGGACCTGTGGAGGACACTTATGGGGGACCTGTGGATGACACTTAGGGGGGATCTGTGGATGACAGTTATGGGTGACCTGCGGATGACACTTATGGGGGATCTATGGATGACACTAATGCGGGACCTGTGGATGACATCTATGGGGGACTTATGGATAACATCTATTGGGGACCTGTGGATGACACCTATGGGGGACCTGTGCAGGACACTTAGGGTGACCTGTGGATGACACATATATAGCATCTTATGACAGAGGTAGAGATTAGGCTGCCAGTGGAGTCTGCATGCACTACAGTAGTCAGTAAGTACGGTTTCAACTACCGCCGGGTTGCGGATACTTTTACAGAGATTTAAACATCACATGAATGCGGTATATAAGTGGGGCTGGAGTATTAGAGGAAGCACCTGTGGCCTACCGTGACGGCTGCAGGTATCGTCAGTGGTATCGGTGACATTTGCACGTGTTCAAGTACTCATACAAATGTTTGGTATCGGTCCCAATACCAATACTGGTATCGGTATCAGGACATCCCTACCACACAGTATGTACCACACATTATATACCAGACACATAATATATATTTTATGTACATAAGTTTTCTTTGTCTGACCACCATCATTTGATGGTTTATTTAGAGTTACCCAGGGAACACCCCATACCGTACCGTCACTTCACTAGACAGGTACATATCTGTTCAGCTGGCCAATATCAGATTGCTCAGACCCTGCACACATACTATTGCAATACAATCCGATCTTATAATGGTAACATTAAATCTAATATTTTCCCTTCCAAGACGTAACTACTTTTTGCTGAGTTGAGGACATTTGTTGACAACTGGTATTTAAAAAAATTGTGATTATATGATTGCATTTTTATCCTGCAGAGAATGTTGGAAAAAGGCTACCACCTGACCCGAAAACATGCAGCCAAGGATGCCATAATAACTGATCTAATCGAAGAGATGGCTACCAAATTTGGAAGAAGGCACTCAAAGCTGGCCATCCCAAAAAAATGGTGCGACTTGAAAAGGTACAAACTGGATCACATCAAAGAACAGAGCACGAGACTATGCCCAGGTACAATGCTTATTGCTAATGCGTATATGACATTTGTATCTCTTGCTAGAACTCTCTGTAATGTATATACAGTATTCAGTGTTGCTGCTAATCCATACAGATGTAGCCGGGTTAACACACAAAGTGTGAACTCAAATTTCTTAACTCATCACGTTATCTTGAAAGTAAACCCATTGAAAAAAAAATAGCCCAACGCCGTTAGTTTATATAACACATCTCATAAAGCATGTATGTTAACTGTACTACATCTGTATTTCATTCCTTTAACCCCTCAATGACCTGCACAGTATATGTCCGTCCCAACTGAACGTGATTTAAGGCCCAACGCTATACCTTTACAGCACTATGATCATCGGCAGGGATATGTCCGTCACTGATGGCCGGACACATGCTGCATGCACCCACATCGGTGAAATCACCAATCCCGGCTCATTAACACAATAGGACACCTTCCCAACAAATCCCCTTGTTACCTCATCCTACCTTGTAACTTAGGCCAGTTTTACCCATCTGTAACACTCGTATTGGCATGTTATTTAGCTTCAATATGAGGTTAATCCACCTTTGGGCTAATCTTAATCCCATACAGATCCCTCCCACCTTGTTTAGGATTTCTAAGTTGTTTGTCTAAATTATTAACATTGTGTGATTATTATAGGAAAAACCATTCCCTCTGTCTGTCGTCGTCCAAAAACAAAGGAGGATATTCAGGTGTCAACAGAGGAGGAGGAGGAGGAGGACAGCGAGGAGCAGGCTGGATCCTCAGAAATGAGTGAGGCCCATCCCCCACCTGAAGTGAGCAAAAGGGTGGTGGTGGAGACGGAGGAGTCGGGAACCTCGGCTACTGATGAGACCACCTTCCCCTTCCCAGCCACCAAGTTCCACCCCCCCCCCCCCCCGGATTCAGAAGAGGAGAAGGAAGAGGTTGTCTACACCCCCCACCGGGAGGGTAAATATATGCATAAACCACTATAATTCGGTACACATAACATATTCACAAATATACCACAATTCCAGAAACCCCAGATGAGTTTGACCATGAACATAGAAAATGACACAGGAAAATTACATTATAAAAAACGAAAGAAAGCGTTTTTACACTGACAAAAGATTTTTATTAATAACAAAATAAAAATAAAACAGGCCTCTAGGGCAACTTTTTTTAGCTCTGAAAGTAACTCATCCATTTTTTTTAAGGCAATCTGGTGCGCTCAGTCCATATCACGGACCTTCTTATCAAGGCGATGATGCAACTTTTTAATTTCTGACATGGCATTACTGTGATCCTCCTTCATACGTGACATATGCTGGATGCACTTCTTCAGTACTGAAAAAAAAAATATTTTGTCAGGTCGGGTTACAAGACAATTAGTGCATTGTGTGGAGTATGTGTTTAAACACTGCCGATCTACATCTAAATTCAGTAGCTATAGATCTTTAAGTTAATTATATATTGGTTTGCTTAGTGATAGTTCAGATAGAGTACAGTGTTATTTATTTGGTTAGTTAATAGTTTTTAGGTAATTTACAGAGTTAGGGCCCATTGGGAGGGTCGTATTGCATTACGGATACGCAATTTGTGGATCCGCAAAACAAGAATACAGGCCATGTGCGTTCCGCAATTTGCCATAAGCGAACAAGCCCATACTTGTCCGCCATTGTGGACAAGTAAAGGACATGTTCTATCTTTTACGTGAAGCCGCAGAACTTAACCACGGATGCAGACAGCACACAGTCTGCTATCTGCATCTTTTGTGGCCCTATTGAAGTGAATAGGTCGGCAGCCGTTACGCAAATTTGTGGAACGGTTGTGGATACGTTAATACAGTCGTGTGAATTGGCCGATAAGTTGCGATTTTTTTGGGGTTCTATTACTGTAGTCCACTCATTGTTGCCACTTTTAACCCCGTCCCCAGGCATAAACGTTAGGGAACTGTGGTGCAAATGCTACTCAGCTAAACAGTTAACCATGTTAACCAAGGGATGCTATTGTTTGGATTCCTTAAACAAGAGCATTGCAGCTTTGGATTGGGGGGGTGGGGATATTGTGTGATGTTTGTAAATATGTTGTGTATACAGAATGACAGTAATGTGTGCACATATTTACCCTCCTGGTGGGGGGTGTAGACTAGCCAGTTCTATGGGGGGTGCCGGCAGGGTGTGTTGCGGATCTGAAATTAAAATGAACCAGGCATGGATCCCACAGGACTTGTCCTTACCTTGTGCAGAATAGACATTTATAATCACCTCAACCATACATTCTTGTACTCCAGTGCACTTATTCATTGAATCCTTTTTTTTTTATTTGTACCATTATTTCAGGGGCTACCCCAATTTGAATGAACCTCTCCTCTGTCTGGGTGCCTGCGGTGTAAATGACTGAAAATGGCCTGTTGCTTTGGTGGGTGAGATGAAGCTTGTTTTGCCGTGCATTGCCCTCTCCTCTGTCTGGTTACCAGGGGCCTACATTTCAGATAATCGCCTGTTGCTTTGGTGGGTGACATTAACCTCTTTTTGCTGTGCATTGACCTCTCCTCTGTCTGGGTGCCAAGGGCCTATATTTATGATAATCAACTTAAATCTTTCATCACTTCTAAAGATATTAACTAACGATGCTCACATGTAGAGCGGCGCCCAGGGATCTCCCTGCACTTACTATTATCCCTGGGCGCCGCTCCGTTCTCCTGGTATGGGCTCCGGTCTCTGTGCTCACAAAGTTATAGTAGGCGGGGACTTGGTTATAGTAGGCGGAGCCTGCCCTTCATCTCATTCTCCCAGGCTGTAGCGCTGGCCAATCTCAGCGCAGAGCTCATAGCCTGGAATTTTTTTTTCTCCCAGGCTATGAGCTCTGCGCTGCGATTGGCCAGCGCTACAGCCTGGGAGAAGCAGATGAAGGGCAGGCTCCGCCTACTATAACCAAGTCCCCCCCTACTATAACTTTGTGAGCACAGAGACCGGAGCCTATACCAGGAGAACGGAGCGGCGCCCAGGGATAATAGTAAGTGCAGGAAGATCCCTGGGCACCGCTCTACATGTGAGCATCGTTAGTTAATATCTTTAGAAGTGATGAAAGGTCCTCTTTAAGCATTGCTGGGAGACAGGATGTCTGTATTGCTATTACGTGACCTCTCTCCTCTGTCTGGGTGGCTGCGCCCTACATTAATGATAATCGCCTGTTCCATTGCTGGGTGACATGAAGCCTGTTTTGCTGTTACGGGACCTCTCTCCTCTGTCTGTCTGCCTGCGGTCTACATTGATATTAATCGCCTGTTCCATTGCTGGGTGACATGAAGCCTATTTTGCTGTTACGGGACCTCTGCTCTTTCAGGCCTGCTGCATTGGTGAGTGACATGAAGCCTCTTTTGCTGTGCATTGCCCTATCCTCTGTCTGGGTGCCAGGGGACTACATTTCAGATAATTGCCTGTTCCATTGCTGCCCCAATTTGAATGAACCTCTCCTCTGTCTGGGTGCCTGCAGCCTAAATTACTGAAAATGGCCTGTTGCTTTGGTGGGTAAGATGAAGCTTGTTTTGCCGTGCATTGCCCTCTCCTCTGTCTGGGTGTCAGGGGCCTACATTTCAGATAATCGCCTGTTACTTTGGTGGGTGACATTAACCTCTTTTTGCCGTGCATTGACCTCTCCTCTGTCTGGGTACCAGGGGCCTACATTTATGATAATCGCCTGTTGCTTTGGTGGGTGACATTAACCTCTTTTTGCCGTTCAATGACCTCTTCTCTGTCTGGGGGCCAGGGGCCTAACATTTCTGAATATCACCTGTTCCATTGGTGGGTGACATGAAGCCTGTTTTGCCAGTGATAAGCTACAGCTGTGCATTGCGCTGGTAGACGCTATGCTGGTGGCATTTCCATCTGACACCTCCCCAACCACCTATTCCACCTTCTCTGAGTTTCCAATTAATATTGTTTCATTTCTAGTTAATTTATTTTATTTTAAGTTATTTCCCTATCCACATTTGTTTGCAGGGCACTTACCCACATTTTGCAGCCCTCTAGCCCTTTCCAGGGCCATTTTACAGCCATTTTAGTGCCCAAAAGTTCGGGTCCCCATTGACTTCAATGAGGTTCGGGGTCAAGTTCGGGTCAAATTCGGATCACGAACCCGAACATTTCCGTGAAGTTTGGCCGAATTTCTCGAACCCGAACATCCAGGTGTCCTCTAAACTCTAATCTTCACCAAATTTGGCACACGGGTACATCAGGTGTCCGGGAATGTTTTAGACCAGGTCTCAGCTCTCTAGAACTTAACGTTCCTGAGATATTCCCCAAAAATGACCTGCGTTAGCCAATACAAGTCATAAAGCCTTTCACTTAAATTCAAACTGCTATTTACTGATCCCTGGCAGTTCCTCTTCGCACCAACAGTTTTACTCCAGGTAACCATAGCACCCAGCCAAGTTTCTTTACTGTTCTAGATAAGTTTTAAAGGAAATCTGTCACCAGGATAATCGCTATAGAAGTAAAGCCACAGCCTAATAGCACTTAGTACCTTTTTTTCTGAGGTTTCCATAACAACTTGGCAATTTCTCTTCACTGCTGCAGGTTAGCCAACGGGGATTGACAAAATTAAGTTAAAAATCAACTTCTGTGAGCTGCAGAGGTGGGAGGGACTGTGACTTTCACTCTGCAGTTCACTCTCAGAGAGGACAGTGCTGCTGTCACGAGTTGGAGATCCCACGAAAGACTTCCGCGTCGTTTCACAATAAACGAGATACAAAGGTACGGTCTAAACAGAGTTTAATGTACAAATGGAAAACAACGGAGAAACATAAGCTCTACGTACCGTCAATGCAGTGGGAGGAACCCCCACTGTGCCACTGTCTAGTAATACTCGAGAGGGGCGTGACTAAGCAACTCCTGGTGTTCACTAGGGCCCCAGATGGTAGGGATAGGCTTTGCCGCAGGAAGTTGCCAGGGTCCACTCTGGAGCGTGAACTAGACAGTGACCCCAGGAGCGAGTGACAACTGGTACAAGCATATACCGACGGTACAGAGCAACATGACATACACAGGGAACACGAACGGGAGTTCAGGCAAGGACACGGGAGTGGCAATGGACAGAGAAGGTCTTGCTCCACCAGTGGGAACTGCGTGGACTTGCCCAAGCACTCTGCAGCAAGGAAGCTGCAAGAGCTTGCTGAACAGAGAACATGGACAGAGACAAATGCTCCCCCTCCGAGGAACGACAGACCCCCTTTCGGAGGAGACAGGAAACATAGCAAGGCAAGACATAACAGGCGAACTAAAGGCATAGACACAGGAGTACGGACAACAAAGCCTGAGACAACAAACAATGGACAACAACAGTGCAACAACAACAATGAACAAGTAGGGGAACCTACAGAGAACAGACGGACACGGATCCCATGTGTCAGCAGCATGGGAGACAGAACACACCAGGAGCAGGACAGGACAAACACACACCAGGAGAGCTGACCCAGAACTGGGGAAACCTCAGCCTTAAATACAGATTCCATGGGTGTAGCAGAGAGGCCACACCCATGGAGCAGACAGAGGATTAACTCCTGAAAGACACATATGGGAGGTAACCCATACAATACCACATACACACACACAAACGAAGCTGCAGCGAGGAGCTGCAGCACACGAATGTACGGAAGGTCACGGCTGGAAACAGTGGCCGTGACAGCTGCTGTCTTAGAGTGAGCTGTTCAAATGGACACGCCCCCAATCCAGTTAGGCCATGCCCCCTACCACTCAGCCAACAGGGATTGAAAAAATAAAGCCAAAAACGAACTACTAGGTACACAGCTCAGCAGACAGGATATGATTAGATACACAGCTCAGCAGACAGTATCACACAGGATAGAATATTAGATACACGCTCTGCAGACAATATCACAGAGGACAGGATTAGATACACAGCTCAGCAGACAATAGGGCGGGGCACTGTAGAGGTCACTGTTATGGGGGATACTGTTGATATCTTTTTACGACACATGGAAACATGAAATGAAATTGATGAAAGATACCCATGCGAAGCCGGGTCCTTCTGCTAGTCTCTTATCTCTTATATATAAAAATGAATTGCTGTCTGTCTGTCTAGACGTTCTTTATGTGCGACCAAACGACTGGACCGATCTTCACCAAATTTGGTCAAATTATTAGATACACTCTCAGCAGACAGTATCACACAGGATAGGATTAGATACACAGCTCAGCAGATAGTATCACATAGGATAGAATATTAGATACATGCTTAGCAGACAGTATCACACAGGATAGGATTAGATACACAGTTTAGCAGACAGTATCATACAACATAAGATTAGATACACAGCTCAACAGATAGTATCACACAGGCTAGGATTAGATACACAGCTCAGCAGACAGTATCACACAGGATAGGATTAGATACACAGCTCAGCAGACAGTATCACACAACATAAGATTAGATACACAGCTCAGCAGATAGTATCACACATGTAAGAAGGCACGGGGAATAATTGTGGACGATAGATACGTGTCACCGAGGTTCCTGGCCTCGGTGGAGTAAGAGCCGTTTTTTTCATGTCAGCAGCAGTAGCTGTTTGACACTTTTGATAGGTAGCATGGCTACTATAGCTGATCCGGGACGGCTTTTACTGGGAGTAGTCAAAGTGCTGGGTGGGTGACTACTCCCCATGTTCCAGGCCGGGTTTTGGCTGGGCTATAAAGCTCAGGCAGCACTGTCAGGTGGGTGGATTATCTTCCATCCTGACAGTGAAGCTGTGGAGTCCTCTGGGCTGAACACTAAAGACTGCAAACAGGCATGCAGGCCGCCTGGAAGCCTGCCAGTGAACTTTGGGGTTGCTGAGCTCTCAGGCAGGTGTGAAGCAACACCTAGGACTTCAGGTGAACTCTGTTTTGTTTGGCTGTGTGAACAAGCACAAGGACTGTTATGTTTTTTTCTGAGTGTAAATAAAACACTGAAGTTTGAGTTACTACCTGGGTCCTTGCCTCTATACTGCGTCCGCTAACCTGTCTACCTGAGCAAATCCCCACATTTGGTGGAGGATGCGGGCAGAAAGCAGTGAGGCTGGCGTGAAGGCCGAAATATTTTTGTTTTTCTAAACATATGTCCTTTATTAAGCCGGTAAAGTTGCAGCCTGTGTTCCCTGACAAAATGGAGGCGGTTGTAAAAGCCCTTGTGGAGGCTAACTTGCAGCAGCGGGAGGCCAACAAGCAGCAGCAGGAGACCAACCAGCTACTACTTCAGCAGGTGATGGCCTTACAAGCGACAGGAGCATCCCAGTACGTCCACGATGCCCGGAAAGCTGTCCGTGCAGCGATCCCTAAGATGACCCCCTCGGATGATGTTGAGACCTATCTGGCGGTGTTCGAGAAGGTGGCTGTGAGGGAGAAATTACCCCGAGAACAGTGGGCTGAGGTTGTCGCTCCGTTCCTGGCGTCTGGACCCCAGCAAGTGTTTTTTGACCTCAAGCAGCTGACTACCCGACCGTGAAAGGTGAGATCCTGGCAAGACTTGGGGTGAATGTTTTGGTCCGGGCCCAGCGGGTGCATCAGTGGGAGTTTAACCCGGCTGAACCCGCCAGACCACAATACTATGACTTGCTACATCGGTTGCAAAAATGGCTGCAGCCAGACATACTGACTCCTACTGCTATGCTAGACCGTCTGTTAGCAGATGTATTCTGGAGGGCTTTGCCATACCCTCTCCAGCACTGGATCGGCCAGGTGTCACCTGGGAATGCCTTAGAGATGGTCGACCTGGTGGAGCGATATGAGGCCACCAGAAACCTGCAGGGGGTTCTTTTGGGAGGGGGCCAGTCAAACCCCGGAAATCTCCACCCCAGACCCGGCGGCCGGCCAAACCCGCCCAGGATGTACCCCTTGCAGACCCAGCCCCAGTGGTCTGCTGGCAGTGTCGGGAGCCTGGACACATAAGGGCCAACTGTCCCCATCGGGGTGAACCCATGGATACGAACTATGGTTACCGCCATTCATTGTATGCCCGGAAGCTGTGTGCCACAGGTGTCTCTGAGACTATAGACAATAGCCATCTGTGTCAGGTGGAAGTGGGGGACACTCTGGCGGTAGCACTGCTGGATTCAGGGAGTCTGGTGTCTCTGGTAAGAGCTGCCCTCGTGCGACCCACGGAGTATACTGGCCGAAAGGTCGGGTGGTGTGTATTCATGGAGACTTAAAGGACTATCCCACCGCCCTGGTCTCTCTAACAACTGTGGCTGGCAGGTGGGTTCATGAGGTGGCCGTCGCTACAAAATTACAGTATGAACTTATAATTGGGAGAGACTTTTCCCAGCACTCTGGCCGGATACGAAAGTCACCACTGCCCGGGAGGCAGATGGAACCCTAGCAGAGTGGCCTGGCTCAGGGGGGAGACCAGAACCCTGGGAACCCGAGACCGAAGGGCCAGCGGTAGGGTGACCGCCACTTCGGTGGAAGAGGGGGAGACAACCCCACTGAATGTAATGGTGGGAGACGTGGAGGATTTGCCACCGGGACCTGAGTTGGCAGACCTCAACGTTTCTGGCGAAAATTTCGGTACCGCACAACACCGGGATCCCACCCTATCCCGGGCTTGGGAGAATGTGATAATAATTGATGGTGAACCACAAAAACCTGGGGCTGAGTCGGTGTTTCCCGGTTTGTTGTTCACCAGGGAATGCTGTATCGGGTAAACCAGCTGCGGGGTGAGCATATTGAACAGCTGGTGGTGCCCAAAGCGTACCGCAAACTCGTGTTGGAGCTAGCCCACCAGCATGTTCTTGGGGGACACCTGGGATGGCAGAAGACGCAGGACAGGATATTACAGAGGTTTTACTGGCCCAGTGTGTTCAAAGAAGTAGAACTATTTTGTAAGTCTTGCCCAACCTGCCAGATAACTAGCCCCCAGCCACATTTCCGTAGTCCCCTGGTGCCTCTGCCGATTATCGAGGTTCCGTTCGAGAGAATAGCTATGGATCTTATAGGCCCCGTACCGAAGTCCGCTAGAGGGCACCAACATATCTTGGTCGTCCTAGACTATGCCACTCGGTACCCTGAGGCGGTGCCCTTGCGACATACATCGGCCAAACTGATAGCGAAGGAGTTGATGGAGATGTTTTCCCGCGTGGGCCTACCTAAAGAGGTTCTGACTGACCAGGGGACTCCTTTTATGTCCAAGGTCATGAGGGAACTCTGTAAGTTGCTGCACATTAAACAGCTACGGACGTCCGTTTATCATCCGCAAACTGACGGCCTGGTTGAAAGGTTTAATAAAACATTAAAAATATGTTAAAACGAGTGGTGGCTAAGGATGGGAAGGACTGGGACCTCCTTCTCCCCTATCTGATGTTTGCAGTGCGAGAAGTGCCCCAGGCCTCTACTGGGTTCTCGCCCTTCGAACTGCTATATGGCAGGCATCCTCGCGGGCTGTTGGACATAGCCAAAGAGGCATGGGAGCAGCAACCCACACCCTATAAAAGTGTTGTGGAATATGTCACCCAGATGCAGGAACGCATGGAAGCGGTGTTGCCGCTGGTAAAAGAACATATGGAGGCAGCGCAGCAAGCTCAGAGTCGGGTCTATAATAGGCAGGCTCGGGTCCGGAACTTTAACCCGGGAGATCGGGTTTTGGTTCTGGTTCCGACAGTGGACAATAAGTTCCTGGCTAGGTGGCAGGGACCCTACGAAGTACTCGAAAAAGTTGGGGAAGTAAACTACAAGGTACACCAGCCAGGGCGGCGAAAGCCGGAGCAGGTGTACCATGTGAATTTACTTAAACCTTGGAAAGCTAGGGAGACCAGTTCAGGTGATAGCCCACGGCCGAGTTTTTTAGGAGAAGAAGTTCCAGCCCCTATATATGATACAAAAGAAGCGGTGGTCACAGTAAAAATTGCTGACACCCTCTCCCCTAAACAGGCTCAGGAAGCTAGGGAATTCATTAGTCGGAACACTGATGTGTTCTCGGACCTCCCTGGACGCACTTCCCTAATCCGGCATGACATTGTCACTGAGCCTCAGGCAAGAGTCCGGTTAAAACCATACCGGGTACCCGAGGCTCGGCGACAAGCCATCTCGGAGGAAGTGCAGCTAATGCTGAAACTCAATATCATTGAGGAGTCTAAAAGTGAATGGGCTAGTCCAATAGTCTTCATACCCAAGCCCGATGGGACGTTACGGTTCTGTAACGATTTCCGCAAACTAAACGAAGTTTCCAAATTTGATGCGTATCCCATGCCGCGGATGGATGAGCTGATTGAAAGGTTTGGCCAAGCCAGGTATTTTTCTGTTTTGGACCTCACCAAAGGGTACTGGCAGGTACCCTTGACAGAGGCTGCCAAAGAGAAAACTGCTTTCATCACCCCTGAGGGGCTGTATCAGTATAAAGTGTTACCCTTTGGTCTGCATGGTGCCCCCGCAACGTTCCAACGACTCATGGACATTGTACTTCGTCCACATCGTCGGTACGCATCGGCTTACTTGGATGACATCATCATCCACAGTGGCGACTGGGAAAGTCATCTACCCAAAGTGCAGGCTGTAGTGGACGCCCTTAGGAAGGCCGGACTGACCGCTAACCCAAAGAAGTGCTCAATAGGGTTAGAGGAGACAAAGTATCTTGGGTATGTCATTGGGCGCGGGGTCATCAAGCCCCAAGTAAACAAAATAGAGGCAATACGGAGTTGGCCCCGACCTGTCACCACGAGGCAGGTAAAGTCATTCCTGGGCATGGTGGGCTATTACATGAGGTTCGTTCCCCATTTTGCCACTTTAGCGGCACCATTGACAGACCTCTTGAAGGGGCGGAAGTCAGTGACGGTCCATTGGAATGAGCAGGCAGAAAAGGCTTTCTCCGCCTTGAAATCGGCCCTGTGTGGGTCCCCGGTTTTGGTGACACCCGATTTCAAGAGGGAGTTTATAGTTCAGACCGACGCCTCTGAGGTTGGCCTGGGTGCTGTACTGTCTCAGGAAGTCAACGGGGAGGAGCATCCCGTTGTCTTCCTCAGCCGTAAACTCACCCCAGCTGAGACTAGGTACAGTATAGTGGAGAGAGAGTGCTTGGCTATCAAGTGGGCACTCGAGTCTCTCCGCTATTATCTGTTGGGGAGGAAGTTCCATCTGGTGACTGACCACTCCCCTCTCAAGTGGATGAGCCAGGCCAAAGAGAGAAAGGCCCGAGTCACCCGGTGGTTCCTGGCCTTACAGAATTTTAAATTCTCCATAGAACACAGGGCAGGCCGCTTGCAGGGAAACGCGGATGCCTTGTCCCGAGTGCACTGTTTGACGTGTGTTCAACCCCGCAGGGTTGAACAAACAAAGGGGGGAGGTATGTAAGAAGGCACGGGGAATAATTGTGGACAATAGATACGTGTCACCGAGGTTCCTGGCCTCGGTGGAGTAAGAGCCGTTTTTTTCATGTCAGCAGCAGTAGCTGTTTGACACTTTTGATAGGTAGCATGGCTACTATAGCTGATCCGGGACGGCTTTTACTGGGAGTAGTCAAAGTGCTGGGTGGGTGACTACTCCCCATGTTCCAGGCCGGGTTTTGGCTGGGCTATAAAGCTCAGGCAGCACTGTCAGGTGGGTGGATTATCTTCCATCCTGACAGTGAAGCTGTGGAGTCCTCTGGGCTGAACACTAAAGACTGCAAACAGACATGCAGGCCGCCTGGAAGCCTGCCAGTGAACTTTGGGGTTGCTGAGCTCTCAGGCAGGTGTGAAGCAACACCTAGGACTTCAGGTGAACTCTGTTTTGTTTGGCTGTGTGAACAAGCACAAGGACTGTTATGTTTTTTTTTCTGAGTGTAAATAAAACACTGAAGTTTGAGTTACTACCTGGGTCCTTGCCTCTATACTGCGTCCGCTAACCTGTCTACCTGAGCAAATCCCCACACACAGTATAGGATTAGATACACAGCTCAGCAGACAGTATCACACAACATAAGATTAGATACACAGCTCAGCAGACGGTATCACCCAGGACAGGATTAGAAACACAGCTCAGCAGACAGTGGGGTGGGTACTGTAGAGGTCACTGTTATGGGGGATACTGTTGATATCTTTTTACTACACACAGAAACATGAAACGAAATAAATGTAGTATACGTGTGCAAAGCCGGGTCTTTCTGCTAGTCTGTTATATATATAAAAATTAGTTTCTATCTGTCTGTGTAGACGTTCTTTATGTGCGACCAATCGACTGGGCCGATCTTCACCAAATTTGGCACATGGGTACATCAGCTGTCCGGAAGGTTTTAGACCGGGTCTCAGCTCTCCAGCACTTATGTTCCTGAGATATTCCCAAAAATGACCTGCATTAGCTAATACAAGCCAGTAATCTTGGATGAATTTTTTGCGACTGTCGTGTCGCAGTCGCAGCATGCTGCATGTCACAGTGTGACATCATAGCCTATCATTATAAAAATGATTGCATGACATTGGTACGACAACATGGCATGCAACATATGTTGTCATGTAGCCCTAGCCTTAACCACCTCAGCACCCCTAGCTTAAACACCCTTAATGACCAGGCCACTTTTTACAATTCTGCACTACACTACTTTCACCGTTTGTTGCTCAGTCATACAACTTACCACCCAAATGAATTTTACCTCCTTTTCTTCTCACTAATAGAGCTTTCATTTGGTGGTATTTCATTGCTGCTGACATTTTTACTTTTTTTGACGAAATTTTTGCAAAAAAATGACATTTTTCAGTTTCTGTTGGAAAATTTGCCAAATAAAACTACATTTCTCTATAAATTTTTCTCTAAATGTATTGTTCTACATGTCTTTGATAAAAAAAATGCAATAAGTGTATATGTATTGGTTTGGGTAAAAGTTATAGCGTTTACCTTAGGGTGTGTACTTTCCGAAATGGCGTCACTTGTGGGGTATTTACACTGCCCTGGCATTTTAGGGGCCCCTAAAGCGTGAGAATCCAAATGCGTAAAAATGCCCTGTGAAATCCTAAAGGTACTCATTGGAATTAGCGCATTGTGGCTTCAAAAAAGTGGCACACATGTGGTATCGCCGTACTCAGGAGAAGTAGGGCAATGTGTTTTGGGGTGTTTTTTTACATATACCCATACTGTGTGTGAAAAATATCTCTGTAAATGACAACTTTTTCAATTTTTTATACAAAGTTGTCAATTTACAGAGATATTTCTCTCACCCAGCATGGGTATATGTAAAAATACACCCCAAAACACATTTCCATACTTCTCCTGAGTACGGCGATACCACATGTGTGCCACTTTTTTGCAGCCAAGATGCACAAAGGGGCCCTAAAACCTTTAGGATTTCACAGGGCAATTTTACGCATTTAGATTCCAAACTACTTCTAACGCTTTAGGGGCCCCTAAAATGCCAGGACAGTAAAAATAGCAAGCAAGTGACCCCATTCCGGAAAGTAGACACCCTAAGGTATTCGCTGATGGGCATAGTGAGTTAATGGAAGTTTTTATTTTTTGTCACAAGTTAGTGGAAATGTAATTTTTTTTTTTTTTTACAAAGTCTCCTATTCCACTTACTTGTGACAAAAAATGAAATTTTACATGAACTCACCATACCCGTCACGGAATACCTTGGGGTGTCTACTTTCTAAAATGAGGTCACTTGTGTGGTATTTTTACTGCCCTGGCATTTTAGGGGCCCCTGAAGCGTGAGAAGAAGTCTGGAATCCAAATGCGTAAAATTGACCTGTGAAATCCTAAAGGTACTCATTGGAATTAGGGCCCCTTTGCGCATCTTGGCTGCAAAAATGTGGCACACATGTGGTATCGCTGTACTCAGGAGAAGTAGGGCAATGTGTTTTGAGGTGTATTTTCACATATACCCATACTGTGTGTGAAAAATATCTCTGTAAATGACAATTTTTTCCATTTTTTTTATACAAAGTTGTCAATTTACAGAGATATTTTTCACACCCAGCAAGGAAATATGTAAAAATACACCCCAAAACACATTGCCCTACTTCTCCTGAGCCAAGATGCGCAAAGGGGCCCTAATTCCAATGAGTACCTTTAGGATGGCATTTTTACGCATTTTCCTTCTCACGCTTTAGGGCTCCTAAAATGCCAGTGCAGTAAAAATACCCCAAATGTGACCCCATTTTGGAAAGAAGACACCCCAAGGTATTCTGTGAGGGGCATGGCGAGTTCATAGAAGATTTTATTTTTGACACGTTAGTGGAATTTGATTTTTTTTTTGTTTCTTCTCACAAAGTCTCCCTTTCCGCTAACTTGTGACAAAAAGTTCAATCTTTCATGGACTCAATATGCCCCTCAGTGAATACCTTGGGGTGTCTTCTGTCCAAAATGGGGTCACATGTGAGGTTTTTGTACTGCTCTGGCATTTGAGGGTCTCCGCAAAAAATAAAGGGTGGTTAGGGGGAAAAAAAAAAAAAGAAGAAAAAACAGGCAGCAGGCTCATAAACTTGAACGTTACAAACTTTATAAAACCTGAACATAAAACGTTTTTTATAAAACCTGAACATCAAAACTTTTAAAACCTGAACTAACTCAAGATTTCTTTTTCTTGCTACCTGTTTAATTATTTTTTTTTTTTTACCATTTCACTCTTTATTTTCCTAGCAGAAACCTCTCCTTTCCCATGGGACAATGTGTAAAGTGTAAATTACACAGAAATGGTGCAAAGTACATTAGGCACTTTATCCCAAGTGAAAGGAGACGTTTCTACCGTTTTACATTTCTGCTGTAGCACACCAGCACCCCTATGTGTTAGGGTCTCTCAAAACCTAGTATCCTGAGAGACCCTAGAGCCTGATTGTAAAAACTACCTGTGTTGTGCTGTCCCTACGTCCCTAAGTGTACCTGAGTGTGGTACTTCCGGAAGCACTCCCCTAGGCATAGGGCAGGGTGGTCAGGACAGTCAGAACAGAAATAACGGGTGTCACGCCTTATTCCACTCCTGCTACAGACACAACATCTTTTTCGGGGTGGGGTTGGGTTGAGGTACCAGCAA
The DNA here is from genome assembly GCA_033119425.1 of Bufotes viridis. Lineage (NCBI taxonomy): Eukaryota > Metazoa > Chordata > Amphibia > Anura > Bufonidae > Bufotes > Bufotes viridis. The sequence continues at coordinate 52,100,764 of CM065598.1, forward strand.
GGACATTGGGGAAATGTCGCTCGTGTAGACGGCTCACTACACTGGGGTTTGGGGCCACGGAACCTCCTGGATACAGGAGGTTCTCGATGATCTCTTCCTGAAATTTGAGGAAGGATCCTGTTCTCCCAGCCTTACTGTAGAGAACATAACTATTATACATAGCCAATTGAAATAAATATACAGACACCTTCTTATACCAGCGTCTGGTGCGGCGGGAAATCAAATACGGGGCCAACATCTGGTCATTGAAGTCCACCCCTCCCATGTGCAGGTTATAGTCGTGGACTGAGAGGGGCTTTTCAACGACACTGGTTGCCTGTTCAATTTGTATTGTTGTGTCTGCATGAATGGAGGAGAGCATGTAAACGTCACGCTTGTCTCTCTATTTCACCGCGAGCAGTTCTTGGTTACACAAGGCAGCCCTCTCCCCCCTTGCAAGACGGGTGGTAACGAGCCGTTGGGGGAAGCCCCAGCGACTAGGTCGCACGGTGCCACAGCAGCCAATCTTTTCTAGGAACAAATGCCTGAAGAGGGTCACACTTGTGTAGAAATTGTCCACATAAAGATGGTACCCCTTGCCGAATAAGGGTGACACCAAGTCCCAGACTATCTTCCCACTGCTCCCCAGGTAGTCAGGGCAACCGACCGGCTCCAGGGTCTGATCTTTTCCCTCCGAAATTTGTGTGTATAGCCTGTGGCCCTTTCACAGAGCTTATACAATTTGACCCCATACCGGGCGCGCTGCTTGGGATGTAGCCAAGACGCCCGGTAAAATGTATCAGGGACTCGTCTACGCAGATGTTTTGTGCGGGGGTATACAAATCTGCAAATTTCAGGTTGAAGTGGTCTATGAGGGGCCGAATTTTGTGGAGCCGGTCAAAAGCTGGGTGGCCTCTGGGACGGGAGGTGGTGTTGTCGCTAAAGTGCAGGAAATGCAGGATGGTCTCAAATCGTGTCCTGGACATGGCAGCAGAGTACATGGGCATGTGATGAATTGGGTTTGTGGACCAATATGACCGCAATTCATGTTTTTTTGTCAGGCCCATGTTGAGGAGAAGGCCCAGAAAAGTTTTACATTCGGAAACTTGGACTGGTTTCCACCGGAAAGGCTGGGCATAGAAGCTTTCTGGATTGGCGTTTATAAATTGAGTGGCATACCGATTTGTTTCTGCCACGATTAGGTCAAAGAGCTCCGCAGTGAAGAACAGCTCAAAAAACCCCAGTGCCGATCCGATCTGAGCTGTCTCCACCCGAACTCCTGACTGGGCGGTGAAAGGGGGAACTAATGGTGCGGCTGAAGATGGGGGCTGCCAATCAGGGTTTGCCAGCACCTCAGGGATTCTAGGGGCTCTACGGGCCTGTCTGCGCGGTGGCTGTGACGGGGGAACTACTGCACGTGCCACCGTACCAGCTTCAACTGCCCTTCTGGTGCTCGCCACTTCACCATGTTGTACGGCAGTGCTGGTAGTAGGTCCAGGATGGGCTGCGCTGCTGGTGTATGCCTCACCACGTAATCCGGCAGCGCCAGCCCCACTCTGCTGCCCTTGAAACAGATCCTGCGCTACCTGTGGTCTAGCGACACGGGGCCAGGTACGCCTGATGGTATCAGGGACCTCAACCTCCTCGTCCGAACTTTTGGTCAGACTGCCACTGCTTTCTACAGGTTCATATTCTGACCCGCTAGATTCGTCAGATGAGGGTTCCCATTCCTCACCCGACTGGGTCAGAATCCTGTAGGCCTCTTCAGGAGAATACCCCTTATTTGACATTTGGACGACTAAATTTAGGGGGTATTCCCTGAGACTACCCAAGAAAAAGAGTAAGCCTGTCTTACAAATGGGAGGGTAGCGAAGTACAGAAGCTGCTGCGATTGATAAAAAATATCAAAACTGATTTTTTTATCGCCGCAGCGCTTGTGAAGTGATTGTGCAGTGATTACAAAAAAAAATGTTTTTGTCACTGCGGCGGGGCGGGCGTGGGTGAACGCAGCTGTGGGCGACCGATCAGGCCTGATCGGGCAAACACTGCGTTTTGGGGGGGGAGGTGAGCTAAAGTGACACTAATCAGCGAATCAGTGACTGCGGTGCGGTGGGCTGGGCGCTAACGCTGACTACCTACCAAAGGGGCCTAAACTAAATCTAAACCTATCCTGCGTGCGGCGGTCCTAAAGTGGTTAAAGGGGCGTGCGCTGTGGAAGTCTGTGTTAAAGGGGTGGGCACTGTGGAGGTCACTATTATTAAAGGGGCGGGCACTGTGGAGGTCACAGTTATTAAAGGGGTGGCCACTTTGGAGGTCACTGTTATTAAAGGGTCGGCCACTGTGGAGGTCAATGTTAAAGTGGCGGCCACTGTGGAGTTCACTGTTAAAGGGGCGGGCACTGTGGAGGTAGGGTTGGGCAATATACCGGTTCCTACGATATACCGCGGTATTAGAAAACAGCGATATTGCGATATCACTGTTTCCTAATAATCGCATTATTCTGTGACGTCATCCGCTCTGCGTCGCCTTCCCCACCACCCACACATTAAACATGATTAACGGCGCCAGCGTCCCTGGCTCCGCCTCCTCCTACCCGGACAGCTCACATCCCCGACTCCAGTCCACTGCGGCGGCTGCGCTCCGCCTCTAAAAGTGTGGGGAGGGAGGGGAGGGTTAAAGATTTTTCCTGCGGCTGCCTCGCTCCCATATTAAAAGTCTCCGCCCCCCAGACAGAATTACCAGATGAGGAAGGCAGCCGCGGGAAAACTCCAGACGCCACCACCACATGTGAGTCACTGAGCCCTGTCCTGGATGGAATGGATTATAGTGAAATGTCTTCTTGTTCCCTGCTGCTGCCTGGCCTTCCCTTCCTGTCTGTAGCAGCATGAGCATCACCAGTAGTAGGGAGGGAGAGCATTAGGGAATAAACAACCATGAGACACTGTCCCCCTCCCCAAACACAAGAAGACATTACTGTATGTATTATACTGAGAAAGAAGGAACTTAGAGTGACTTAGAGGCACAGTATAATGTCTCCTCCTTGTGGCCCCATAATGTCTCCTTGTGTGGTTGCTGGCTGCCCCCTTACAGTATAACGTCTCCTTGTGGCCCCATAATATCTCCTTGTGTGGTGGCTGGCTGCCCCCATACAGTATAACATCTACTTGTGGCCCCCATACAGTATAACGTCTCCTTGTGCCCCCATACAGTATAACGTCTACTTGTGGCCCCCATACAGTATAACGTCTCCTTGTGCCCCATACAGTATAACGTCTCCTTGTGGCTACCCCATACAATATAACGTCTCCTTGTGCCCCCGTACAGTATAATGTCTATTTGTGGCCCCCATACAGTATAACGTCTCCTTGTGGCTGCCCCCGTACAGTATAACGTCTCCTTGTGGCTGCCCCCTTACAGTATAACGTCTCCTTGTGGCTGCCCCCATACAGTATAATGTCTCCTTGTGCCCCCATACAGTATAACGTCTCCTTGTAGCTGCCCCATACAGTATAACGTCTTCTTGTAGCTGCCCCCATACAGTATAACGTCTCCTTGCATCTGCCCCCATACAGTATAACGTCTCCTTGTGGCTGCCCCCATACAGTATAATGTCTCCTTGTGCCCCCATATAGTATAATGTCTCCTTGTGGCTGCCCCATACAGTATAACGTCTCCTTTTGGCTGCCCCCATACAGTATAACGTCTCTTTGTGGCTGCCTCCATACAGTATAATGTCTCCTTGTGTGGTGGCTGGCTGCCCCCGTACAGTATAACGTCTCCTTGTGGCTGCCCCCATACAGTATAATGTCTCCTTGTGGCCCCCATACAGTATAATGTCTCCTTGTGGCTGCCCCCCATACAGTATAACGTCTATTTGTGGCCCCCATACAGTATAACGTCTCCTTGTGGCCGCCCCCCATACAGTATAACGTCTCCTTGTGGCTGCCCCCATAAAGTATAACGTCTACTTGTGGCCCCTATACAGTAGAATGTCTCCTTGTGCCCCCATACAGTATAATGTCTCCTTGTGGTCGCCCCCATACAGTATAATGTCTCCTTGTGGCTGCCCCCATAAAGTATAACGTCTACTTGTGGCCCCTATACAGTAGAATGTCTCCTTGTGCCCCCATACAGTATAATGTCTCCTTGTGGTCGCCCCCATACAGTATAATGTCTCCTTGTGGCTGCCCCCATACAGTATAACGTCTCCTTGTGGTCGCCCCCATACAGTATAACGTCCCCTTATGGCTGCCCCCATACAGTATAATGTCTCCTTGTGGCCCCCATACAGTATAACGTCTCCTTGTGGCCACCCCCCATACAGTATAACGTCTCCTTGTGGCTCCCCCCATAAAGTATAACGTCTACTTGTGGCCCCTATACAGTAGAATGTCTCCTTGTGCCCCCATACAGTATAACATCTCCTTTTGGCTGCCCTCATACAGTATAACGTCTCCTTGTGGCTGCCCCATACAGTATAACGTCTCCTTTTGGCTGCCCCCATACAGTATAATGTCTCCTTGTGGCCCCCATACAGTATAATGTCTCCTTGTGGCTGCCCCCATACAGTATAACGTCTCCTTGTGGCCGCCCCCCATACAGTATAATGTCTCCTTGTGGCTGCCCCATACAGTATAATGTCTCCTTGTGGCCCCCATACAGTATAATGTCTCCTTGTGGCTGCCCCCATACAGTATAACGTCTCCTTGTGGCCGCCCCCCATACAGTATAATGTCTCCTTGTGGCTGCCCCATACAGTATAACGTCTTCTTTTGGCTGCCCCCATACAGTATAATGTCTCCTTGTGGCCCCCATACAGTATAACATCTCCTTGTGGCTGCCACCATACAGTATAATGTCTCCAAGTGTTTTTTTCTTCTAAATGGGCATTTATCGTGATATATATCGGTATCGCGATAAATTTCTTAATATCGTTATCGTGGCAATATTTTTGATATCGCCCAACCCTATGTGGAGGTCACTGTTAAAAGGGCGTTCACTGTTAGAGGGGCGGGCACTGTGGAGGTCACTATTAAAGGGGCTGGCACTGTGGAAGTCACTGTTTAAGGGACGGGCACTGTGAAGGTCAGTGTTTACGGAACAGGCACTGGGAAGGTAACTGTTTAAGGGACAGGCACTGTGAAGGTCACTGTTAAAGAAGCGGCCCCTATGAAGGTCACTGTAGAAGGGGCGGCCACTATGAAGGTAACTGTTAAAGGGGAAGGGGTGGTCAATGTTATAGGGGCGGCCACTGTGGAGGTCACTGTTAAAGGGGCGGACACTTTGGAGGTCACTGTTAAAGGAGCGAACGCTGTGGAGGTGACGGTTAAAAAAGCAGTCACTGCTATAGGGACGCACAATGTGGTGGTCACTGTTAAAGAAGCGGGCACTGTGGAGGTCACTGTTAAAGGCATGGGTACTAAGGAGGTCACTGTTAAAGGGACTTACACTGTGGAGTTCACTGTTAAAGTGGCGGGCACTGTGGAGGTCAATGATAAAGGGGCGGGCACTGTGGAGGTCACTGTTAAAGGGGTGGGCACTGTGGAGATCACTGTTAAAAATGTGGTCACTGTTAAAGGGGCAGGCATTGTGGAGGTCAATGTTAAAGGGGCAGGCATTGTGGAGGTCAATGTTAAAGGGGCGGCCACTGTGGAGATTACTGTTAAAGGGGCGGGTACTGTGGAAGTCACTGTCAAAGGGGCTGCCACTGTGGAAGTCACTGTTAAAGGGACAGTCACTGTGGAGGTCACTGTTAAAGGGGCAGTCACTGTTAAAGGGGCTGGCACTGTAGAGGTCACTGTTAAAGGGGTGGTCAATGTTAAAGAGGTGGGCACTGTGGAGGTCACTGTTAAAGGAGCCGGCACTGTGGAAGTCACTGTTAATGGGGCGGCCACTATGAAGGAAACATGAAACAAAATAGATGAAATATGCCCTTGCGAAGACGGGTCCTTCTGCTAGTATATGTATAAAAATGAGTTTCTGTCTGTGGAGTGTTAAAGGGGAGGTCACTGTTAAAGGGGTGAGCACTGTTGAGGTCACTGTTAAAGGGTAGGGCAATGTGGAAGTCACTGTTTAAGGGACAGGCACTGTGAAGGTAACTGTTTAAGGGACAGGCACTGTGAAGGTAACTGTTTAAGGGACAGGCACTGTGAAGGTAACTGTTTAAGGGACAGGCACTGTGAAGGTCACTGTTAAAGAAGCGGCCACTATGAAGGTTACTGTTAAAGGGGCGGACGCTGTGGAGGTGACGGTTAAAAAAGCAGTCACTGCTATAGGGACGCACAATGTGGTGGTCACTGTTAAAGAAGCGGGCACTGTGGAGGTCACTGTTAAAGGCATGGGTACTAAGGAGGTCACTGTTAAAGGGACTGACACTGTGGAGTTCACTGTTAAAGTGGCGGGCACTGTGGAGGTCAATGATAAAGGGGCGGGCACTGTGGAGGTCACTGTTAAAGGGGTGGGCACTGTGGAGATCACTGTTAAAAATGTGGTCACTGTTAAAGGGGCAGGCATTGTGGAGGTCAATGTTAAAGGGACGGCCACTGTGGAGATTACTGTTAAAGGGGCGGGTACTGTGGAAGTCACTGTTAAAGGGACAGTCACTGTGGAGGTCACTGTTAAAGTGGCAGTCACTGTTAAAGGGGCTGGCACTGTAGAGGTCACTGGTAAAGGGGTGGTCAATGTTAAAGAGGTGGGCACTGTGGAGGTCACTGTTAAAGGAGCCGGCACTGTGGAAGTCACTGTTAATGGGGCGGCCACTATGAAGGAAACATGAAACAAAATAGATGAAATATGCCCTTGCGAAGATGGGTCCTTCTGCTAGTATATGTATAAAAATGAGTTTCTGTCTGTGGAGTGTTAAAGGGAAGGTCACTGTTAAAGGGGTGAGCACTGTTGAGGTCACTGTTAAAGGGTAGGGCAATGTGGAAGTCACTGTTTAAGGGACAGGCACTGTGAAGGTCACTGTTTAAGGGACAGGCACTGTGAAGGTCACTGTTTAAGGGACAGGCAATGTGAAGGTAACTGTTTAAGGGACAGGCACTGTGAAGGTAACTGTTTAAGGGACAGGCACTGTGAAGGTCACTGTTAAAGAAGCGGCCACTATGAAGGTTACTGTTAAAGGGGCGGCCACTATGAAAGTCACTGGTAACGGGGAAGGGGTGGTCAATGTTAAAGGAGCGGCCACTGTGGAGGTCACTGTTAAAGGGGCGGACACTGTGGAGGTCAAGGCGGTCACTGTTATAGGGGCACACAATGTAGAGGTCACTGTTTGAAGGGGCGGGCACTGTGGATGTCACTGTTAAAGGGGCGGGCACTGTTCAATGGACGGGCACAGTGGAGGTCACTGTTAAAGGGTTGGGCACTGTGGAGGTCACTGTTAAAGGGGTGGACACTGTGGAGTTCACTGTTAAACGGGTGGGCACTGTGGAGGTCAATGGTAAAGGGGCGGCACTGTGGAGGGCAATGTTAAAGGGGCGGCCACTGTGGAGGTCACTGTTAAAGGCACGACCACTGTGGAGATCACTGTTAAAGGAGCGGACACTGTAGAGTTCACTGTTGAAGGGGCGGGCACTGTGGAGGTCAATGTAACAGGGGCGGGCACTGTGGAAGTCAATGTTAAAGGGAAGGCCACTGTGGAGATCACTGTTAAAGGGGCGAGCACTGTGGAGGTCACTGTTATGGGGGATACTGTTGATATCTTTTTACTACACACGGAAACATTAAATGTAATAGATGAAATATTCCTACTGCGTGTATATATATATATATAAAAATAGAAAAAAGGACAGCAATCTTAAGAGGAAAAAAGGGAAGTCCTTTATTCACTCATGTGGTAACAGCGACTTTTCAGCTCAACAATAGAGCCTTTCTCAAGCTTCTCAAAGGACGTCCTTTTTTTTTATTCTTAGGCCTCTTGCACACGACTGTATGGCTCCGCAAAAAACGGATCCGCAAAAAATACAGATGACGTCCGTGTGCGTATACGGAATGCAAATAACGGAATGTAAACGGAAAAAAAACATTTTTTTGTACTTTCGGTAATAGCTTATTCCTCTTGGGCTTACACCTGTCTGTTTCAGGAGTTTATTTCCAGTGCTGCCATTTATATACATATATATATTGTGACACAGTGAGAGGTTTGGTGATAAAAAACAGGTATTTTCCTCTCAGCCTGTGCTGCTGGGTTGATTGCAGCCAGGTGAGGGCAAATACTGGACCGAATTAAGTGCCGGTCCGGGTTTTTGGTTAATACCTAGCTGCCTTTAAAAGACAGCTGGGTTTATGCAAAGGTCTCTCTCTGTGTGTTTGGGATCTGAGCCCTGTGCTGGGCTGAAAAGCCGAGACCTGTGTGTCAGGAGAGCAGGCCATCTAAAAGCTGCCAGTGGATTTTTTGTGTTGCCGAGCATTCAGCCAGGTGTGAACTGACACCTAGGATTTCAGGTGAACTTTGTTTCTGTTTTGCCGTGCAAGATCAAGCACCAACACTGTTTTGTTTTCTGTGTGTGAACTTGCACCAAGCCTGAAAAGTGACTGTTATGTTGTGCCTAAAGTGTGAATAAACACTGCAGATTGGTTTACAACGTGTTTTTGCCTCTATACTGCACCCGCCTACCTTGTCGACCAGAGCGAGTCCCGACTAATATATATATATTTTATGCTGTATATACTAAGGCTACTTTCACACTTGGGGTAGCAGGGTCCGGCAGGGGAATCCTGCTGGACTCGTGCTAATGGTAGCCCAACGTGCCGCCAGAAGTCCACTCCGGCCCCATTTACTATATGACATCACAGGTCCTTTAACTTTCTCCACTGATGATAGGGATACTATACGGTAAAGCCAAGAATGTATTGGCTTCTTTGAGGGCATGATGTCAAATGATCATGTGCCTGCTTCTTCCGGCCCCTTACAGACTGTGCCAGATGCAGGAAAAAAGGGCTGTAAGGAGAAGCAAAGATTGACCAGCACTGCTATGTCCAGAGCAGGGAGTGTTCAGGCACTTTTGCTGTGGTCAGTGATTTCTGGTGAGGAGTCTGGGGTTTAAGTGTGGTATATAAGAGGTATGAGAGCTGCGAGAAGCATTTATAAAGTAATTAGAAATGAGCAAATTTTTCAAAACTTCGATTCGGCTGGTCCGACGAATTTTGTGAAAAAATTTGGTTTGACCGAATTTATTCGCGGAGAATCACATTAAAAAATGGCTATTTCCTTGCTGGAGAGAGCCTTGATAGTGGTGTAGAACACTGTGCCTTGCAGTAACACGCATAGGGAGTCTGCTGTGGTAGTGACATTGTACTGTAAATCAGTATTACATGCAGATAACAGGGGTCACTCTTAGAATCACTGCACACTTCACTTATTTGGGCAGTTACGGGACCAAAACTGACCAAATAACTCAAGTGTAAATTCAGCCTTTGTTAGCTTATGTCAATGTTAGCGTCAAGAAGAAGCGCACTCCTTTTACACCCTCGTCGGCTGTTTCCACATAGTTCTATTAAATGCTTATACAAGTTGAATCCCCCGACAGAGTGGAGTGGGTGTCAGCAGTAGAGATGTCCCGAACTATTCGCCGGCGAACAGTTCCCGGCGAACATCGCATGTTCAAGTTTGCAGCGGAGGGCGAACATATGCGATGTTCGGTTCGCCCCTATATGTCATCATTGAGCAAACTTTGACCCTGTACCTCACAGTCAGCAGACACATTCCAGCCAATCAGCATACCCTCCCTCCCACCTCCTATCAAAAAGCAAGGACAGCATCCATCTTAGATTCATTCTGAAGCTGCAGTGTTAGTTAGAGCAGGGAAAGTGCTGCTGCTGCTGAATTAAAGGGGTTCTTCACTTTGTTGCAACTGATGATCTATCCTCAAGATAGATCATCAGCATCTGATCAGCCGGGGTCCGACACCCGGGACCCCCGCCGATCAGCTGTTTGAGAAGGCAGCGATGTTGCAGGAGCGCCGTGGCCTTCTCACTGTTTACCGCTGCTAGCGCCCCGCCCAGTGATGTCACGACTTGTATCAAGTGGCATGGGCGGGGCTAAGCTCCATTCTGTGAACAGAACTTTTCCTCGCCCACGCCACTTGATACAGTTGCCTGCCAGTGAGTGTCAGGCCCACAGACTGTTCTGTGCCCACTGCCAGTGCCCACCACTCATATCGGGTGGTACAGTACCTTGCAGATAAAAAAGTCATTTAATTTTTACCCTTTAATATAATTGCAGTTGCCTGCCAGTGTGTGTCAGGCCCACAGACTGTACTGTGCCCACTGTCCACCTCTCATATAGGGTGTCACAGTACATTGCACGGTGCATGCACAGTGACCTAAAATTCAAACGAAGCGGACCGAGCATGGGTCTTTTTCCATCTCTCGGTTCCAAAATCTATTCACTACACCGGCCCTGATAAGGGACAAAACAGAGATTAAACTGATAGGAATAGTACTTAGTTAACACTAGTTGCATTGATGGCAAATTCCATTGCAAGTGCCCAAAATTAGAAGGAAGCGGACAGAGCAAGCTTTTTTCCCTATCTCCCCATGCAAGAATTCAATTCAATACATGTCCCCTGATAGGGAACTTAATAAAGATTAAAATGGTAAGAATAGTAGTTCACACTATTTGTATTGTTGGCACAGCACATTGCGCGGCACACGCACAGTGCCCCAAATTGGAAGTAAGAGGACCGACCAATCATCTTTTTCCATCTCCCGGTTCCTAAAATCTATTCGATACAGGTCCCGTGATAGGGGATGTAACAGGGGTTAAACCTATAGGAATAGTACTACTTAAGACACCACTCATATAGGGTGGCACAGTACATTGCACGGCGCACGCGCAGTGCCCCAGATTGGAAGGAAGAGGACCGACCAACTCTTTTTCCATCTCCCGGTTCCTAAAATCTATTCCATACACCGGCCCCTGGTAGGGGACAAAACAGAGATTAAACTGGTAAGAACAGATCTTTTTAATTTATAAAAAAGAGGACAGCCTCTGCGGAGCTGGGTATTTTTGGGCCGCGTTACTGAACGCCTATGCACAATGGCTGTAGGCTCATGCGTCCTTTTGCGGAGGTGACAAACCTGGTCAGTCAAGCCCAAGGCAACATCATCGACCTCATCCCATATGCGTTTTTTCTGGAGCGTGCCCTGCGAAGAGTACTGGATTGAGTTGAGCGAACACCTGGATGTTCGGGTTTGAACTCGACCCGAACTTCACCCCGAACCCCATTGAAGTCAATTGGGACCCGAACTTTTGGGCACTTAAATGGCTGTAAAATAGCCCTGGAAAGGGAATTGACTTAAAATAAAATAAAATACAGAAAAATAATAAATAAACATTCTAAACTTGAGCCCAAGTGAGTGACAGTGGCACCTGTCACCCAGCAAACAGAGGATGTGGCAGCGACGCCACCACATCTGTCATTGTCACCAAGCATCTCCACCAAATCCCATGGAAACATTGGAGAGAAAAAGAAATAGAAAGAGGAAGTACCCCCCTACCCATGGCTCTGAATTCTTTATTTCAAACTTCCTGGTCCTTTGAAATGCTGTCATTCTGTCTGGTGGGCAGTTTTAAGACCAAAACCTTATTGCAGTGGCTATCCCACAGTACGTGTATCCCAGCCGCCGCTACTTTTGCAGGCGAGCCATCCCTTCCATGCACAGCCAAGTGGCGGACAAAATCAAGTGTGCACTGCGCACTGCTATCTGTGGCAACGTCCACATAACCAACAACACAGTGGGTAAATGTAGCAGCTGGCCCAAAGGCGGATAGCATTTTTGCGAATGTCCTTCCGCCCCCGAGGATTGCTGGGCATTTCTCTTTGTATCCTGTTACCTCCTCCTCCTGCTTGGCTTCCTCCTCCTCATCCACTCAGTGTAACACCTTCACCACCCACAGCAGCACAGCCACGGGGAAACGACAGCAGGTCGTTTTAAAACTTGTGTGTTTGTGGGACAAACCCCGCACCGCGCAGGAGCTGTGGACAGGCATGGAACAACAGACCGACCATTGGTTGGTGCCACTGAGCCTCCAGCCTGGCCTGGTGTTTTGCGCTAATGGGAAAAATATACTAGCAGGTCTGGGCCTAGCCGGTTTGACACACATCCCCTGCCTGCCAGATGTGCTGAATTTGGGGTGTAGAAATTCCTAAACACCAGACAGTGAAAATCAATTTAGTTAATCGAACACACACAACACCCCTGCCCCCCCTTTCACTCAAACTATTCACAAATTTTCTTAAAAACATATTAAAATAACTATGATGCAGCTAAGCTAACCATATAAAGAAACAAAACTATTTACACGCCTTATCCTTAACTTAAGGCCAACCAAATACAAGTGGCTCGGAGTGTGGGTATCTGCACCAACATAGGCTCTGGCCTGGAACACAATTGTCCAGCCAGGGCACAGTTCTGGAGGATGAGGATGAGGAAGAGGAGTAGGAGGAATGCTGGGGGATACAGAGGACACAGACGATATACCTCCCTCAAAGAGGATAGCTTGTCCTTGCCTCTGGGCAGCCTGGCAGACATGAGCGACTACATGCTGCAGTTCCTGCACAACGACCGCCCAGTTACTGCCACATTCTAACTTTTGCTGATTACTGGGTGGCCACCCTGCTGCATCCCCGTTACACGTACAACGTGCCGTCCTTAATTCCCTCACTGGAGTGTAATAGGAAGATGAGCCTGCTAGTAGACACGCTGCTGATAGCATTCACACCTGTCACCGGGGACTCAGTGGAAGCACAAGGTGAAGGCAGAGGAGGAGGAGGAAGAATTTACCAATGCAGCTGGGTCACCAGCAACACCTCAGAAGGCAGGGTTAGCATGGGCAAAATTGTCATCACGCCACAACAACCTGCACCACCAGCAGATCTGGAACATCTTAGCAGGAGGCAGCATTTCAGCAACATGGTGGAACATTACACGCACTGACTGATGGGTCTGCCTAGGGGAATAGCTACAGGGGAAGCAGGGGAAGCAACTGCTTTGGGGCCATGATCTAGAATGGGCCCATCCAGGAGGAGGAGGAGGACTAACAGTATTATACAATGAAATTATATACAGTGGCAGTATAGACAGTGTAGAATGCAAATGGAACAGCTGCTGGGCCTGGTCTGAGAGAGCGATCTTTAGTAGCCACAGGCATGGCGGCATGAAAGGAAGGGGTTTGCGCAAAAATTACTGGGGTAGGGGCCACATTCAAAAATTTGCTGTGGTGCCCAATCATTTCTAGCTACGCCACTGGGTCTGCCCCATTCAACTTCTGGGTCATCAAATTGGTTGCCTGAGGTTTCCCTTTACGCCTTGGAGGTGCTGGCCTACCCTACAGCCACTGTATTGTCTGAACGTGTGTTTAGCATGGCTGGTGGCATTATCACAGACAAGCGCAGCCGCCTGTCCACAAACAATGTGGGCAAGCGTTTGTTTATTAAAAAGAACCAGGCATGGATCTGTCACGGATGAAGTTGCAGATAGCTGGAACTTATAAATAAACGACTGAATGGCTTCATCCAAAACTAAGGAGCATATAGGTAAGCCCTTTAAAACCCTAAGAGCTCTCCCTGACTGCTACACATGCAAAGGCCTCAATGGTAGACGATTGCATGCCCACGTACCTAAGACTGTGTGACACCTGAAAACCCTATAGTAGTGAGGGGACACGGCCACCGGCTCCCTGCACTGAATACGGAGGGAGTCAGGGTCACCTAGAATCAAGCCAGCAAGGAAACACAATAAAGGGAGAAGACTTTTCTGGGCAAACAGCAGCAGCCGCCTCCAGCAGTGAACACTTCATCCAGGAAGTAGTATAAACCGCAAGGTGAGGCAGCATGGGAAGAGAATATAAAGTAAGACAATTAGTCTAAATAAGGTACACCTGGCAAAAGGAAAGGAGCTGACAAAGTGAATCCAAAACAAAGAATGTCATACAGAAGGTAGGGAAGAATGTCTGTCTGACTTTCTCACCGACCTGGCGGTGACAGGATCCCACAGGACTTGTTTGTACCTTATGCAGAATAGACATGTATCCCGGCCTCACCCAACCACTGTTAAACTACTGTGCACTTACACTTTGTTTTATTTTTTATATTTTCCCAATGTTTTGGGGTCTACTAAAAAAAACTGTTATTGGCGACTACCTTTGGCTTCACAGCCCAAAAAGGCTTTATTTCATGTAAGAATGTAACCGCCAATTGTAAGTTCCCTGTCAGTTATGCAGTGCAAGGGTTTGTACCTGGCAAAAATGGTAATATTTTACCCAATAATTTAAAATCTATCCTTTGCCGGACAGTATTAAACTTGGCCAGCCACAGCTGGAACCACTGATTAACGGTATTGCTATTTAGGCAATTGAATTTCACGCCAGAACAAAATCTATCCTTTGCCGGACACTATTAAACTTGGCCAGCCACTGCTGGGACACCAGATTTAGGGGATTGCTATTTTGGCAATTGAATTTCACCCCAGAAAATAATGTATCCTTTGACGGAAACTATGAAACTTGTCCAGTCACAGCTGGAACACCAGACTTACAGTATTTCTATTTTTGCAACTGAATTTAACCCCATAAAAAAATATATCCTTTGCCGGACACTATTAAACTTGGCCAGCCACCGCTGAAACCACTGATTTACGGTATTACTATTTTGGCAATTGAATTTCACCCCAGAACAAAATATATCCTTTGCCGGACACTATGAAACTTGTCCAGTCACAGCTGGAACACCAGATTTACTGTATTTCTATTTTTGCAACTGAATTTCACCCCAGAAAAAAATATATCCTTTGCCGGACACTATTAAATGTCCAGCCACAGCTGAAACCACTGATTTACGGTATTGCTATTTTGGCAATTGAATTTTACCCCAGAACAAAATATATCTTTTGCCGGACACTAATAAACTTGGCCAGCCACAGCTGAAACCACTGATTTATGGTATTGCTATTGTGGCAATTGAATTTCACCCCAGAAAAAAATATATCCTTTGACGGACACTATTAAACTTGGCCAGCCACAGCTGAAACCACCAATTTACGGTATTGCTATTTTGGCAATTGAATTTCACCCCAGAAAAATATATATCCTTTGCCGGACACTATTAAACTTGGCCAGCCACTGCTGGGACACCAGATTTACGGTATTGCTATTTTGGCAATAGAATTTCACCCCAGAACAAAATATATCCTTTGCCGGACACTATTAAACTTGGCCAGCCACAGCTGAAACCACTGATTTACGGTATTGCTATTTTGGCAATTGAATTTCACCCCAGAACGAAATCTATCCTTTGCCGTACCCTATTAAACTTGGCCAGCCACTGCTGGGACACCAGATTTAGGGGATTGCTATTTTGGCAATTGAATTTCACCACAGAAAAAAATCTATCCTTTGCCAGACCGCAGACAGTATTACACACAGCAGACAGTATTACACTTGGCTAGCCACAGCTGGAACACCAGATTTTGTGGATTACTATTTTGACAATTAAATTTAACCCCTCAATAAAATATAGAAATTTCTATTCTGAGTTTCTAGGGGTGACAATAAGCACAGCCAAGCCCCTGATGTAGGATATAGCAAAAAAAACCCTAGCATTGATGGATTTCAGGACTTGGTGGCAGCTTGTGCTGGTGCACCACAAAACACAAAATAGCCGCCGATCACCCCAGAAAAAAGTGACAAAAAAACGCTCTGTGCAGCCTAAAAACCAGTGAGCAATTAACTAGCAGAAGTTGAATGATTCACAGCTGTAGATCGATCACTTCATTAGGTGTTTTTGCTGAGTTTTCCCTGCCTAATCTCGCCCTCACAGCAGCTGCATCCTATCCCTACATTAATCAGAGCAGAGTGATGTGCGGCGCTATGTGTCTCCAGCTTAAATAGAGGCTGGGTCACATGCTGCACTAGTAGGCATTAGTAGGCATGGCTGTGATGGCTTCTTAGGGCAAGAAGAACACCCCAAAATTCGGTACTAATCCGAACTATACAGTTGGGGTTCGCTCAGCTCTAGTGCTAGATCAGGCCGTAGATGAGCATGAAGAGGAAGAGTTGTGGTCACCATCACCACCAGAAGCAGCCTTGTCGATCTTCGATTGCTGGACCTGCGGCAATGCAGATAGAAGAGTCTGAAGACGAGGAGTCAGAGGAGGAAGGTGGCTTTGAGGAGGTTGAAGACCAACCACAGCAGGCATCCCAGGGGGCTTGTTGTCACCTTTCGGGGACCCTTGGTGTTGTACGTGGCTGGGTGGAGGAAGAGACCTTAAATGACGTCAGTGAGGACAATGAACGGGACATGGCTAGCTTGGTATCCAACCTTGTGCAAATGGGGAGTTTGCGGTTGTGCAAATGGACTGTTTGCGGTTGTTTGCGGTGCGTTAAACGGGAGTTTGGTCTATCAGAGTTTGGTCTGTCACTTTATAGCGGGCGTAACCCTTACACTACCTGATCGATACAACATCATACCTCATCGTATACACACACTGGATGTTTTAAAGCACGTTATTCCAAACAATTTAGGAATGTTAGGTGATTTATGCCCTTTATGGATTAAAACCCAACTCTGCTTCAACTACGTAATTTTCCATGGGAGTTTTGCCATGGATCCCCCTCCAGCATGCCACAGTCTAGGTGTTAGTCCCCTTGAAACAACTTTTCCATCACTATTGTGGCCAGAAAGAGTCCCTGTGGGTTTTAAAATTTGCCTGCTTATTGAAGTCTATGGCAGTTCGCCCGGTTCGCCCGTTCGCGAAAATTTGCGGAAGTTCTCATTCGCCGTTTGCAAACGGAAAAGTTTATGTTCGCGACATCTGTAGTCAGCAGTAAGTTTGAGTTGACGTCACTGATTATTTTGCCCTTCCTCTGATCTGTGAGAACAATAACCCCCAAAAAACTTATCCTGTCTGTGGAACAAATGAGGTGCAGAACAGCGTGACACCGCCGTGCCCTGCACATTTAGTATGCTCGAGGGGCACTGTGAATTGGCCCTGCAGTGGAGTCTGCGGACACGTTGGAGGATGTAGAGTCAGAGGCGGACATTGTCGCAAGACCAACGGCATGACAACGTGGAGGCGGATCCGGCGTCACCTGGTCACCTGCTGGTGTGGCTGTGTTGGAACCACATTGACCCAGTGAGCCGTAAAGGACATGTATTGTCCCTGACCGTAGTTACAGCTCCACACTTCAGCGCTGCCGTGCACTTTGGCAGACACCAACAGGCTCAAGGACTGGCCCACCTTCTGTTCTACATATGTGTGCAGGGCTGGTACGGCCTTTTTGGCAAAGAAATGACGGCTTGGGACTCTCCACCTTGGCTTGGCACAAGCCATCAGTTCTCCGAAAGGTGCAGAGTCTGCCACTTGGAAAGGGAGGGACTGCATCACCAGCAACTTGGCCAAGAGCCCGTTCAGCTTCTGCGCAGTTAGATGAGTGCACGCATACTGTTGTCTCTTGGCAATCGCTTCGGTGATCGATTGCTGATGGAATGAGTGAAGAGGAGTAGGAGGACGTGGAGCAGAAGCATCAGGAACTGTAAATGATGGGAAGCGCAGCTCCCTTTGGCTGACGTGGTGGTGCCTAGACTGCCTGAAATCTGCTGCGTGCCACTGGGTGATGCAGCAGTTGCTGCGGCAGGATGGGCCACCACATCGGAGCCACGGTTCTGTCAGGCCACTTTATGGTGACGCTGCATATGTTGACGCAGGGCCGTGGTGCCAACATTGGCAACCTGGCCATGCTTCACCTTCTGCCCACAGATTCTACATATGGCCATGTTCACCTCCTCCGGCGCGTAACAAAAAACTGCCACACTGCCGAGTAGGTAGTTTTACCCCAAACATTACACACTGATTGACTGCTTCGCCGTTGCTTCCGTGAAACCGTGCACCGCTACTTCCCAGGCAGGTAGGCTCCTGCGAAGCGGGTGGTCTATCCCAGGCACATTTGGCTACCAACCTCCCACTGCTGCCACACTGCTGACACCCGGCCACGCTAGCGACTTGCTGGCCCCTGCATTTGTCCGCCTTGTCTGGCGGTGTCTGCTTGCTGCCTCGCTCGCAGACGGGGTGGTTGCCCTCCTTCGGATGTTTCGTTCTCCGCTGATTCCTGCCGCCCTCCTCTGTGGATCTTCGTTGTCGGTTGCAGGTTTGAAGTATCGAATATATGTTGCTTCGTGTTCTCCTCTGCCTCCATGTTTGAACCCTCCACCCCCCATGCCCTGTGTAGTCGTTTTCTGGATCTCCCCGCTTCATCTATTCATTTATTGGGAATATGGGGCAGAAGGTTAAAATTTCTCAACTTTGTAAAGTGTTGCTTAAAACACGATTTAATAATACACGTTCTCTGGGACAAAAGACTTGGAAAATTGATTGTCCGGGAATTTATCTCGAAGATTGGGATAATATATTGGCGAATTTAAGTTTAGCTTTTTATCATTTTAATCATGTCT
This sequence comes from Bufotes viridis, assembly GCA_033119425.1. NCBI lineage: Eukaryota > Metazoa > Chordata > Amphibia > Anura > Bufonidae > Bufotes > Bufotes viridis. Next base: position 52,119,192 of record CM065598.1, read on the forward strand.
TGGTTTAATTTAATATTTTGCACTGAATCTATATCACACCTTTATGGCTTAATAAATGTGGTTTAAGGGATACTTCTAATTGTCCGCAGTGTGATTTATCTGGGGCAGATCACTTGCATATGTTTTGGTCATGTATAAAGTTAAAACAATATTGGGGGACAATTTTTAATTTTTTTTATTTTATTTCCAGGCAATTGAAAGTTGAGATTCTGTTTACTGTGGAATGTTGGGTACTGAGTGACCTCACCAAGGTAGAATGTAAAAAATATAAAATATAAAAGGATTCTTTTGATTAAAATAATGTTCTTGGCGAGACTTTTGATTGCTAGTGTTTTCTGGAAATACTCCAAGTATTACTTCATGAGTTAACCTGGTTAATAAGATTAAGAGATAGGAAAACATTCTATATAAGCAGAGAAATACTGAGGAAAAATTGACTAAAATTTGGAGAGACTGGAAGTTTTAAAGGGAACCTGTCATCAACTTTATGCTGACCGTACTGAGGGCAGCAGAAAGTAGTGACAGAAATGCTGATTTCAGCGGTGTGTCACACATATCACAATATCATACTGCCCTTATGCGGTGCGATTCATGCGCATATGTAATTGCCGATTTTTCTCACTACACAAACTATCTTACATACGGAGGACAATTATAAATCAGTAATGAGAATTGTTACTGTGATGTATAATCTGCCTCTTCTTGTAGTAAACTGTATTTTACATCATGCGAAAAATCGGCAATCACCTATGCGCGTGAATCACACCGCATAAGGGCAGTTAGATATTGGGTTCATTCAATGGGTTATCTTGGTTGGTCTACTCGAATAGACGAATATTGAGAATATAGCACTACATTCGCTAGTTTCTTTATCTTCGTCTATTCGACCCAGCAAGCTAACCTAATAGTATACTGGCATTGTGCGATCCGATTCACGCACATATGCAATTGCCGATTTTCCGCATGCCGTAAAATACAGTTTCCTACATAAAGAGGCAAATTATACATCACAGTAACAATTTTCATTACTGATTTATAATTGTCCTCTGTATGGAAGATAGTTTGTGTCATGCGAAAAATAGGCAATTACATATGCGCATGAATCGCACCGCATAAGGGCAGTATGATATTGCGTTCATGGGTTATCTTGGTCTACTCGAATAGACGAATATTGCGAATATAGCAGTATATTCGCTATCTTCTCTATATTCGACCCAGCAAGCCAACCTATATTAGTATACTGCCGTTATGCGATCCGATTCACGCGCATATGTAATTGCCGAATTTTCGCATGACATAAAATACAGTAAAGAGGAAAATTATACATCAGTATTCAGTAATTAGAATCATTTAGAATGCAATATTTGCATTTTTGTAATCGCGTAGGGGCATCAAGCTATTTTCATACAGGTTTTGTTTGTTAGAATTTTCGAATATGTAGAATATAGTGATATATTCTCCATGCAAATTTTTTTTTTTTTTTTTTCTACAATGTTAGAGGTGACTCATCATTATCATTTTTATCATTTTCCCTCCCTTCTCCTAGCTTGAATAGCCAATGAGAAGGCTTTGTCACAACTTAGCAACATCCCTAGCAACCAATAGGAAACTAGACTACCCCTTCACTATATAAGTGACAACATCACCCAGCAGCCATTTTGTGGTGTTGGATTTGTTGGAGCTTGGAGCTGTGCTATTTTGTCTGCTGTGCGTTTTATATCATATCGATTTCATTTATAATATTCTAGTTAGTTAGTTTCAGGTAGTGATTAGGGAATAGTGTAGTTTAGTTTTATAGCTGATAGGGTCGAAATAATTTGAGATAGTTTAGTAGAGTTAGGAGAAAAATATAGTTAGTGTTAGGGCCTAGTGTAGCAGATAGGGTTCAGTGCAGGGTTAAGTCTAGGGCATTGAGTTAGGTAGGTAGCTGTTAGATAGATAGATAGATAGATAGATAGATAGTGCTTGATAGTTTAGGTTAGGTATTAGGGCTACAGTTAGGGAATAGTAAAGTTTAGATTTTTCAGGGCAGCGTGTAGTTTAGGTTAGTTACTAATATAGTATAGTGTAGGGTCTATCTGTCTGTTTTGTCTGTCAGTTAGTGTCCGTCCAGTTAGTGTATTATTATTATTTTTTTCTATTATTTGTTAATTTTAAAAAGTGTTTTAGTCTAAGTTAGTGTCTGTGTTAAGTTTAAGAAAAAATAAATAAAAAATTTGAAGTTTTATATGTTCTTTGTTTAGTCTAGTTCTGTCTGTCCTCCGTTAAAAAAAACTTATTTTTTTGTCTGTGTGTCAGTGTCTGTCTTAGGTTTAAAAACAATAAAAACTACAAAAAAAAGTTTATAGGTTTACGTGTTTAGTGTAGTCTTTTCTGTCTTACGTAAAAAAAAAAACCCCGTCTTGTAGTCTCTGTGTGTCAGTTACTGTTTGTGTTAGGTTAAAAAAAGAGTTTACGTTTTAAGTGTTTGGCATTTAGTGTAGTTTTGTTAGTCGTCCGTTAAAAAAAAAACGTTTTTTAGTCTCTGTGTCAGTTAGTGTCTGTCTTAGGTAAAAAAAAAAAAAAAAAGTTTTAAAGTTTTACGTTTTTTGTGTTTAGTGTAGTTTTGTCAGTCCTCCGTTAAAAAAAAAAAAAAGTTTTTTTGTCTCTGTGTCTGTTACTTTAGTCTTAGGTTTGATAGCTTTACGTGTTTAGTGTCGTGTGTTACAGTTTTCGTCCTTTCATTTTTCACCCATCGTCCCCACCCCAATAAAGTTTTCCCCTAATCCCCAGTATGAGTGTACCGGGCCGTGCAGGCAGTCGTGAGCGTGGTCGGGGTAACAGGGGAGTTGGTTCCCGTGCTGACCACTCCCAGCACGGGGCCGCTCATCAAGCCACAGACAGGCAGGCACAGGTGGCAGGGGTGTCCGCCTGATCCGTGACTTTTTCATAAGTGGCAGCCGGCCCATAACTTCCCAGGATGCAGAGGCTGTCTTTGCTCTTGTGGCCGATTCGAGTGCCACGGAGTCCTCTGCCCCGGCTGCCAGCAACTGCAGCACACCGCCTCCTGTAGAACCAACCCCCAGCTCCCAAGAATTGTCCCCTCTCATGTTTGAAGAGTTTGAGACTGAGAGGGACATCTTGGGGGAGGCAATGCAGGAGGCGGAATTAGTGTTCAGCCCTGAGGATGGGCAGGACCTGTTGGAAGGGATTGGGGATGAGGAGGAGGAGGGGCCTATAAATCCCCCTATGAAATCCCTTCCAACTGGTGCAGGTGGTGTTAGCCACACAACCCCTGCACCTATTCAGACCCAGGCGCCAGCAAGGGGACAGCGGAGCCCGGTCAGGGGCTCCATGTCAGCTGTTCCCGTCAGTCCACCACAGGTTGGCCTTGGGTCTGACACCTCCTTTGTCAGGTGACGGCAGCACCGATGATGGTAGGCACCTGAGGCAAATAGTGCGCCAGGTCACCAGGGAGCCCAGTGTCAGGGGCTCCACTGGTAATGGCAGCAGGAGTAGGCAGCAGCAGCCAGCTCCACCTGTGCGCACCGAGCCCGAACAGGCGCAAGCCAGCACCACCCCATCTGACAGGAGGTCTGTGCGGACGTCGCCTGTTTGGGCTTACTTCACTCTGGCAGCAGATGATGTCACAGTTGGCATTTGTAAGCTGTGCAATGCCTGGGTGAGGAGAGGGAGATCTATGGCTCGGCTGGGTACCACGGCCCTCAACCAGCACATCCGAGTCAACCACTGGCGGGAGTGGGAACAGATGCGGGGTGGTCAAAGCAGCAGCGCCACCAGCAGTGTGCGGGAGACAGCAGCTCCTGCCACTGTACTGCAGCCACCCCAACCCGTTCCACCAACTCATTCCCACCCCCCCTCTCCCTCTAATAGAGGTTCTCCATAATGCAGAAGGAAATTGCATTTTTGAAATCTGAGATTTGTAAAGTAACTGTTAGACAAACTCAGGCTTGGCATGTTGCAATGCCACTGCCACAAAGGCCCCCCAGAAATGGAAGATGGGTTACTGTAGGTTCTGGTAGACTTAGAGCTGTTGATAGTAGACATGTCCCACAGTCTGTGGCTCTCTGTAATTCATTTGCAGCACTTTCAGAATGCAAGAGCAACATGGAGGATGGCTTAGGCACAGTGGGCGAGGAACAATCATCTCCTATGCCTAAGGTATGCAAGACTACTGACAAAGACAAAAAGGATATAATGAGTACTAATAGTAAGCAGCTATTGGTGGGCGATTCTATCATAAGAGGTGTGAAGTTTGAAGAAAAGGGTTTTGTGAGATGTCTCCCTGGTGCTACTGCCAGCAGGGACAGAAGACATATCCTTAACATTATTAAGCAAGCAAAAATAGAAAAGGAGGTGGATGTTATTGTCCATATTGGGACAAATGATCTGGCTTGCAATCAAGTTTCAAAGGTGAAGAAAGATTTTCACACACTTGGTAATGATATACGGGAGATTGCATCGACTGTCTCATTCTCTGCAGTTCTGCCTGTGCATAACCGTCAGCATGACAAGCAGTTGCGTATTAAGGAATTCAATGTATGGCTTGGTGAATGGTGTTTGAACCAGGGATTTGGCTTTGTGTCTCATGTTGGCTCTAGCTGGAATGGAAAAGAACTGTACAAGAAAGATGGTTTGCATCTTTCTCTCAAGGGAACGAATGTCCTCAGTGAACAGTTCAAAGTTTTTGCTAAGGAACATTTAAACTAGGAAAGGGGGGCACAAAAGAGACAATCCATCAGTTCGGCTGCCCCCCGAAAAAACAATGCCAGAAGATGCCAGGAGCTGATAGGATAAGAAATGAAAAGCTGAGAGTCTTGTCTACAAATCTCGCAGTTTAGGGAATAAGATCAACGAACTTGAGTCTGTAATGGCATCTGAGAATATAGATTTAGTGGCTGTTACTGAGACATGGTTCAATGAGAGTAATGACTGGGATATAACAATACCTGGGTTCTCTCTATATAGGAAAGACAGAGAAGGCAAGAAAGGGGGTGGAGTGGCCCTATATGTGAAAGATAGCATAAAATATAATCTAATACAAGCCAGCGAAACCAATTTAGAGTCAGTTTGGGTTACGTTGCAGCTTGGTAATCATAAGGTAACTCGTGTAGGTGTCATATACAGACCACCAAGCCAAGTCAAAGAATTGGATGATCTACTAGTTGAGGAAATGGCTAAAATGACATTGAAAGGGGAAGTTGTCGTTATGGGAGACTTTAATCTTCCTGATATAAACTGGAAAACCAAAATAGCTAGTTCTGCCAGGAGTACAGACATTCTAAATTCCCTACTGGGATTATCTCTACAGCAAGTAGTTGAGAAGCCAACCCGGAAGGAGGCCATTTTAGATTTGGTATTCACAAATGGCAATTTGATATCTGATATTACTGTAGGGGAAAGCTTATGATCCAGTGATCACCAGTCAGTGAGGTTTACTATAAGTAAAGTGACTGAGTCACTCCACACAAAAACAAAAGTTTTAGATTTTCGGAAAACAGACTTTTCTAAAATGAGATCAGTGGTATACGAGTCCCTATCAGACTGGAACAATTTCAATGGAGTCCAAGAGAAATGGGACTACTTAAAATTGGCACTACTGAAGGCAACAGAAAAGTGCATTAGGCTTGTCAGTAAAGGCAAAAAAAGGAAGAGACCACTGTGGTACTCAGCAGAAGTGGCCAAATCATTAAAAACAAAAAGATGGCATTTAGCAAGTATAAAAACACCCAAAACGAGGATGACCAGGAAATCTATAAGATGAGGCAGAGAGAGGCCAAGCAAGTTATAAGAGCTTCTAAAGCTCAGGCAGAAGAGAAATTAGCTCAGTCAGTGAAAAAAGGTGATAAGTCATTCTTCAGATACATAAATGAAAAAAAAGGAATTACCAAATTAAAAACAAAAGAAGGAAGGTATATGGAAGAGGATAAATAACTAGCTGACTGCCTCAATGAATACTTCTGTTCAGTTTTTACAAAGGAAAATGAAGGAGAAGGACCTCAGTTAGGGAGGAAGACTAATGAATCCTTTGATGCATGTGTCTTTACAGAGGAAGAGGTTCTAAGTCAGCTGTCTAAAATTAATACAAATAAATCATAGGGGCCTGATGGGATACACCCAAAGCTATTAAAAGAGCTTAGAGGTATACTAGCAAAACCATTAACAGATTTATTTAACCAATCACTGGTAACAGGTGTCATCCCAGAAGATTGGAAATTAGCAAACGTTGAGCCAATTCACAAGAAAGGTAGTAGAGAGGAATCAGGCAACTACAGGCCAGTAAGCCTGACATCAATAGTGGGGAAATTAATGGAAACCATACTCAAGGAGAGGATTGTGGAACATCTAAAAACCCATGAGTTTATTGATAAAAAACAGCATGGGTTTACTTCAGGGAGATCATGTCAAACTAATCTTATTGACTTTTTTGATTGGGTGACTAAAATAATAGATGGCGGAGGTGCCGTAGACATCGCTTATCTGGACTTTAGTAAGGCTTTTGATACTGTCCCACATAGAAGGCTTATCAATAAACTGCAGTCTTTGAGCTTGAGCTCACATATTGTTAAATGGATTAGGCAGTGGCTGAAGGACAGAAAACAGAGGGTTGTAGTCAATGGAGTATATTCAGACCATGGTATTGTTACCAGTGGGGTACCTCAGGGATCTGTTCTGGGACCCATATTGTTTAATATCTTTATCAGCGAAATTGTAGAAGGCCTCAATGGTAAGGTGTGTCTTTTTGCTGATGACACAAAGATTTGTAACAGGGTTGATGTTCCTGGAGGGATACACCAAATGGAAAAGGATTTAGGAAAACTAGAGGAATGGTCAAAAATCTGGCAACTAAAATCTAATGTCGATAAGTGCAAGATATAAGTGCAAGTGTAAAAACCCAAGAGCACAATATAAAATCAGTGATACAGTACTAACCTCAGTATCTGAGGAAAGGGATTTAGGGGTCATTATATCAGACGACCTAAAGGTGGGCAGACAATGTCATAGAGCAGCAGGTAATGCCAGCAGAATGCTTGGGTGTATAGGGAGAGGCATTAACAGTAGAAAGAGGGAGGTTTTCGTGCCGCTCTACAGAGCACTAGTGAGACCTCATTTGGAGTATTGTGTGCAGTACTCCAAATGACCATATCTGCAGAAGGATATTGAAACTTTGGAGAGAGTTCAGAGAAGAGCTACTAAACTAGTACATGGATAGCAGGACAAAACTTACCAGGAAAGGTTAAAGGACCTTAACATGTATAGCTTGGAAGTAAGAAGAGACAGGTGGGATATGATAGAAACTTTTAAATACATAAAGGGAATCATCACGGTAAAAGAGGAGAGAATATTTAAAAGAAGAAAAACTGCTACAAGAGGACATAGTTTTAAATTAGAGGGGCAAAGGTTTAAAAGTAATATCAGGAAGAATTACTTTACTGAGAGAGTAGTGGACACATGGAATAGCCTTCCTGCAGAAGTGGTAGCTGCAAATACAGTGAAGGAGTTTAAGCATGCATGGGATAGGCATAAGGCCATTCTTCATATAAGATAGGGCCTGGGGCTATTCATAGTATTCAACATATTGGGCAGACTAGATGGGCCAAATGGTTCTTATCTGCCGACACATTCTATGTTTCTATGTTTCTATGGTACCGGCAGCCATACCTCTGCCTCCACTGCACCCTCCTCTGCCGTCCGGCGCCAGCCATCTATTGCAGATGCTTTTGAACGCACCGCGCCCTACGCCCCCTGGGACCGTCGCGTGCGTTCACTCAATGGGCTCCTGGCAAGGGTTATCGCCCAACATCTGCTGCCTTACAATCTGGTGGATAGCAATCCATTTAGGCAGATGTTGGAGCAGGCCCAACCCAGATGGCGTTTCCCCAGCCGCCATTACTTTGCCAGGACCGGCGTCCCTGCCCTTCACCAGCACATTGTGCGGAATGTGTCCCTGTCGCTGGATCATGCTGTCAGCGACAGGGTGCATCTCACAATGGATGCCTGGACCAGCAGGCATGGGCAGGGACGCTATATAAGCTTCACAGCCCATTGGGTGTCCCTCCGAGGCGCCGGGGAGGGATTGACAGCATCTGATTTTGTGGTGCCGCCCCGGGGTGTCCAGGGGAGAACTGATGCTCTCCCGCAAGCCACTGTCTCCACAGCTGCTGAGCCCCCCAGTAAGCGTCCCCGTTGCTACGCAAGTGTGGGGCACGTCCGCTGCCAGGCCGTGCTCCAGCTTGTGAGCTTAGGGGACCGGAGACACACTGGACCTGATGTTCTGTCCGCACTACAGGCTCAGGTTCAGAAGTGGCTGACACCCCGAAGGCTCCAAGCAGGTATGGTTGACAACGGCAGCAACCTACTCGCTGCCCTTCATGCTGGCAGTCTGACCCACGTGCCCTGCATGGCCTCAACCTAGTGGTACAGAAGTTCCTTCGTACGTGCCCAGGGTTGAGTGACATTGTGCTGAGGGTACGTAGGATTGCCAGCCACTTCAGATGCTCCCCAACTGCCGCCGCTTCCCTGTCCAAACTACCGAGGGACAACAGCCTGCCCCCCCACAGGCTGATTGTGGACAGTGTGACGCGGTGGAACTCCACCCTCCACATGCTGGAGAGGTTGTGGGAGCAGCGACGGGCGGTGAGGGAATACCTGCTGGACCTAGGTACTTCAGGGCCATCACACCCACTCCCCTACATCACCAATGCGAGTGGGGGCAGATACAGCAGGTCTGCCACATGCTGGCCCCATTCGAGCAGTCGACAAAGATGGTCAGCGGGGAGCATGTCGGTCTGAATGACTTGCTCCTCCTAGTGTTCCTGGACAGGACATTAGATCGCCTGCTCGAAGCTGGGGAGAGTGCCTTGGTGGAGCAAGATGAGGCTGCCTTGCTCCACCAGGATCAGGCCCAGGACGAGGAGGAGGAGGAGGAATCAGTGTACGTCCAGGAGTCTGGGCCTGGTCAGGAGGGAGAGCCGGTGCTGGGGGCACCGTTAGTCCGGGGGTGGGGCATCTCCGACCGGGAGCAGCAGCATCAGCAGCAGGAGGACCAAGAGGTCATGGTCCCAGGCAGTCGTGAAGAGTCACAGCGGGCTGTGCTCTTCCCCATGGCTGCCCATATGCTGCGATGCCTCAGGAGGGACCCCCGGATCAAAAAATTTAAGGAGAGGGAAGACATTTGGTTGGCCACCCTTTTAGACCCTCGCTGCAAGGGGAAACTGGAGCAGTTCATTACTTTTTTTATTTATTTATTGATATTTATTTGATCGATATTTTTTGTCTAGTTTGTATCATGTATATATTAATTTAATTTTTTAATTATGAATTTGTTTTGAACATGTTGAGTTACATTTGGGCCTTTAAACATAATGTCTGCTGCTGCCTGTTCTGCTGAATTTGGCCATGCTACTCGTGGCCATGATAATAGACCACTTCTGAAATCCTGGTTGGGAACTGAGAACATGACCTAGCAGCCAATCCTTTGCAGCTTTACAGTTTAAACACTCCCCTACGAAATTCTCCCCTCTGCCTGTGATACAATTACCTTACACAATGGGTTGATGTAATTATCACAGGCAGGAGAATAAATAGTTTTAAACAATGTCTTCTGTCCTGGAGACAACAGAGGAGTCATTCAATTATCTCTCAGGACAAAGGGAAATCGCCAATACACATGTGGGGACAATAGGACAGACATCACTATTTAATACACAATGTCCCACCCTTTACAGTACACACAGACATTTAACATATCCCCAGATTGCTTGGATCTGAGCGCTCAATATATAATATATATAACAGCGCTCATGCCGCAAACACAGTCAAATCACCATGTGGTTTAATTTTAGCATGGGCTGATGAGAGGGGCCATAATCCTGGGTCAAGATCAAGAAGCTGGCAACAAGGCTTCTCAAGCACCCATTGGCCAGGTTGGTTTTGCCACACTGCCGTTGATCCCACTGCCATTGATGCTGCTGCATGTCATGAAAATTTTGACTTACATTTGAGCCTTTTAACATAACGTCTGCTGCTGCCTGTGATGCCGAATCGGGCCATGCTACATGTTGCCCTGATAATACACCACTCCTTAAATCCTGCTGTTGATGCTGCTGCATGTCATGAAAATTGTGACTTACATTAGATCCTTTTAACATAACGTCTGCTGCTGCCTGTGATGCCGAATCGGGCCAAGCTACATGTTGCCCTGATAATACACCACTCCCTAAATCCTGCCGTTGATGCTGCTGCATGTCATGAAAATTTTGACTTACATTTGATCCTTTAACATAACGTCTGCTGCTGCCTGTGATTCCGAATCGGGCCAAGCTACATGTTGCCCTGATAATACACCACTCCTTAAATCCTGCCGTTGATTCTGCTGCATGTCATGAAAATTTTGACTTACATTTGAGCCTTTTAACATAACATCTGCTGCTGCCTGTGATGCCGAATCGGGCCATGCTACATGTTGCCCTGATAATACACCACTCCTTAAATCCTGCTGTTGATTCTGCTGCATGTCATGAAAATTTTGACTTACATTTGATCCTTTTAACATAACGTCTGCAGCTGCCTGTGATGCCGAATCGGGCCATGCTACATGTTGCCCTGATAATACACCACTCCTTAAATCCTGCTGTTGATGCTGCTGCATGTCATGAAAATTTTGACTTACATTTGATCCTTTTAACATAACGTCTGCTGCTGCCTGTGAAGCTGAATCGGGCCAAGCTACATGTTGCCCTGATAATACACCACTCCTTAAATCCTGCCGTTGATTCTGCTGCATGTCATGAAAATGTTGACTTACATTTGGGCTTTTTAACATAACATCTGCTGCTGCCTGTGATGCCGAATCGGGCCAAGCTACATGTTTCCCTGATAATACACCACTCCCTAAATCCTGCCGTTGATGCTGCTGTATGTCATGAAAATTCTGAGTGACATTTGATCGCACAAGGAATAATTATAGAGTCCAGACCTTCACACTTTTTTTTAAAGTAAAATTTCGATTGGGTTATTTAATTTTGTATTATAAACTGGAAGTGTATTTACCTGCCAGTGCCTGGCGTTATTCTGCCTAGTTACAAATGGAAACTTATGAGTCAGCATTCTAGTACTGTGTTAACTCTAGATGCTGTATGTCCTGATCGTGCGTAGACAACCATCATGGACCTGATTTTATCTTTTGCACTTTAACAAGTATAGAATTATGAATTCTCTTAACCTGGTTTGCATGTTTCGTATTCTCGCATGTGCTCAGCTTATTTATGTGTTGTCAATATTTCGACATAAAAATATTTATTTAAATAATCTTTTTAAAAATACATTTTATCTAGCGTTGTTTGGCATCATTCACAAAATGAAATGATTTCACTTTATTTTATTATTTTTTATTTTAAATTAAGTGTGGTTTGGGGCGGCTATGTTGTGGTTCACGCTGTAGCACGGTGTGGACCGCATGTGGCTTTCCCTTGTCAAAAGGTCTTGTGCAGTTGGCATTATACAGGACTGATTGATGAACCTACGAAAATTTATATATTTTATTTTTATTTTATTTGTTTTGTTGTCACACGGATTTAGGATCCAACACGGTGTTGTCTGTCTTTCTGGGAGGGATGGCTGACTTACGTGTTGACCTCTCTACATGGTTGGGTGTGACTGGCGTTATACTCATCCGTGTGGAAATCCGGTTTTGTGAATGGAGCCGTGTAGCAACATGTAAATATGTATAGGTACTTTTCTTGTTTATGTCACTTATTGGCAATTATGTAATGAGGATTTGCACATGCTAATTATATATAACCACTGCTTTAAGATTTTAAGTATAAACTGTGTACTATATGATGTTCTTGGAGTCATGTCACCGGTTAGAGAATTCATATAATCATAGTCATGTAATCAATCATATGTTTCTATATGTACGGCGGAAGCAATGCTACAACATGCAAATTATTAAAAAATTGGACGCCATCGAAGAACCATGCTGGTTAGTTCTTACCCCTACCATTTTATTGTTCCAATATTGTTCCTTCTTTTTGTTTTATAGTTCTGATAACAAGATTTGATTGTAAAGAAATTTTTGGAATTTGTAAAAGTTTATAATTTTGCTAATTTGATAAATCAAACAAGGTTTTTTGTAGTTATTATTACTCTGTTAAAGTTTTGTATTTTAGTAGTTAATTGTTTGATGAAAAAATACATTTATTATTCACGATAATTTGAAATTTATGTTACTACATAAAATAATTTAGTTACTAGGAAAATTAACCCAAAAATTTATTTTGAATTTATTTTGAATTTATTTCTAATGAATGCTTTGCTTTGTATTTAATACACAACCATTACCAATGACTACTACTATCGTGATCCATTTGAGTTATGTGTAGGCCTCATACTACTCTATTTCTATATACCTGCGGATGCTGTATGTCAGGATACTGATTAGTTTGGGAATGGACTCTAGGGGCCTTTACTTAAAAAAAAATGTGTAACCATTATAGTGAAAACTTCTAAGTTTTTTAATTTAAAAAAAATAAAATAAACAATATAATTACAAAAAAATAAAATAAAACAATTGCACAAATCTTAATAGGGCAATGCCCTCATAATTTGAACCATATTTTTTAGATCCCCCACGTCCTTGGCATGCTTCTCCTCCATTTCTCTCATGCCATTTGAGAACTGGAGCTTCATCTCCCGCATCTTCCGGAGATGACGCTCCCGGAAGGCCTTCATTCCAGCCTGGTGCTCCCTCTCCATCTTACTAATTTTTAGGTCCATTTCTTTTAATACTGTAAAAAAATAAAAACAATAAATAAAATAGACGGTGTCGTTTCTGAAGAAACCACATGATGTTGGCTTAAAATCTGATTGGCTGTTGGTGGCTCCACCCACTTTTTTGAATTTTAATCCCAGTCCTCCAGTGACCAACTTTGCAAAGTTTGAAGACTGTGCCAATAAAAGTCTAAGAGCAGCGGCAGTTTGATTTTCCACCTTTAAACAAATGCCTGAAATTTGATTGGGCAGTGTAGACTCCAACCACTTTTTTTATAAATTTTAATCCCAGTCACCTAGTAACCCACAGTGCCAAGTTTGGGGACCCTGGCTTAAATACCGTGGGAATGACAGCTTTTTAACGTTTTCACACTGAAGTCAACAGTGAAAATTTGTTTGGTTGTTTGTGGCTCTGCCCACTTTTTAATGTCCCTGAAATTTGACACAAATTTTCAGGGTGACCCCATGACTAAGTGACCCAAGTTTGGTGACTTTAACTTGAAAGCTGAAGAAGTGACAAAACTTAATAGTTTTCCTATGAAAGTCGATTGGACAAAATGGGGTCTCCGGGGGGCGCTCCAGGGGCCCGGAGGGTGGGATCGGTTAACAAAGCACAAGCAAAGTTTGTTAATTGTACTCCTAAAACTGTGAGAGGAGTAGCGTATAGAAAATTGCTAAATTTTCATTGGCCAATGGTATCTCCGTCCACTTTGGGGTGCCCCCCCCCCCATATATACCCGTTTATTTGGGTGGACACCAACAATATCTGGTCCGAGTTTGGGGAATAATCATGGCTGCTCGTTATGTCTCAATGGGAATGTGGGAATGTATGCCTCAGTGAATCAGTACGCCTGTAACTATAGGTTTCAGGGAGGTTTTCTTTAGAAATTATTTTGGGCCTGGGTTTTAATAGTCAGAGACATTGGGTGGGACAGGTCACACCCGTACTACATCTTGCGGTTTTCATAACATTATGGTTAAAAGGGCTGGTAAAGTACAGTTTGGCTAGGCGATTGGAACGCAGAACAATCCTAGAGGGTAGTACTTTTTTGTTATCCTGCTTGTACGGAACTGTAAGTGTGGGACTAAAGGTTCTCCGATATGTGTGGGCTGAAGAAAGATTATTAATAAAGCTTTAACATGCTTATTGTTTGCTCCAAAAAAGAATGTCTATGGTGAAGACTAAACTGACACGTGTTTGTGTGTGAACAGTGAGTGAGTGAAAACAGCCACAGCACATACTTACTTTCCTTGTGGGGGGTGGTGATGAGCTCCTCTTCTTCTTCCTCCTCCTCCTCGTCCCCGTTATCAGCCACTTGAGGGGGTGAGACGGGTTGGGGTGAGGGTCCACCCTCCACTGACTCCTCTGGGGGGCTAGGGGCATGAAGTTGCCCTGAGGGTCCGGCCTCCTCCTCCTCCTCTGACACCGAGACCTCCCACACCTGCTGTCTGGGAGGCCTGCGCCTGACAGCAGGCAAAGGAACACCTATAATAACAAATTTTACTACTTTTAGAAAAAAATCTAAAAACAAAAATGTACATATGCTTTACATTACTTTTGTATCTTTATTCCATCACTCAGTAATCATTATACCTGGGCATTTTTCGTCCCTCCTCTTTAAGTCTGACCATTTTTTTAAAATGGCCAGACGTTTGTGCTGGTTTTTGTAGTCCCTCCAGATTCGTACCCAAACCTGCGCACAATGGCGTTCTTCTCTGCATGGGAGCGGGTCAGGTCGTAGCCCTTCTCCAACATGAGCTGCAGTATAAAAAAAAAAGCATATAATCAGATTTTATAAAGGTAACTTTAAATCTAATATTTAACTTTCAAACACTAATAATTTTTGGTTTGGTGGTTGAGATGATGAATAAATGTTGGTGACTATGGCTAAGGCAGCGCATGGCGAGAGGTTCCCCGGGCTTAAACTATGACATGCAGATCTTTCAGTTAGACTGTCTCTCGCTGTGCGCTGCATTGCTCCTGCCGTACCGCCGCCCCCGCCACCATTATAGTCAATAGGGACGAAGCGTAGGAGAACTAGCGGCAGTACGGATCCAACAGGCTGTTCATCCCCCTGGAATAGTCAGACGTACTCCCCTGCCACTAATGTGAAAGTCGCTGTGGTGTCTCACAGGGTGAGGTAATTGAGGGTGTATATGTGTCTCCCAGGTTCCTAGCATGGGCTGAAGAAAGCTATTTAGGGAAAGGGTTAAAAACCTAAGCCTGGGTCCTGATGAGCTGCACATGGGGAGTTGCTAGATAACTGGGCTGGCAAAAAAGGTTTGGTGAGAACTCCCCAGGAGCTGGAGAAGCCACATCTCACTGAGGAACCTCTGAAGGTCCAGAGCCAGAAAACTGCAAGTATCACAGGTTGCTGTTCAGACTGTGTAGTTATTTTGCGTGGGCTGAGGTTAGCACAGCCACGTCCTAGAGAGGGAACTATTGTTTAGTTAGAGCCTGGACAAGGCTAGGTGTTCTGTTTATGATTTGTGTTTTGTTCAACCTGTGAAATAAAGCTGGCTGGGTGCCAGAGTAACTGCACTTCGGGCTCCTGAGGTCTCCTTGCGGTAGATATCTGACTAATCCCCCTGCTTTTTTCACCCCTGGAAAGGGGAGCTGGGCAACAGACCACCACAGTTGGTGTCGGATGCGGGCAGCGACACCTCAGAAAAGCTGGATACTGCAGTGTTGTTGCTGGGTGCGAACTTAAAGGAACAGAAGCCTGTTTGATCGCTGGAGCAGGTGCTGCTGAAACTGCTATATTACAAAAAACCTGTGTGGGTTTAAAGTGGACTGGTGCCTGGGCATCCGGTTGCTAAGGGTAACGGCCGCCTACTTTTTGGTTTCTGAGACTTTATAACCGGTTTATGTCCTGGGTAAAACCTGCTACATTGTTGCCCAGAGAGACTCCTGGCATGGATGATATGTTAAAAGCTTTGCTGCAAGCCACTGCAGCCCAGCAACATGCAACCAAAGTGCAGCAAGAAGCAAACCGGCAGACAGAGGATCTGACGCGGTCGATGGCCATGCAACTTACCGCTCTAACCGAGATGCAAAACAAAGATCGGGTTGCTTTGACTGAGGTGGTGCAGCGCTTTGCAGAGCAGACCCCTGGGTTGACTGAAAGTGGCCCCATGGGAAAAAAGGACATATGTGCTGGGAACTACCTACAAAAGATGGCTGCCACGGATGATGTGGAGGCTTACTTGATGACCTTTGAGCGCACTGCGGAGCTTGAAAGGTGGCCACCAGAACAGTGGGCAGGGTTGATAGCCCCCTTTCTGAGTGGAGAGGCTCAGAAGTCTTATTATGATTTGGATCCTGCTGACGCTCAGGATTACTGTAAGCTGAAAGCCGAGATTTTGGCCCGTTTGGGAGTCACTTTGTCAGTTCGGGCCCAAAGAGTGCACCATTGGGTGTTTCAGGCAGACAAACCGGCTCGCTCCCAAATGTACGACCTAATACACTTAACCAAAAAGTGGTTACAACCAGATGTTCTATCAGCTCCAGAGGTTGTCCAGCGTGTGGTAGTGGACAGATATCTTAGAGCTCTTCCACCAGAATTATGCAAGTGGGTTACCCACGGTGACCCTAACAGCGCAGATGAGTTGGTCTCTCTGGTGGAAAGATATGCGGCGACGGAGGACCTGATACGGAAGCCCCACCTGACACAGGAAAGTGGTCGGCAGGGGGTGCTCCTGCGAGGGTGCGGCCCCTAAAAGGGATACAAGGTCCAAAGCTGAAGTCTGGCCAGAACGCACCGAGAGGGCCAAGACTGATTTATTTAGACCAGAACCTATCAAATGCTTCCGGTGTAGGGGACCAGGACATATTGCGGCTAACTGCCCGTTAAACTCTGAACCCATGCAGTGTGATATGAGTACTATGCCAACCATGAAATCGCTGTTTGCCAAAGTGGTTTGTTCTACTGAGACGCCTGAAAAGGTTGATAAACATCTGTGTCCGGTGTCCGTAGAAGGGAGAGAGGTGCAGGCTCTCCTTGATACTGGCAGTATGATCACATTAGTCAAAGCCAGTTTGGTAAACTCCGATAGCTTACAGACCCAAACAGTAGGGGTCACCTGTATTCATGGAGACACTCGCAAGTATAATACAGCGCTGGTTACCATAGGAACTGTGCTCAAGCGGGTAACCTGTCAGGTAGCGGTAATGCCCACTCTCTTGTATGATGTAATACTGGGGAGGGATTTTCCTTTTTCTGGGAATTGTGGGAAAAAAGGGGCACAGAGCCTGAGCCTCTTAAGGAGGTTCTGTCGTCTCCTAATGGGGCTGTTTTCCCTTTTGATGTAATGTCCGGGGATACCGAAACCACGGATGTAAGTGGGGAGCCAGAGGAGAGGGTTGACAATGTCTTAGCGGATATAAAGGTTTCACACGACAATTTTGCCACAGCGCAGCTGAATGACCCTACTTTGGTTCGGGCCCGGGAAAATGTAAAAATAATAAATGGAGTACTGGTTTACCCAGGTGTCACGCTTGCTTATCCCCATATGGCGATGCAAAATAACTTGCTGTATCAGATGGTCAAGCAAGGTGAAGACATCGTTGAACAACTGATAGTTCCCAAGCCATTTCGGAAGACTGTCTTGGATCTAGCCCACAGTCATTTGTTGGGGGACATCTTGGGATGGAAAAAACAAAAGAACGAATTTTAATGCGTTTCTTTTGGCCAGGGCTAGTAGCAGAGGTGCGGGATTACTGTGCGTCTTGTCCGGAGTGCCAATACACAGCTCCGTCCCCTAACTTTAGAAGCCCACTGGTACCCTTGCCCATTGTAGAAGTGCCATTTGAACGAATAGCTATGGATCTGGTAGGCCCTATTGTGAAATCAGCTCGGGGACATCAGTACATACTGGTGATCCTAGACTACGCCACCCGATATCCAGAAGCTATTCCGTTAAGAAATATGACGGCAAAGACCATAGCCAAGGAGCTGGTCCAGGTGTTTAGTAGGGTTGGGATCCCTAAAGAGATCTTAACGGATCAGGGCACCCCATTTATGTCCCGGGTGACCAAAGAATTGTGTCGGCTATTCAGGGTGAAGCATATCTGAACCTCCATCTACCATCCACAAACGGATGGATTGGTGGAAAGATTCAATAAAACCCTTAAAAACATGTTGAGAAAAGTAATTGCTAAGGATGGGAGGGACTGGGATTGCCTACTTCCTTATTTAATGTTCGCCATACGAGAAGTACCACAATCATCTACGGGGTTTTCACCCTTTGAACTTCTGTATGGTAGGCAGCCCCGAGGGCTACTCGACGTAGCTAAAGAAACATGGGAGCAAGAATCGACCCCCTACCGCAGTGTAATTGAGCATGTATCGATGATGCAGGACCGGATCAAGGCAGTCATGCCCTTGGTGCGAGAACATATGCAGCAAGCGCAGCAGGCCCAAAGTAGAATATATAACCGAGGGGCAAAACTGCGTCATTTTAGTCCAGGGGACCGGGTGCTCGTGTTAATACCCACCGTAGAGAGCAAATTCCTAGCAAAATGGCAAGGGCCCTTCACCATTATTAAAAAAATAAGCGAGGTGAACTATCTAGTTCATCAGCCTGGGAAGAGAAAACCTGAACAGAACTATAATATTAACCTGATAAAGCCCTGGAAAGATAGGGAAGCTTTGGTAGTAAACTCAGTAACCCCAAGCTACACTGTACCCGAGGTTAGAATTGCAGAGTCCCTGTTTCCCCATCAAAAACAGGAGTCGCAGGAATTCATAATGAGGAATAAAGATTTCTTCTCGGAACTGCCTGGCCTTACTCATGTGATAAAACATGATATAGTCACAGAACCCGGCGTTAAGGTGAAGATTAAGCCCTACCGGGTCCCCGAAGCGAGGCGCGAGGTCATTACGCAAGAAATTAATAAGATGTTAGACCTAGGGGTAATAGAAGAGTCCGTAAGTGAGTGGTCCAGCCCCATCGTTTTAATTCCCAAACCCGATGGGACCATCTGGTTCTGTAATGACTATCGTCAGTTAAACTTGGTCTCAAAGTTTGACGCCTACCCAATGGCGAGAGTAGATGAGCTAATAGACAAGTTGGGTAATGCTCGGTACTTAACAACACTGGACTTGACAAAAGGGTACTGGCAAATTCCGCTAACTGAAAGGGCCAAGGAAAAGACGGCTTTTTCCGCACCCAGCGGTCATTTCCAGTACACTAGGTTGCCATTTGGACTCCATGGGGCCCCAGCGACATTTCAGCGTATGATGGATAGGGTCCTAAAGCCACATATTAGTTATACATCAGCGTATTTGGATGATGTAATAATCTACAGTAGTGACTGGGAGTCCCATCTACAAAAAGTGCAGGCGGTCGTGGATTCACTGAGACAGGCAGGCCTCACTGCAAACCCAAAAAAGTGTGCCATCGGCTTGGAAGAAGCCAAGTATTTGGGATACACCATTGGGCGTGGTCTGATCAAACCCCAGCTAAACAAAACGGAGGCAATACAAAACTGGCCTAGACCCTTAAACAAGAAGCAAGTGAAATCATTTCTGGGTATTGCAGGGTATTACAGAAGGTTTATCCCTAATTTTGCATCTAGGGCGGTTCCCTTAACCGATCTTGCAAAAGGGAAAAATTCGGTAATGGTAAAATGGAACCCAGAGGCCGAGAGGGCGTTCCAATCCTTGAAGCAAGCCCTGTGCTCCCAGCCGGTACTGATATGTCCGGATTTTAAAAAACCATTTTTGGTTCAAACTGATGCTTCAGAGGCGGGGTTAGGAGCAGCGTTGTCACAAATAATTGATGGGGAAGAACACCCTGTCTTCTACATAAGTCGGAAGCTGAATGATCATGAAAAGAGGTATGCCACTGTAGAAAAAGAGGCTTTGGCCATTAAGTGGGCCCTGGAATCTCTCAAATACTACCTACTGGGGAGAGAATTCACCCTCATTACAGATCATGCACCCCTAAAGTGGATGCAGAATAACAAGGAAAAGAATAGTAGGGTTACCAGGTGGTTTCTGTCCCTCCAGCCTTTTAGGTTCACAGTACAACACCGAGCAGGCAGCCTCCAAGGAAATGTGGATAGTTTGTCTCGTACATACTGTTTGTCAAGCCAAGGTGCCCCAACCCATAGGTTGGTGCAAAGGGGGGGGGAAATGTGGTGTCTCACAGGGTGAGGTAATTGAGGGTGTATATGTGTCTCCCAGGTTCCTAGCATGGGCTGAAGAAAGCTATTTAGGGAAAGGGTTAAAAACCTAAGCCTGGGTCCTGATGAGCTGCACATGGGGAGTTGCTAGATAACTGGGCTGGCAAAAAAGGTTTGGTGAGAACTCCCCAGGAGCTGGAGAAGCCACATCTCACTGAGGAACCTCTGAAGGTCCTGAGCCAGAAAACTGCAAGTATCACAGGTTGCTGTTCAGACTGTGTAGTTATTTTGCGTGGGCCACGTCCTAGAGAGGGAACTATTGTTTAGTTAGAGCCTGGACAAGGCTAGGTGTTCTGTTTATGATTTGTGTTTTGTTCAACCTGTGAAATAAAGCTGGCTGGGTGCCAGAGTAACTGCACTTCGGGCTCCTGAGGTCTCCTTGCGGTAGATATCTGACTAATCCCCCTGCTTTTTCACCCCTGGAAAGGGGAGCTGGGCAACAGACCACCACAGTCGCCTAATCTTATTTTTTTTTAAATTTGGGATTGTGTTGAAATTGTTTGTGTGTGTAGTATGAGATATTGGATATTGGCCATCTGAGGAGAGATGTACCCGTCTAGTAAAGTGACGGTACGGGGTGTAAGGCTGGTTCGCCTCCCCGTGGTGCACCCTGGGTAACGCTAAATGAACCAGCAAATACTGAATGTCAAACATTACTTCTCCTGGCCAACGGGACACTTATTAGAATCTATATACTAGGCATCCTCAAACTGCGGCCCTCCAGCAAACTGCGGCCCTCCTGCTTTTT
This sequence comes from Bufotes viridis, assembly GCA_033119425.1. Taxonomy (NCBI): domain Eukaryota; kingdom Metazoa; phylum Chordata; class Amphibia; order Anura; family Bufonidae; genus Bufotes; species Bufotes viridis. Next base: position 52,139,903 of record CM065598.1, read on the forward strand.
CCAAACTAAAAATCACATCATTCCATGACAGCCTACAGCTATCATCCTATAGAGGGGCATCATGGGAGTTGTAGTTTTACAACAGCTGGAGGGCCGCAGTTTGAGAATGCCTGCTATAGACTATGTATGTGTGTGTTGGGGGTGGGGGTGGTCAGAGGTGGTGTGGGTTTGAGGGGGGGTCTGGTGGTATGTAGTGGTGGGAATATTGCGTGAGGTGGAAGATTAGATGTGCAATGTGAATCATATATAGATTTATCTGCTATCCTTTTTTTTTTTTAACCATTAGAAAACATGGTGTGGTGTTAAACAAGCAGGATACGCTCGAACACATATGCGGTTGTGCATATATATAGGGGAGCACATCCTACAAGTACCACAATAACCATCCTACATACGATAACGATAATGTGGAGAACAATCAAAAACATAACCATAGCAAAGACTGGCTGGCATCTTCCACTGTATGTATTTTTTTGCTGTTGATTGGCCCCATCAACGGATTTCCGGCATCAGGATCCCCTGGGCACCTGTAGAAGGCAGGTCCCGATGCCATGCAAGGCATTGGGCAGCCTCTGCACGGCATCAGTCTGCCTTCTCACACATCGCGTCCCCGTCACAGCAGCACGGTGACCCGATGCGCTCGTTCACTAACCGCAAAACACTTCTATGTTGCGGTCAGCGCTGACTGCGACATAGAAGGGTTTAATCCGCCAGCATCGCTGTAAACAGCGATGCCGGCAGATACAGCAGGGGCCTGGCTATCAGAGACTGCCGTACCCCTGCCTTTCCTCCCGCACCCGCCCGATCATCTCGCCGTGCATGCACAGCGTTTTGCGTTAAGGGGTTAATGACAGTGAACTCCACAATGCCCGCCCCTTTAATAGTGGCCCCTGCCCCCCATGCATGTAGCAGTGTAGTTTTGTCGTCATACATGATATAAATGAACATTTAAGGACCTGAAAACTATTGAAACCTGTGATCACTTGTTATGGCAACCTGGGGACATGCGAGCTTCTATTGGCTGATAAGGGACATGTGACGTGTGGATGGCAGTTGGGGGCTTGTTTTTGCTAATGCAGGTCATTTTTGGGGGAATATCTCAGAAATAATACGTCCTATAGAGCTGAGCCCCGGTCTAAAACCTTCCCAGACACCTGATGTACCCGTCTGCCAAACTTAGTGAAGATCGGTCCAGTCGTTTGGTCGGCCATAAATAACAGACAGACAGAAACTCATTTTTATATATATAAGAGATTAGTAGATATTAATGATTTGGGGCAATAAGTATTGTTTTTGAATGCCAACAATGTTTCCACAAATCATTTATATGTAAGCACTGCAGTAAGCAAACTATGTGAAATTAAATTTGATATGTATTGCAAAAATTTGAGAATGTTTTATCTCCATAAACATACATTTGAATGTTACAAGCGTCACATGTACTTATAGCTGTAATGAATGTTCAATAACTTACTGTGATCAGGATATCTTCCTCCTCTCTTGTAAAGTTGTTGCCCACCATCTTTATTCGCATGGATCGCATGCACCACAAGAAAACGTGTTGGAACTGCTCCCAGGAAGAAACCACGCCTGTATGTGCGCATGCGCACGAACACGCGCACAAAAACGCGCACGAGCACATACGAATAAGTTGTTACTGCCGCCTAACTTGAACAATAACATCTGTACACACACAAATGTTTCTATGGAAATTATTCGCATTAAAGTCGCGTTGTACGGCTACAGAGCTACGAATACGATTGGCTTGTTCGAATTAGCGAATATGGTGAATGCGAATATATCGCTATATTCTATTCGCTAATTCAAAAAATGCATTTGCAATAGGAAAGTTGCCTATTGACACTCAGCTCCAAGTTGGATGCGCAATGCGAAAAAAAAATTTCCCCCCCAATGAACAGAATATGAAGTTGAACACTTCTAAGTTAGTATTCTGATTGTTGAAAAAAATAATGGTAATTTTTTTCGCAATGCGCATCCAACTGAGAGTATTCGTTCATGTTTGCAAGCCAGTAGGAGATATGCGTTTATATAAGAAGTTCAATTCGCGTAATGCGAATAAAATTTTCGCATATCAGCGCGATTATTTTAATAATGACGAATATTCGATTTCGGCTAATATATTACGAATATTCATTCGAATATTCGCGATATATTGCGAATTCGAATATGGCACCTCCCGCTCATCACTATTCTCAGGTAGATTTGACTCTTTTCAAGGCCTGGGCTGCAATAATTATAATGGTGGCTCACAGCAACCACTTATGTTTAGCTGATGTGTGGCACACTGCTGAAATCAGCATTTCTGTCACTACTTTATACTACCCTCAGTACGGTCAGCAAAAAGTTGATGACAGGTTCCCTTTAAGGTTTTCCTGCCTACACTCCCTCATTATCTCCCCCCCTTTTCGCTTATTGATGGGGGGAGGGGTGGGGGGAAGACGCATCACAAGGTAGTGGGTTGGTTGGGTATGAACCGGAGTGTAGCGTTTATTAGGGGAAAAAGAATATAATAATGTTTTGTTTTTGATGAATTATATTGTTTGAATTTCTAATAAAAATAAATAAAAATAAAAAGATAAGTAGCATATCACACACTGAGAGTGAGAGGAGCAGGCTTCCTCAGCAGTGCAGAGTATTTCAGGAGAGGAGCGTGCTGAACTCGTTGAAGATTGTGGACTAAGAGTTACAAGGTGAAAAGAGCAGGGTCCCTAGCAACACAGAGTATTTGAGGAGTGTGCCGGTTGTGTTGGAAAGGACAGACAGGATTAATGGTTCTCAAAAATCTTACAATCAACGTTGAAAAATATAAGGCATCAGAGGTGTGTGACGACGCCATCACGATAGGACGGGTACACCATCCAGGGCAGATTGTATATGTGGGCGACATACAGAATATAACCAGGAAGCAGATTGAAGAATGTGGACAATTCGACCTGATAATTGGCGGCAGTCCATGTAATGAATGTGGTTAACCTGCACCGGAAAGACCTTTATGGGGGCCGTGGACAACTGTTTTTTGACTTTATGATTACTCAATAAAGTGTTGTCTAAGACAGGAGAGAATCGGCCAGTCATATGGTTATTCGAGAACTTGGTTGTGATGGAGAAACCATTCCAAAAAACAATTTATCTCCACCTGGAGACGAATCCTGTCAAGATTGATGCAAGTGCGGTATCAGCTGCTCATCGAGCCAGATACTTCTGGGGGAACCTGCCTGGCATGAAGTAGTAGCTACAGAATGAGAAGACAAAGCTTCAAGATTGCTTGTAGCCCGGAACAGTTCCAAAGTTCATCAAGATTCAAACCATAACTAGCAGCTCCTGGTCTCTTCATTAGTGTTGAGCGCGAATATTCGAATTGCGAAATTTGTAAGCGAATATCGGCACTTCGCTAATTCGCGAATATTTCGAATATAGTGCTATATATTCATTATTTCGCATATTCTTTTTTTTTTTTTTTATTGTTACCCAACTTTTCCAAAAGCAGTACTTTTAAGAGAGGATTCCTTGCTCCCTGCCCACTCAAGTCAGTGCCCGTTGCCGCCTCTATCTACTTCCCGTGCGCATGGAGCGTCCCCATCACTAGTGTTGAGCGAACAGTTTGAGCATAGTTCGGGTTCGTACCGAATTTTGGGGTGTTCGGGACCCGGACCCAGACCCATTTTCTTCCCGCTTTCTGAAGGGCTGCACAGCAGCCAATCAGCTAGCGTTTTACTTCTTGCCCTAAGAAGCTATCACAGCCATGCCTACTAATGGCATGGCTGTGATTGGCCAAGTGCAGAATGTGACCCAGCCTCTATTTAAGCTGGAGTCACGAAGCGCCACACGTCACACTGCTCTGATTAGAGTAGGGAGCGGACGCATCTTCTGTGAGGGAGAGATTAGGCAGGGAAAAGTCAGCAACGGCACCTAATGAACTGATCGATCTACAGCTGTGAATGATTCAAATTCTGCTAGTTAATTGCTCACTAGTTTTTAGGCTGCACAGAGCGTTTTTCTGTCACTTTTTCCTGGGGTGATCGGCGGCCATTTTGTGACTTGTGGTACACCAGAACAAGCTGCCACCAAGTCCATCAATCCATCAATATTAGGGTATTTTTTGCTATATCGTAAATCAGGGGCTTGGCTGTGCTTATTGTCACCCCTAGAAACTCAGGATAGAAATTTCTATATTTTATTAAGGGGTTAAATACAATTGCCCAAATACCAATCCCCTAAATCTGGTGTTCCAGCTTTGGCTAGACAAGTGTAATGCTGTCTGCTGTCTGGCAAAGGATAGATTATTTTCTGTGGTGAAAATCAATTGCCAAAATAGCAATACCCTGAATCTGGTGTCCCAGCACTGGCTGGCAAAGTATAATAGTGTCCGCCAAAACATATATTTTGTTCTGGGGTGAAATTCAATTGCCAAAATAGCAATACCCTGAATGTGGTGTCCCAGCACTGGCTGGCAAAGTATAATAGTGTCCGCCAAAACATATATTTTGTTCTGGGGGAAATTCAATTGCCAAAATAGCAATACCCTGAATCTGGTGTTCCAGTAGTTGCATGCCTAGTTTAAATCTTTCCGTAACAGGGTATATTTTGTTCTGGGGTGAAATTCAATTGCCAAAATAGCAATACCCTGAATCTGGTGTTCCAGCAGTTGCAGGCCTAGTTTAAATCTGTCCGTAACAGGGTATATTTTGTTCTGGGGTGAAATTCCATTGCCAAAATAGTAATACCCTGAATCTGGTGTCCCAACACTGGCTGGCAAAGTATAATAGTGTCCGCCAAAACATATATTTTGTTCTGGGGTGAAATTCAATTGCCAAAATAGCAATACCCTGATTCTGGTGTCCCAGCACTGGCTGGCAAAGTATAATAGTGCGCAACCAAGAATCCGATAAAATCAAGTGTGCACTGCGCAATGCCATCTGTGGCAGGGCCCCAGGCGGAGAGTTTCTTGGCGCACGTCCTTCCACCGCCAAGGATCGCAGGGCATCATTCTTTCCCTCCTGTAGTCTCCTCCTCCTACTCGGCTTCCTCCTCCTCTGCTTCCACCAGCTCATCCAGTCAGCCACACACCTTCACCACCAACTTCAGCACAGCCCGGGGTAAACGTGAGCAGACCATTCTGAAACTCATATGTTTGGAGGACAGGCCCCACACCGCGCAGGAGTTGTGGCGGGGTATTGAACAACAGACTGACGAGTGGTTTCTGCCGGTGGGCCTCAAGCCCGGCCTGGTGGTGTGCGATAATGGGCGAAATATCGTCGCAGCTCTGGGACTAGCCGGTTTGACGCAGATCCCTTGCCTGGCACATGTGCTGAATTTGGTGGTGCAGAAGTTCATTCACAACTAACCCGTCTGTGCACGCTTCTGGCGTTCACATCCTGCCGCTGCTCGCCTGTCTGCGCTACAGCGGAACTTCGGCCTTCCCGCTCACCGCCTCATATGCGACGTGCCCACCAGGTTGAACTCCACCTTGCACATGCTGGAGAGACTGTGCGAGCAGCAGCAGGCCATAGTGGAGTTTCAGCTGCAGCACACACGCGTCAGTCGCACTGCGGAACAGCACCACTTCACCACCAATGATTGGGCCTCCATGCGAGACCTGTGTGCCCTGTTGCGCTGTTTCGAGTACTCCACCAACATGGCCAGTGGCGATGACACCGTTATCAACGTTACAATACCACTTCTATGTCTCCTTGAGAAAACGCTTAGGGCCATGATGGAAGAGGAGGTGGCCCAGGAGGAGGAGGAGGATGAGTGGTCATTTGTAGCACTTTCAGGCCAGTCTGTTAGAAGTGGCTCAGAGGGAGTTTTTGTGCAACAGTAGAGGCCAGGTACAATTGTGGCCAGCCAGAGCCCACTACTGGAGGACGAGGAGGATGAGGAGGAGGTGGAGGAGGATGAGGATGAGGATGAAGCAGGTTCACAGCGGGGTGGCACCTGACACAGCTCAGGCCCATCACTGGTGCGTGGCTGGGGGGATACGGAGGACGATGACGATACGCCTCCCACAGAGTACAGCTTGTCATTACCTCTGGGGAGCTTGGCACACATTTTGCTTTCGCAACGACAGCAGAGTTGCCCACATTTTAACGTGTGCGGACTACTAGGTTGCCACCCTGCTGGATCCCCGGTACAAAGACAATGTGCCCACCTTACTTCCCGCACTAGAGCGTGATAGGAAGATGCACGAGAACAAGCGCACGCTGGTAGACACGCTCCTTAGAGCATTCCCAAATGTCACAGGGGAACAGGTGGAAGCCCATGGCGAAGGCAGAGGAGGAGCAAGAGGTCGCCAACGCAGCTGTGTCACGGCCAGCTCCTCTGAGGGCAGGGTTAGCATGGCAGAAATGTGGAAAAGTTTTGTCTCCACGTCACAGCTAACTGCACCACCACCTGATACGGAACGTGTTGGCAGGAGGCAGCATTTCACTAACATGGTTGAACAGTACATCTGCACACCCCTACACGTACTGACTGATGGTTCGGCCCCATTCAACTTCTGGGTCTCCAAATTGTCCACGTGGCCAGAGTTAGCATTTTATGTCTTGGAGGTGCTGGCATGCCCGGCGACCAGCGTTTTGTCTGAACATGTATTCAGCATGGCAGGGGGCGTCATTACTGACAAAACGCAGCCGCCTGTCCACAGCCAACGTGGACAAGCTGACGTTCATATAAATGAACCAGGCATGAATCCGACAGGACCTGTCCCTCCCTTGTGCAGAATAGACAATTATAACTGACTCCCCCTCAACCATGTATTCTTGTACTCCGGGGCACTTCTTTATTGAATCCTCATTTTTTTAACTTTACCATGATCTTGCGGTGCAACCCAAAGTTAAATGAACCTCTCCTCAATCTGGGCGCCGGGCCTAAATAACTGAAAGTGGCCTTCTCCAGTGGTGGGTGATATGACTCTGTATTCCTTGCTGTGGGACCCCTCTCCTCTGTCTGGGTGCTGGGGCCTAAATAACTAAAAGTAGCCTTCTCCAGTGGTGGGTGGTATGACAACTTATTCCTTGCTGTGGGACCTCTCTACTCTGTCTGGGTGCTGGGCCTAAATAACTGAAAGTGGCCTTCTCCAATGGTGGGTGATATGACGCCTTATTCCTTGCTGTGGGACCTCTCTCCTCTGTCTGGGTGCTGGGGCCTAAATAACTGAAAGTGGCCTTCTCCAGTGGTGGGTGATATGACGCCTTATTCCTTGCTGTGGGACCTCTCTCCTCTGTCTGGTTGCTGGGGTTTAAATAACTGAAAGTGGCCTTCCTCAGTGGTGGGTGATATGACGTGTTATTCCTTGCTGTGGGACCTCTCTTCTCTGTCTGGGTGCTGGGGCCTAAATAACTGAAAGTGGCCTTCTCCAGTGGTGGGTGATATGACGCCTTATTCATTGCGGTGGGACCTCTCTCCTCTGTCTGGGTGCTGGGGCCTAAATATCTGGAAGTGGCCTTCTCCAGTGATATGACGCCTTATTCCTTGCTGTGGGACCCCTCTCCTCTGTCTGGGTGCTGGGCCTAAATAACTGAAAGTGGCCCTCTCCAGTGGTGGGTGATATGACGCCTTATTCCTTGCTGTGGGACCTCTCTCCTCTGTCTGGGTGCTGGGGCCTAAATATCTGGAAGTGGCCTTCTCCAGTGTTGGGTGATATGACGTCTTATTCCTTGCTGTGGGACCTCTCTCCTCTGTCTGGGTGCTGGGGTCTAAATAAGTGAAAGTGGCCTTCTCCAATGGTGGGTGATATGACGCCTTATTCCTTGCTGTGGGACCTCTCTCCTCTGTCTGGGTGCTGGGGCCTAAATAACTGAAAGTGGCCTTCTCCAGTGGTGGGTGATATGACGCCTTATTCCTTGCTGTGGGACCTCTCTCCTCTTTCTGGGTGCTGGGGCCTAAATAACTGAAAGTGGCCTTCTCCAGTGGTGGGTGATATGACGCCTTATTCCTTGCTGTGGGACCTCTCTCCTCTGTCTGGGTGCTGGGGTCTAAATAAGTGAAAGTGGCCTTCTCCAATGGTGGGTGATGTGACGCCTTATTCCTTGCTGTGGGACCTCTCTCCTCTGTCTGGGTGCTGGGGCCTAAATAACTGAAAGTGGCCTTCTCCAGTGGTGGGTGATATGACGCCTTATTCCTTGCTGTGGGACCTCTCTCCTCTTTCTGGGTGCTGGGGCCTAAATAACTGAAAGTGGCCTTCTCCAGTGGTGGGTGATATGACGCCTTATTCCTTGCTGTGGGACCTCTCTCCTCTGTCTGGGTGCTGGGGCCTAAATATCTGGAAGTGGCCTTCTCCAGTGGTGGGTGATATGACGCCTTATTCCTTGCTGTGGGACCTCTCTCCTCTGTCTGGGTGCTGGGGCCTAAATATCTGGAAGTGGCCTTTTCCAGTGGTGGGTGATATGACGCGTTATTCCTTGCTGTGGGACCTTTCTCCTCTGTCTGGGTGCTGGGCCTAAATAAATGAAAGTGGCCTTCTCCAGTGGTGGGTGATATGACGCGTTATTCCTTGCTGTGGGAGCTCTCTCCTCTGTCTGGGTGCTGGGGCCGAAATAACTGAAAGTGGCCTTCTCCAGTGGTGGGTAATATGTCGCCTTATTCCTTGCTGTGAGACCTCTCCTCTTTCTGGGTGCTGGGGCCTAAATAACTGAAAGTGGCCTTCTCCAGTGGTGGGTGATATGACACCTTATTCCTTGCTGTGGGACCTTTCTCCTCTGTCTGGGTGCTGGGCCTAAATAAATGAAAGTGGCCTTCTCCAGTGGTGGGTGATATGACGCCTTATTCCTTGCTGTGGGACCTCTCTCCTCTGTCTGGGTGCTGGGGCCTAAATAAATGAAAGTGGCCTTCTCCAGTGGTGGGTGATATGACACCTTATTCCTTGCTGTGGGACCTCTCTCGTCTGTCTGGGTGCTGGGGCCTAAATAACTGAAAGTGGCCTTCTCCAGTGGTGGGTGATATGACGCCTTATTCCTTGCTGTGGGACCTCTCTCCTCTGTCTGGGTGCTGGGGCCTAAATAACTGAAAGTGGCCTTCTCCAGTGGTGGGTGATATGACGCCTTATTCCTTGCTGTGGGACCTCTCTCCTCTGTCTGGGTGCTGGGGCCTAAATATCTGGAAGTGGCCTTCTCCAGTGGTGGGTGATATGACACATGATTCTCTGCTATGGGACCTCTCTCCAATTGATATTGTTTAATTTTTATTTATTTTATTTTAATTCATTTCCCTAGCCACATTTGTTTGCAGGGCATTTACCTACATTTTTCTGCCTTTTGCAGCCCTCTAGCCCTTTCCTGGACTATTCTACAGCCTAATTAGTGCCCAAAAGTTCGGGTCCACATTGACTTCAATGGGGTTCGGGTTCGGGATAAAGTTCGGGTCGAGTTCGGATCCCGAACCCGAACATTTTCGGGAAGTTCGGCAGAACTTCTCGAACCCGAACATCCAGGTGTTCGCTCATCTCTACCCATCACCATGGGAATGCCTCCATGCTAGAATGTACTGTCGGATGTGAGAATCAAGTTGCAATCGCAATGCGATAATATAATTTGAATAAACCACATATTGATTTTTACTTGTACCTGGTTTACAATGGTTGGCTTTCTTGAATTAGCGAAGATGAAGAATATTTTGTTTTGACTAATAATTATATTCGTCATCCTCACTAATTTAAAGTAATTTAGTAAACCAGGTCTAAGTTGAAATCGCAATGCGATTAATTCAAGTTATATTAATCGCATTGCTGCTGCTGGGTCTCGGAATGGGTCAGCTTGCTAGAATTAACAAAGTTAACGAATATGGAATCTAGCAGTGCTAATTTGCAATCGCAATGCGAAAATATTTGCTATTATTTTTAACCGCATTGCGAATCCAACTTTTATAATCCACTATTCTTAGATATAGTACTATATTCGTTATATCCGACCGTTAATTCTCCCAATAACACCATTATCAAAATCGCCTAAGTTGTAATCGCAATGCGATAATATTTGCTATTATTAACTGCATTGCAAATCCAACTTTTATAATCCACTATTCTTAGATATAGTACTATATTCGTTATATCCGACCGTTAATTCTCCCAATACCACCATTATGAAAATAGCCTAAGTTGTAATCGTAATGCAATAATATTTGCTATTATTAACCGCATTGCGAATCCAACTTTTATAATCCACTATTCTTAGATATAGTACTATATTCGTTATACCCGACCGTTAATTCTCCCAATACCACCATTATCAAAATCACCTAAGTTGTAATCTCAATGCGATAATATTTGCTATTATTAACTGCATTGCGAATCCAACTTTTATAATGCACTATTCTGACATACAGTACTATATTTGTTTTATTAGTTAATTCTACCAATACCACCTATAGCAAAATCGCCAAAGCTGGAATTGCAATGCAATAAAGTTAGTCGAATTGCCAATCCAACACTATTGCTAAAAGATTCGTATTGCAAGGAACCGCTTGACAACCAGATTGAACACATGTGGCATGCAGGGCGCATGGATGAGCCCTCCTTGACGCAGCGCGGACACTATGTTCTTCGTGTTGTCGCTAACCATGGTTCCGATTTTGAGTTGTCGCGGAGCAAGCCAGGATTCGATTTCTTCATGAAGGACATGGAGCAGTTCCTCCCCTGTGTCACTCAGTTTGCCCAGGCAAACGAGGTGCAGAACAGCGTGATACCGCACACATACAATTTAAGTATTAAGCAAATATGTTGCTGTATTTGTGGGAGGGGAGGCTTGATTACAAGGCTATTTATATGCACCTGTGGGCCTAGGCTGGCTGATTACTAGGCTATTTATAGGCATCTGTGGGCCCAGGCTGACGCTGATTCAGCTGATTTCACCCACCCACCCACACCATCTTACAGTCACTTCATATTAGGGTGGCCCCTTTAGGCTGCCTCTAGCGCAGCAGTTATGGCATAATTCTACTGCTTGTTGTAGGTAGGGTTAGATAGGTACACCTTTCTGATAGCCAATCCGACCACAAATACAATGTAATGTTATAACAGTAACCTAAAATCAAATATTTTCCATTTATAGCCATAATTTTTTTAAATATTGGTGACATGATCATAATAATTAATAATTAGAGATGAGCGAACACCTGGAAGTTCGGGTTTGGGAAGTTCGGCCGAACATCCCGAAATGTTCGGTTCGGGATCCGAACTCGACCCGAACTTTATCCCGAACCCCATTGAAGTCAATGGGGACCTGAACTTTTAGGCACTAAAAAGGCTGTAAAATAGTCCAGGAAAGGGCTAGAAGGCTGCCAAAGGCAGCAAAATGTAGGTAAATCCCATGCAAACAAATGTGGATAGGGAAATTAATTAGAATAAAATAAAATAAATAAAAATTAACCAATGTCAATTGGAGAGAGGTCCCACAGCAAGGAATCATGCGTCATATCACCCACCACTGGAGAAGGCCACTTTCAGTTATTTCGGCCCCAGCACCCAGACAGAGGAGAGAGGTCCCACAGCAAGGAATCATGCATCATATCACCCACCACTGGAGAAGGCCACTTTCAGTTATTTCGGCCCCAGCACCCAGACAGAGGAGAGAGGTCCCACAGCAAGGAATCATGCGTCATATCACCCACCACTGAAGAAGGCAACTTTCAGTTATTTAGGCCCCAGCACCCAGACAGAGGAGAGAGGTCCCACAGCAAGGAATCATATGTCATATCACCCACCACTGGAGAAGGCCACTTTCAGTTATTTAGGCCCCAGCACCCAGACAGAGGAGAGAGGTCCCACAGCAAGGAATAAGGTGTCATATCACCCACCACTGGAGAAGGCCACTTTCAGTTATTTAGGCCCCAGCACCCAGAAAGAGGAAAGAGGTCTCACAGCAAGGAATAAGGCGACATATTTCCCACCACTGGAGGCCACTTTCAGTTATTTAGGCCCAGCACCCAGACAGAGGAGAGAGGTCCCACAGCAAGGAATCATGCATCATATCACCCACCACTGGAGAAGGCCACTTTCAGTTATTTAGGCCCCAGCACCCAGACAGAGGAGAGAGGTCCCACAGCAAGGAATAAGGTGTCATATCACCCACCACTGGAGAAGGCCACTTTCAGTTATTTCGGCCCCAGCACCCAGACAGAGGAGAGGTTCATTCAACTTTTCGGTTGCACCGCAAGATCATGGTAAAGTTAAAAAATGAGGATTCAATAAAGAAGTGCCCCGGAGTACAAGAATACATGGTTGAGGGGAGGGAGTTATAAATGTCTATTCTGCACAAGGGAGGCATAGGTCCTGTGGGATCCATGCCTGGTTCATTTTTATGAACGTCAGCTTCTCCACGTTGGCTGTCCAGGCGGCTGCGTTTGTCAGTAATGACGCCCCTGCTGTGCTGAATACACGTTCAGACAAAACGCTGGCCGCCGGGCAGGCCAAGCACCTCCAAGGTATAAAATGCTAACTCTGGCCACGTGGACAATTTGGAGACCCAGAAGTTGAATGGGGCTGAACGATCAGTCAGTACTTGGAGGGGTTTGCAGACGTACTGTTCAACCATGTTAGTGAAATGCTGCCTCCTGCTAACACGTTCCGTATCAGGTGGTGGTGCAGTTAGCTGTGGCGTGGAGACAAAACTTTTCCACATTTCTGCCATGCTAACCCTGCCCTCAGAGGAGCTGGCCGTGACACAACTGCGTTGGCGACCTCTTGCTCCTCCTCTGCCTTCGCCTTGGGCTTCCACCTGTTCCCCTGTGACATTTGGGAATGCTCTCAGGAGCGCGTCTACCAGCGTGTGCTTGTATTCGTGCATCTTTCTATCACGCTCCAGTGCAGGAAGTAAGGTGGGCACATTGTCTTTGTACCGGGGATCCAGCAGGGTGGCAACCCAGTAGTCCGCACATGTTAAAATGTGGGCAACTCTGCTGTCGTTGAGCAGGCACTGCAGCATGTAGTCGCTCATGTGTGCCAGGCTCCCCAGAGGTAAGGTCAAGCTGTCCTCTGTGGGAGACATAGAAGTGGTATTGTAACGCTGATAACGGTGGCCATGTTGGTGGAGTACTCGAAACAGCACAACAGGGCACACAGGTCTCGCATGGAGGCCCAATCATTGGTGGTGAAGTGGTGCTGTTCCGCAGTGCGATTGACGCGTGTGTGCTGCAGCTGAAACTCCACTATGGCCTGCTGCTGCTCGCACAGTCTCTCCAGCATGTGCAAGGTGGAGTTCCACCTGGTGGGCACGTCGCATATGAGGCGGTGAGCGGGAAGGCCGAAGTTCCGCTGTAGCGCAGACAGGTGAGCAGCAGCAGGATGTGAACGCCGGAAGCGCGCACAGACGGCACGCACTTTATGCAACAGCTCTGACATGTCGGGGTAGTTGTGAATGAACTTCTGCACCACCAAATTCAGCACATGCGGCAGGCAAGGGATGTGCGTCAAACCGGCTAGTCCCAGAGCTGCGACGATATTTCGCCCATTATCGCACACCACCAGGCTGGGCTTGAGGCCCACCGGCAGAAACCACTCGTCGGTCTGTTGTTCAATACCCCGCCACAACTCCTGCGCGGTATGGGGCCTGTCTCCCAAACATATGAGTTTCAAAATGGCCTGCTGACGTTTACCCCGGGCCACGTATCTGTGGTTAGGTGGACCTTGCCACAGATGGCGTTGCGCAGTGCACACTTGATTTTATCGGATACTTGGTTGTGCAGGGAAGACACGGCTGTCTTGGAGAAGTAGTGGCGGCTGGGAACAACATACTGAGGGACAGCCATGGACATCAGCTGTTTGAAGCTGTCTGTGTTCACCAGCCTGAATGACAGCATTTCCAAGGCCAGTAGTTTAGAAATGCTGGCATTCAGGCCCAAGGCTCGAGCATGGCTAGGTCGGAATTTGCGCTTTCTCTCCAAGGTTTGTGAGATGGAGAGCTGAACGCTGCCGGGTGACATGGTGGAGATGCTTGGTGACGCAGGTGGTGGTGTCGGTGGCACATCCTCTGTTTGGTGGGCGGCAGGTGCCAATGTTCCTCCCGAGGCGGAGGAACAGGCCAAGGCAGCAGCAGAAGAGGGAGCAGGGGGAGCCTGAGTGAGTTCCTTGTTTTTAAGGTGTTTACTCCACTGCAGTTCATGCTTTGCATGTAGATGCCCGGTCATGCAGGTTGTGCTAAGGTTCAGAACGTTGATGCCTCGCTTCAGGATCTGATGGCACAGCGTGCAAACCACTCGGGTCTTGTCATCAGCACATTGTTTAAAGAAGTGCCATGCCAGGGAACTCATTGATGCTGCCTTTGGGGTGCTCGGTCCCTGGTGGCGGTGGCCAGTAGCAGGCGAACTCTCTTGGCGGCGGCTGGTCTGCTTTTGCCCCCTGCTCCCTCTTTTGCTACGCTGTTGGCTCGGTCTCACCACTACCTCTTCCTCTGAACTATGAAAGTCAGTGGCACGACCTTCATTCCATGTGGTTTCTAGGACTAGAGTTGAGCGAACACCTGGATGTTCGGGTTCGACGAGTTCGGC